>JAEQBH010000347.1:0-600000 GCA_016808115.1 Tetrastigma voinierianum
TTCCAAAAGGCCATGGGGACACAATTAACGATAAGCACTATGTTTCATCCGCTGGCATGTGATGGTCAGGATTGCTCACCTGTTGCGGAGACCCCTTTCGTGCATGAGTATACAGGAGACTATGTTCATGAGGCCGTGATTATGAAGAAGGCCGATGTGTGGCCTTGATATTACCTTTGTAAAAAGTATTTTGTATAAAAGAATTGTAATTAAATACTTTTGAAACTATTGTCCAAATAGTCGGGTATGTAATTATGGTAAGAGAGTCGTGATCGGACTCTTACGAACTGTAATTAAGTGTTTTATTTTTATATTTTAGATTTAAATGTGAATGAATGGGTCTCGATAAAGGGATGTATATTGGGGATATGGATAGATGGACCCTGTGTAGTCATTACTACTTCTATTGAGACCTTGATAGTTACATTATATTATATTAGTCAGATGTCATAGAGCCTTTACCAAAATAGAGACTCTGCCTCAATTTTTTTGCGGAAAATATGATCCCTATAAAATGGAACACAACAAAGGTGGTATCAGCCACCCAACCACAAGAATTCTATGGTTCACTGTCATTAACGGATCATCTGGTTTCGGGGGCGCTACAATTGACAATAAGAAAGAGTTGAATAGTTAGTGTTTTAAAATTAATCGTGTCGCCCTATTACTTATTATTATAACTTTTAATATAAAATTTCATCTAGGAACTCTGTGGATTAGAACTCTATCCTGTCTCCATCTTTCACTATAAATTTCTACTCTCAAATCTCAACCACCAAAATATATCTCATTCCTCTTTCAAGCACACAATTTTTTGCAAGTTAGTCAACTATATACAATGATTTATCTGAGCATTGAAGGCAATTTAGTTGAGAGGCATAGAAGGTAATCAACTTTTAAATAATTAAAGATATTCGGGCTGGATTTCCCAATGATTCGATAAAATTACATAATCATTTTTCATTTGAAAAAAAAAAAGACAAGGCTAAAGGTTGGTGATAAAGATACGACTACAATGGCTTGGTTATATGAACAAGGTAAATGAGATCAATTTTACAGCTTATTTTTTTATTTTAAATATTTTCTAATATAGAATTTTATTTTTTTCAAAGAAGTATGGAGTCATAGTAGAATTTGTTGAATTTAATATTTCATGAACAAAGTGATTAGAAGAAATAATAAAAATCACTTTTTTAAGACCCTTAAAATTCTAATTTTCTCGAAAAATTATAAAATGGTAATTTCGGCCAAACTGAATTTTTCTAGATCTCATGACGAAATACTTCACCGTTGGAATCGTCTCGCCAAATCTAGCTACCATGTCGACTCATGAATTCAAGACAATTGGAAATTTCACGTTTTTCGAGGCAATCGAGTGGTGCGAGACACTGAACACAGAGTTGCTCAAGAGAAGCACACATGCAAATGAACCAAACATGAGCTCAAATGAGATCTATGAGAGACATGTGGGCAACATGTGATTAAAGTGGAAAATCCATTATATGGATAAGCATACGGGCAGAATCCTAAGACTAATGAGACCGATACGCTGTGCCGAGAGGACATCCCACTCGACCCATATCTTCTCCCCACTGCTTTGGGAAGGAAAAAGAGAGAAAGAGAGAGAAAGGAAGCAGAATTCCGAGAGAGTCTACTCTTCTCTTATATTTCCCCAATGATCGACCTCACCAACCGATCGACAAAAGGAAAGTTAATCCCCACCGCGAGCTACGCCGCGGGTACCGGAAGTAGGAGTTTCTACAAACTTCTGAGGCAGAGGTTTTCTCCTACTTGTTTTATCTCTGCTGGCGTCATCTTAATGGTTAGGATGTCTGCGGGCACGAGTGGTTGTTCATTCGGTGCTAAAAACTTGGACTGAGTGGAGAAATCCCTAGAGTGGTTTTGGACAGTTCCGAAACTGACCGTGGATTGTATGTGTTTCTTGTGTGTTGATATGTTATTGCTATGTTTGAATAACATGTTGTTGTGTGTAAATTTTGTTAATATATGCATGCTTGATATATTAACATGTATTGTATGGAAATGACATATTGCATTTCATATGCACTGGGCAAATCCTAGAACAAGAGATGAGTGCAATGACATGAAAAACATGGTCACTAAATGAATTTCATGGGAAGATTTTCCAAAGAATTGCCTTTCGGTAGTCAGCCCCAACAGCTTCATCTCCAGATGACCCATGACTGTCTGCAGAGTTATCCAACAATTCCACCCCTGAGGCTATCCAATATAATTTTATCGTAAAATTGGTATTATTTTATCAGGAACAAAAAATCTTTTGTTTTGAAAATAGTGTTTCCTTACACTCGCTTGCATGTGAGGGAGTCACTGGTGGCTCGAGAAGTAAAGGGTGAGTCACTTTCTCATCCATAGCATGTAGACATTCGAGTAGGAATCATGAATCTACTTGAATGTGTGTGTTTTCCATTGCATGAGCACTTTAGGCGGAGTAACCTACAGGAAAATCTCAACTACCAGGCATCGCTCACTCGTCGCTGGATCCCCTTTCGTGCAGGAGGTTCAGAAGACAGATCACACTTTTCAGGGAGGCCACTTCTTTGAGAAGAAAGTCGACATGCATTGATTATATATTTTAAAACACAGATTGGGAAACTATCAGAATATAGTTGATTATATTTTAATGAGTATGGATGTATGGGCCTAACGTGGCCATTTTTACTCTGCCAGCTCGGCGTAGACTCGCTGCGGGTATTGAGACACTCCAATGGCTACATGTATTCGCTAGTTGACGTGGTTGTCACTGCACTTCTAGCGGCATCACATTTTTTGATAAAAATTATGATTATTTTAATCATACATGTTTATAATAATATGTTATCAGAAATAAGTTATAAATTTTATTAGGAGAAGTATAACTTTAAAAGGGTTATTTTGTAATATTTTTACTTTTATTTCTATTTGTAATTTAAATGTATTTAAAATATTTTATTTTATTTTTATCTTAAAACAATTAATAAAATTTTTGTTAAATTCTAAAATGGAAGTAAGATAAGAATTGATTTGGTACTCAAAATAAATAAAATGTCAAAATAAAACCGAATGAATGAGCTTACTATAAAAGGATTATTTTTTCTTTTGTTCACAACTTTGTTATAACAAAACGCTCCACATGTGAGCTTTAGCCATGGCCAATTGCATCCTACCTTTCCTACATTAGATTTTATATAATCAGGGACCGTTTCATTTTCCAATTACATCATAATCGTTTCATTTAAAACTCCTAAGAGAATCTATTTTTGTTACTTCCCCTATGCCCGCCTCACATTCATTTCTCTTATTCCTATCTTCTACTCTCTCAATACCACACCTCTCTCCCCCTCCCCCTCCCACTCATCCCCATCTCCCCTCCCTCCACTCTTTTCAAAATGGTGATTAAGGGTTTGATGATCAAGATCAGTGGGAGCCTCTTCAACAGCTTCATTCTAGATATTTCTCAAATAGTGAGGTATGCAATGATTTATGCTTTCTAAATTTCTAATCTTGTTTGGAAATTAGTCCTAATATGAAAATTAGTTGGGAGTCTTAGAGTTGAGATTAAGAAAGTATGAAGTATCTACAAATCTAAGAGAAGACTTAACAAGTAAATAGATTGAATACGGAGTACTTATTTATTGTTGATTTTTAAAACAAATGTTTCTCAACCTACTTATTTCTTTCTACTAGCTTGTTTCCTAAATACTAATCTATATGCGAAAACGTTAAGCGATTTGAGAAATATTCAGGTCTTATTATATGTTTACCATGTACTAAAACTACTCAAAATTTATTTGATTTAAAATGTATTTAAGATCACATGTTAAACTCACACGATTTTCTTTAATATATTTAATAAAATCCCTAAATATTCAAAATTTTAAGATATGAAATTGAATTTTTGTTTCATTTAGTTAAATTGAAAACTACTTATGTAATTGAATATCATTAAATGCCAATGTATTGTCAAAAAATTATTTAGATTGTTAAATCCCAAAATATGCATAGGTCCTTAAAAAAAATAAATCCATTGATTTAAGATTTATGAGTGTGTAATTTAGTTGGAAGTGAGATAAAATTGTCAAATAGAATTCTAGGTTGATAATAAGATAAGATAAAAACATAAGAAGTAAATGAATGGAAAGAGAGGCTCTAAAACAAATAATGCCTTTTAGTTTTCGGACATCTTAGAATTTTACTCCTTGCATTTGAAAGAACCTATTAAATATAACGTTTTTTAATGAATGAATATTTAATATATTTTGTATCAAATTGAGATTTTTGTACATTATTAAAATAAATAAAAATAATAATCATACATATTTTGAATGTTAGTATCTTAATAAAGGGGTCATGCTTATATTATATCATTTACATAAACTGAAACATTTATTTTTTTATTAATATGTTTTAGTTTCCCTATTCTTAGATAGAAGGTTTAATGGCATGAGCGAAGTCGGAAAAAGGTACATATGCATTGTATAAAATGATTTTCATTTACACATTTTATGATGTGTATTCTTGTACTGAATAGAAACAGATAGAAAAAAAGATGAAAACCTTTCGATAATAGAAGTAATTGGTTGTAAATAACATGTTGTTTTGTATAATAATACCTCCCTAAAGTTGTATAAAATTGTGTTCAATATTCAAAGATTTACAGAGTTGCCTAGAATACCGACAAGGCAATATCAACTACAAGAATTGAAAACAAATGTCCACCAAAAATAGTAATAGTTAAGAGTGTACTCGAGCTCATATATGCTTAGCATGTATGAGTTAGATGTGTTTGACTCTTCCTTTAGAGTAAAAAATTATCATAATAGAGGCACTCAAACAAAATTAAGAGGCTAGTAGATACATACTTCAAAGCTCTTCAAGTGTGGACAACCAAGTATCCCTAAAATTGATCATCCAATTTATGCAACCTTAATGAGGATCCATAAAAAGCATGAAGATGATCATGTTGTTAGTTGGCATATGCATCAAGTAAACAAAAAGAAATATTGTCACCGAGTGAGTGATCAATTGAAGTTTAGAAAGGTTTTCTTTAACACCGTTATTTTATGATCTTAGCTTATTAACTAGGAAAATAATAAAAACATGCATCTTATAAGTTAGAAACTCTAGTTTAATACTTAGGAAATGTTGGGTTCTCTAGACATTAGCTCTTATTGATAGTTTTTCCAAAAAAATAAAAATAAAAATGTTAAAGTGAACGAAGTGATCTGAATGTTTCTTTATCAAAACCCTTGAGAAACTAAATTTGAAAAATCACTTGTATTAGTCCTCCTAAGTTAGGATACTCATGTGTTAGACAATCTCCTACACTTGGTATATATTAAATATATCGGGATAGTCTCTTCGCTCATTTAAATACAACTCGCTTTATATGAAGCTTAACTTTTCACCTTTGAATACGAGTTTGTACTTGTACACATTCGGTCAAACCACACCTATCAATTATGGGTTAACTTTACACCAAACCAAAATTTATCATTACATTGGCCGAGCTTCTTAGAAAACTTTCAACTATATTACCTTTAGAATTGCTTTACAACAAAAAAATTCAATAATTGCAAAATCTAAAGTAGTCATTTCCAACTATAAGTATTATGCATAAGGCTAAGCATGATCATTTTATTCTTTAATTTGAAATATAATGAATTCTTAGTAATTAGATATATTCAAAACATCTTAATATTAAGGTTTTTGACTTATTTGTAATAGTTATCTTAAAAGAGGTAAGACAAGCTAAATTATGATTACGCTTCATGATAAGATAATTCAAACACTAGACTAGGAATCTTTAGCTATCGTATGAGTACAACCCTTAAATTATAATAAGTTAGAGAACCTAGCAAAGCAATTTACGAAAGTGGGAAGTGGTTGATTTTCTATAATAAGAAATTACTTAAGCCAAAGTATATACAATCTTTATCCATGAAAAACTAGAGGAAAAGATATTAGAACTTTTAAGATATATATTATTGGTATTGTTCTTATGAATTGACTTATATGATTTGTCAATTCTAGGATGAATGAATTACTCTTAGTTAAATCCTAAAGTGAAACACAATGTGTGAATCAATTATTATGAAGGGAGATAAGTTAACAAAATTAAATGAAGAAAAGGATTGTTGAATTTTAATTCAATGTATTCAGATTTGAAACTTCCATAATCCAACTCCTAGGTAAGGTAAAATTATAGAGTATAAGGGCTTGCTATAATGCGATCTTAGGATATTTGGATCGTTGGTTAATAGCAACCAACTTAAGCTCTATAACTCAAAATCACATCTAAACTTAATTTCCCCCTTCTAAGATAGATTGCTAAAACCATTAAATATCAGTTGGTTACCTTTAAGATTTAAATTATTTACCCTTGTTCCTTAGAACTTTGTTTTAAGGCATATAGTGATATGGAAGACTATGACAGCTAATGATCAAAAGTTACATAGAACCATTGGTACTGGGTAATAACTTATTATATCATTCCTTAGAATAATGCATAAATATAGGATAAAATTTGTTAACATATGCAAAGTAGCAATAAAGTGGGATACTACCATGCTCTGCCTCGCACACGATGTTACTTTGATTTGTGTTTGTATTTGCTTAGTGAACATAAAAGTTGTTGGGTTTCTTAATTATATGTAATGTAACAAATCAACTTGCTTAATTATGGCTTGTGTTGAACTCTAGAGTCCAGACTGAAGGTGTTACTCCTTTCTACCTTTTATCAAGTCCCATTAATGGGATATGAAAACTGGAGTGTGACAAAACTCAAGTGGAGGTAAAGGAAAACAGAGAGACACACCTACGTATTAAGTATTTATTTTGGAATTGATAAATATCATTAGGATGGCCTTTTTTACTATATAAAAGTTTGTTTAACGTGGAATCATTTTTTAACATTTTTAAAATAATTTTCCTATACTTCATTTTTAAACACTTTATATTTGTATATTCATTTCTTTAAATAGCAAGAAAATTAAAGAAAAATTAAATGGTATTTTTACAAAATAAATTTTTTTTCTTTTCTTTATATGATGGTAAAATTGTTTTTTATTTTTCATTGTTGAACATGGTTTCTTTTGAAATTGTATTAGTGATCGATACTATTGTGAAGATTTGATGAAACAAAAGAAAATTAAGAAAGAAGTGGATTTTGAAATTAAATTTATTTCCAAATTCTGAAACCAAGTGTTTCAAAAGAAGAAGGTTCTTTATATATTCCTAATTTCATATTAGTAGTGGAATTTTTTCATGGTTTTTGCATTTGATGATCAATTTTGATTACTGATTGAGCTGGGGAAGCTTTAGCAATTATTTAGGATAAACATTGTGGGGTTGATGTCATTTTAATTCTCAGTCTAAAGTGATTTACTCTAAGGCACAAAATATGGATGATCTAAATGTGACGCCCCAAACCCGGGGTGTCCGTTGACTACCCGTCAACCCGCGGAAAATCTATACGTCTCATATCTCGAGACCCATACCTGAGTAAAAATGGCCTCTTGGGCCCATAAACCAATACTCATCCAAATACATTCAACCAATTATATTACATGGTTCAAGAGTTATACATTACTCTTAATAAAAATACATATTAAAATTTATAATTCTAATACATATATCCCAAAACATCAAAGTCACAACTCGACTTTCTTCAAAATCAGCCTCTAAACTGAATCATCTCCTTGAACGCTCCCTGTACCTGAAATGATATTCCCTTGACAGGGTGAGCTATCGCCCAGTAGTGGAATTACCCTAAATGGGTTACTCCCCACTTAAGTGCATATGCAATGATCATATTTAAACACACACTCAAGTAAATGTGTGATCCTACTTGATTGTCTACATGCCCAAAACCATGTCTAGAGTACTCACCGACTTCACCTCCGGCCATGCATGAGAAAAAACACCATTTTCAAAACAAAACTTGTTGTTCTCAAAATACACTACCGAGATTCGAGATAAGATGGACAACCTTGTCCGAGGCGAATGTAGCCTGAGAACTCGAAAAATGTCATGGTCCCCATCCGAAATGATCCGTTGGACCGCCTCCCAACCCCCACTCTCCGAAAATCATCCCGTGAAATTCCTTTCGCAATCATGTCTGCTTTTTCAAAATTCGGCTACGACTCACACCCAATTTCTAGGTTACCCTGCATATGAAAAATTCATTATGCCATTTCATGTCATTCATGCTAATATATTCACATACATACATATATATATATATATATATATATATTAACATATTTAAATCACATACATCATGTTATGTAATTTCACACAATTAACACCAATATACAAATTTTAGTCAACCATCACCCAAATTAACTCACTTGAGCTAATCACAAACTCATCTCCAATGACCTACACACACAATTATATTCCATATAATTGTGACCTCAAGGTGTTATCATTACAAAGCCTACATTAACCTACCATTTCCACACAAATCAAACCATTCACTTAAACAATTTCACACTCCAACATGGACCTTTTGTCCATTTCCCCATACAAACCCGGACTGCTTCATGGGCCCCAACAGCATGGGCTGTCTGTGGGCAAATTTCACTCATCCAACATTTGTTCCATTTTTTTAAACCGATTTCATGGCCATTTCCCGCCTCATACATACTGGGCCACATAATTTAATGCATCAACCTAACACAACAGCCCAAACAGCTCCATACATCACGGACTGTCCAAAACGCCTCCAAAATTTCACACTTTGCCCAAGATTTGGAACCGATCAAACTGCCACTCACGACCTCAAATCAACACAACCATCAACAAAACATCAGCCAGGTTAAAAGAAGTAGGATAAAACCCCTACCTCACGGAGTTTGTCGAAACTCAAAGAAACCTGTGCCCACGCGTTGCCCTCGCCGCGTAGAGCAACTTTCCTTCTTGCTCCGAAGAAATCCGACGGTCCGTTCGCCCAGGATCTTAGAGAGAAGTTGCACACTCTCTCTCTAAAATCAAAAACCTAACTCACTGTAATTGCTTCTCCTCCCCTTCACGTTTTCTTTTGGCTCCTTAAGGAAGAAGACCACTATTCCATGTTTTGTCTTTTTCCTCATTAACATTTCAAAAAATGCCATCCATGTCCCTTAAAATTCGATTTCGAAGACTGCACTATTCAGCCGGGCCCATTTCCATCCTCTCTACTCATGCAGCATGTGTCAAATGAGTACATGTTATAGGTGACTTTTGTCAACACATGTCGTTTACTAAGACCATAGTTCTGCCTCAAAATCGCAAATTCGACCGTCCCTGACCCGATGAAATTCCGACGTGTTAGCTAGATTTCGCGAGACGATTCCAATGTGGTGAACCTGCTCTGGCCATCCCAGATCTAAAAATTGGGGCTTTGAATCAAATTACTATTTGCCATTTTTCGAGAAAATTCGATTTGGTTTAACATTCTCCTCTCTTAAAAGTGAATTCTCCCGAATTCCATGCACACGCATCCAACCATGTGCATATGTAACCTCACACAACTAAGACTGCCGTATGACAACTCGGGCTTATATCCAATTATTGACAACCCGATGGCTATCAACCCATCCAAGTCAAAAACAACATCAACACCCAAAGTATGCCTACCACTCGAAGGTCCAAATTATGAGCAAATCAATCAGAGATCCCCCGACTACGAGATCTCACTCCATCTGACCAACTCTCACCTTACATCCTAGAGAAGAATTTCCCATCATCTCTCTAAAGGCCTCAACCTTTAATGCCCAAATCTATCACACCAAATGCAACAATGATAAACATGATGCAAAAATAATTGCGGGTATAAACGTAATTCTATATGTCCAAATTTAATCAAGATGCTCCTACCGCATGACGGCGCATGCCCTCGGTCTCGACATCCTAGCCTCCGCAGCTTTCAGACTCGACCTCGACCCACACTCGGGCCATCCTGCGCCGAAGTGCTTGTATAGCACCCTACGACTGAAATTGGTTCCTCTGGCCCATATTAGGGTGTGGTGGAATGAACTGCACCTCTCTGTCTCTACGCGACTAATCGGGATCAGGCTGGCCCCAAAATCCCGATCCCTGTCTCTGGGGGCAATCCTGGCTCATATGTCCAGTCGCCGCAATGGTAGCACACCATCTACCCGCAACCGAATCGGCAACTCGAGCATGTCCCCGACCCGGATGGTCGTGGCCTCGAACCCTCGCGGAACTAGTGTGGCCCTAGGCTTCTTCCCAAACTAAGAAGACCGACCTCCTTCCTCTTACTACTAACACTCGCGTCCCGCGTATGTCGAGCATCCTCTATCTCTCTCTCTATGGTCAGGGCTGTCCCAACCATGAAGTCCATATCCCGTAGGCAAAGTCTTACTATCCCGCTCTGGTCGGCAACTTACCCATTCCTCGAATCTCCTAAAACTCATGTCCGTGAATCACGTAATCATCGCAAGAAATCCGCTAGCCTGTGAATCTAGCCACGACTCCATCAAGACTATTGTCCCCCGCTTCAAATCCTAGGAACTCCTGAGCCTTCGCATGCATCGCCATATCCGGAAAATACTTCCCCATGAAAAGATCCTAGAACTCCCCACCTGAAGTCATCGCCTAGGATCTCAGAGAGGTCTTTGCCCATTTCCACCACACTGGGCCTTCACCATCTAAATGAACAGCCTAGTCTAACTCGGTCGCGTCGTATGTAAATCTATAGCCTCCATAAAATTAAATGGTCCGCACTCATCGATCTCCTCCCGTGAATACCTGGGAGGATGATGCTCCTTAAACCCCTGAGGTTACTCTAATTTCCCGAATTTCTACCTATCGTAGTAGCCCCGGCACAGCGCTAAAGAAGAATACCTTACACCCTCAAGAAAAGCCTCATGATCAAACATCGACCGGTGCCTCACCAAGACCTGGACGCTCTACGTCCCGTCCTCGACTAGCCATCTACACAAGTCAAATGACAGTTAAATTCAATGCAATATCTCTAAGGCTCAAACACAGTCCTGAGACACTATTCATACACAGAAAACATTTCATATTCTAAGTCTCTACATTCATAAGCAATGCAAGCCAACTAATTCAACATATCAGATTATAATCAACATCAAAAATTTAATTTTGAAATTTTCATTTTTAAAAATTTTATCTCATTTTATTTGATTTGATTTGATTTTATTTTAAAAAAAAATTTCAAAAAAAATTTGTGAACAGTGTTCATGAACAGCAGACCGAGCTCAAAACCCATCGCACCACCATGCCTATCTCGACTCAGACAAGGCAAGGCCACAGCCGCGCGCAAGACGTGCGCAGGTCACGTGTCGCGGCACCCCTGGTCGCGTGGTCGCGCCTACGCGCCGTAAGCAGCCTGGGCCGGGTCAGACGCGCCGTGTACCACTTGTAGCACGACCGCGTCACGGCCCAGTCGCACACGGCCTTGCCTCATGCCCTTGTTCGTCAATACACTACAAAAGCATTGCGGCACAAAACTCCCAGCGAATTAGATTCTTCTCATTGGGCTGTTACAACACCTTTGTGCTATGACACAACCTGTACCTGCCAAAGACTCGGCCACGATACAATTAACTCAGATCGACCTCTCACTCACTAGCCTAGTCAAGCTTCCGCCCGCTACACAATCTATCAGACGTGACATCGCTTTTCCCTACCAAATCATGCCCTCATTACAAAACAATGGCTAGATGTATCGTGCAGAGTCTCCTTTATAATGAGCCTACCCAAAGTACAACCTGGCCCTAATAATCAACAATGACCACACAGGGTCCAAATGCGAGTAAAATAATGGCCACTTGGGCCCCTGCATCAATACTCACAACAAACATATCCCAACAACAAACATATCCCAACCAAAATACACTTCATGGTTCAAGAGTTATACATTACTCTTAATATAGATACATATTAAAATTTATAATTCTAATACATATATCCCAAAATATCAAAGCCACAACTCGGCTTTCTTCAAAATCAGCCTCTAAACTGAATCGTCTCCTTGAAAGCTCCTTATACCTGAAATGATATTCCCTCGACAAGGTGAGCTATCACCCAATATTGGAATTACCCTAAATGGGTTACTCCCCACCGAAGTGCATATGCAATAATCCAATTTAAACACATACTCATGTAAATGCGTGATCCTATTTGACTGTCTACATGCCCAAACTACGCTCCTCGAGTCCTCACCGACTTCACACTCGTTTGCTTCATATATGAGAGAAAAACACCATTTTCAAAACAAAACTTGTTGTTCTTGAAAATACACTATCGAGATTCGGTAAAAAGATGGGACTACCCTTCGAGGCGAATGTGTTGGAGAACTTCCCGAAACAGTCATGGTCCTCATCCGAAATGATCTGTTGGACCATCTCCCAACCGCATTCTCCGGAAAATTCATCTCGCGGAAATTCCTTCGCAATCATGTTCGCTTTTTCTCGTAGTACCGTAGTCATGCACTCACACCTAATTTCTAGGTTACCCGGTGCATATGAAAATGCATTATGCCATTTCATGACATTCATGCTAATATATTCACATACATATATATATATATTAACATATTTAAATCACATAAAACATGTTATGTAATTTCACACAATTTACACCAATATACAAATTTTGGTCAACCATCACCCAAATTAACTCACTTGAGCTAATCACAAACTCATCTCCACGATTTCCATACACACAATTATATTCCATATAATTGTGACCTCATGTTAATACACAAAGTTCATGCATTAACCTACCCATTTCCACACAAATCAAACCATTCACTTCAAACAATTTCCTACACCCAACACATGGACCTTTTTGGTCCATTTCATACAAACCCGGGACTGTTTTTAAAGTCCCAAAACAGAGCATGTGGGCTGCCAATGGGCAGCCCACTCATCCAACATTTGTTCCATTTTTTTTAAACCGATTTCCATGGCCATTTCCGGCCTCATACACACCAACACATAATTTAATGCATAAATCCCAACACAAACAGTCCATACACTGTCATGGACTATCCAAAACGTCTCCAAAAATTTTCACACTTCGGTTCCAAGATTTGGAACCGATCAAACGGCCACTCATGGCCTCAAATCAACACAACCATCAACAAAACACTTAAACAAGAGTTAAAACAAGTAGGATAAAACCCCTACCTCACGGATTTTGTCGAAACTCCAAGAAACTGGTGCCCACGCGTTGCCCTTGCCGCGTAGAGTAACTTTCCTTCTTACCGCGAAGAAATTCGACGGTCCGATCGCCTAGGATCTTAGAGAAAAGTTGGATTTTGACACTTGGCACTATCTCGGCCGTCCATTTCCATCCTCTCTCTACTCATGCAGCATGTGTCAAATGAGTACAGGTTATAGGTGACTTTTGTCACATCACATGTCGTTTTACGGCACCGGCTACCGCGTACTTAAAAACGTAAATTTTGACTGCCTCGAATTCAACAAATTAGACGCGGTTAACTAGATTTACGAGACGAATGTGGAAACTGCTTCATCATCCGAATCTAGAAAATTTCAGGTTTTGACCAAATTACGATTTTGCTTTTCGAGAAAATTAGATTTTCTTCAGGGGCTTCATACTCAAAGGTATTCGTATTATTTTCTATCTTTCTTTTTGTTAATTTTATTTATTACTGCATGGTATCCTTGTATCAACAATATCTTTTTAAATTAAAGTACATAGGGACCCATTTTTTATGATGACAATGTTGATCTTCTTCATACAACTATAGGCAGTACAAAAACAAAGCAAGTCCATAAATCCTTCATTTGCGAATCATGGAGAGAGAAACTTCCAAATGTTCTCTTGAGGATTTATAAAAAGAAGATACAGAAGAAAAAGTTCTGCTTGTAGTGAGAATCATGAAATAAAATGGAGGCTCTTTCGTGCTCTATCCTTACTTCATGTGAGTAATTGTCAAGGATATTTTAAGATACTTGGTGATTGATATTCTTAATAATTTGAAAGGTGGAATATGAAGTTGGTTTTTACGGTAATGAATGTCTTACAGTTTGGACCATGGTTGTCAATAATGAAGTAATATGATCCTTCTGATATTTAAGGCAAAATTAGACATTTTGTTATCACATATGCCCCTCTAATATACTTATCTCTTAACTAAATTGTTTAATTAACTTATAAGAGAAGCAAAGAATTTTTGGGCAAAAAGTATCATATTTCCGATCAGTGACGGTAGACTGTTAAAAACATATGAATTCTTTTGCCCTTTGTTAGCAAGAAGTATCCCATTCAATTGGTTTTGTCCGTACTCCAAGTTCCAAATAAGGTGTACCTTGTGTGCCGTTTAGTTTAATTATGTACTATCCACAGCTAGTCACCAATGTAAATTAATTGAGGTTATTTTTTTGTTATCCTTCTGTAGGAGTAAATTCCTAGATATTGTTATGGTTGGCCTTCAATAAATTAAGTCAACCTATTATTTACTTTCTAACTACTTTCCCATCTCGAGATAACAAATAATTTAATCAAATATCGGATGTACAAGGTCAAGACCTATTGCTCGATATGGTGCATGGGTGAGCAATAATATTCTATTTCAATTATTGCATTTATTAATGGCAAGAGAAATTAGTTGTGTAGGAATATATTTAATACCTTTTGTTCGTAGAAAAGCACTGAGGAATAGAAATTGGAGGCGTATACCGCGCCATATTAATGTAGGGGGTGAGAATAGTACTTGAGTGTTTTATTTAACCACAATTGTAAATCTAAGGGCAAATCCAAGATTTCCCATATTCGAGGTCGGATTCTAATAGACTAATAGTATACAAGAAAAAAAATATTTTTTTTCATGTCAGCATTATTTTTTTTTAAAGGGCCAAAAAATGGACTTATAAATATTTTTTTGTTGTTTTTATTTTTTGTGTCAGATGATACCCCATAACCACACATGGATCCACCCTTCATTTTAACCCTAAACTAGCCTTCTTGCAAAGACTAAAAAGCCTTCTTAAATATGGAGCTTCATATGCTTCTTCGACAAGATTATTATAACATTGGATCCTCGTCACAAAGTGAGTCTCGCCTCAGGCCTGCTCCCTTACGCTTTTAAAATCGTTTTGTTTCAAAACAAAAACAATGAAACACGAAAAGTACTTTGTTTTGTAACAATATAGAAAATATTAAATTCAAAATGACAAAAAACGCTTTTCGGGACATAACACTAGACGCCTTCCCTTTTTTAGACAATAACCGCTTGTGATATAACTGCATCGGTGTTATATGTGTTTTCAAAAAGTGTTCTCGGCGAAATGCTTTTTTAAAAACAAATGAACTAAAAGTGTCTTATTTCTTCCTCTCAAATCATCTTCCACATTTTATTTTATTTTTTTTGTCAGGGAAAAGCATGTCTTGATGGGAATGGTGATGTGATGTTATGAAATCTTGAGTAAGGCATTGAGTTTTTATATCGTAGTCGGTTTTAATGGAGAATATGATCGAATTTCAGAAGAGATGTTTATACCATTAAGACAACAATCTCGGTAGCTCCACCCATGGATGAATTCAAGAATAAAGCAATCTAATTCCTTAAGGTGCTTCTCTAACTCGCTGGAAGGAAGGAAAATTGCCTAAGGAGAATTATGTGTGTATAGCGAGGAAGGCTACCACATGGTCATTGTCGGTCTCAAAATTTTGAATTCTTTTTCTGACAAAAGCATTAAGGTGTTCGCACATCGAACTAGGAATGGGAATGAAAAACCTTTCCATTCTTATTTCTCATGGACTTACTCTAACCTAGACTTACTATAAATTTTCTCTTCCCTTCAACTCTTTTCACATGTGAATCAGAGATCAATGGCAAACTGAATGAAATTACACTCCTCGATCAAGATTCAAATAAAGTAAATATGAAAATGCATGAACACTCAAATTTCATTTCTCTAAAATTACTTCTATAAAATATTTTACCGATGACATTATGTTATCCTTTAATGTTCTTCTACTTAACTTTAAACCTCAAGTATTGAATAAATAAATCAATAGGGCCGAAATGCATATCAAAGAGAAGAATAAGAGAGAGTAACGCCAACACCAAAATGACAGCGAAAATCTTCAAGAGTTAAAAACTATGTGTCTACAAACCAATTAAAAATTCCAAAGATGAAGAAATAACAAAGTGGAAAACGTTTTTACTTAACCTAATTCCTTAAATCCTCGGTGAACTACTTGACTAATATCTTCATACACTTTCAACACTACCGCTTGATCTTGGCCATCTATAGCTCACTAAAGAATACTGGGTTGTCACACAAACCCAAAAGATGAAAATTTGAGAGTTGAATGGTTAGCATAGACCGCGAGACATTTTCTTTCAAAAAAATTTGTATGAAAATCAACTTTGAATTAGATGAAATTCAATTTTTATTATAGAAATCTTAATTTCTCGGGGAAATAAACAACTTAAAAAGGAGAAAGAAACCGAATTCCAAATGGAAGGTCATAGTATCTATTTCTTCAAGGAAGCAATAGTTACCTTTGAAGGTAGCGCGGGCCCATAATCTAATGACTATTACAAGATTTTAAAAATATGACAAATTAGATCGATGGACTAAAAAAATATTCAATCAATGGAAATGGAATTTAAAAAGTACAGAATTCCTAAGCTTCCGTAGCTCTTTACGTATATTTCAAGAGAGCCAAATTTAGAAAAATATGGTTTAATAGAATTCATTTGACTATAATCTTAGCAAGTTACCTTGAAGGTTAGCTATTTCAGCAACATTGACCTTTATTAGACAAGTAGTTTAAAGAAGATTATGAGGAACTTAGCAAGGAGGACGTTTAGAAATTTATTCAAAACTAGAACCTAACTAAAACACTCAAACCCTTCATCTGCCCTTGATTACCCTTGGGTATGTCACCTTGACATGGAGGTTATTTTTTTGTGCATAGCCCTATACATTCATATTCATTTGAACATACACATATTCATATGGTTAATTCTAATTATGATCATATTTTTTGTGGGTATGTGTTGCATGGAGGCCAAGACTTTATTCTATCTAAATATGGAAGGCTTATTAGAAAACATTGTTGATCCGAGGAGGTGCATCAACCATGAAGGTGGCACCCAATACAATAATAAGTCATTTGGCCGTTTTATCCAACACCCATATACATTATATATATATTCCATTGGCAATCATTGATGTAAGAAATAACCAATTTTATATCTTTATTACTATGTGATATATTAAGTAAGACACTAAAAAGCCAAAATACTAAAGTAGTTATTTTTATATTTTAAATAATTAAATTTAGAGTTCTATTTCAGGTTGTTAATTTATTAGTTATCTTTTTATTTTGAATACCTTAGGTGGTCATGCCTCATTATCTTATAGTGTCTTATTTAATTTGCACATGATCTAAGAGTAAGTAAAATGGATTCTATTCAATGGGGATTGGAAAATCAAAGATGAAACTCCATCTGTTATATACAATAAAGGATCTTAAAAAGGATGTGCCTATTCGATATATATAGTAGCGCTTTATTTATCATGCAACTACATTAACTCTCTATAGTGGTGCCCTATTGATTGCCTCGACTTAAAAGGTTGGTATGAATTTTCAAAATAATAGCTACTTCCAATCTAATAAACGTGGTTATATATACTCTAGTTATGAGTTTCGTGACCTAACTAAACTAATACCACTATATCTTATTTCTTTCTTGTCAGGTAATAGTCCCATTGATTAATAAGAATCAGACAAATATACTTAATATGTAACATTCCATCGATTAATAAGAACCGTAATAAATATACTTATTATGTGTAATAAATTCTACTAATTAATAAGAATCTGTAATAGCCATATTTAATATGTAACAGTCCTTATAAGATTAGAACACAAGAATTACGAACTCAGAATTTGATTATGATCACTGTAATACCTAATCCGGTCAAAGTTTTCTTAAACCGAATCGAATTTTCACCTTTTGATATGATGTTATGTATTTCACACGTAAAAATTATATTGATTATAAAACGGATGAACTAATGGATCATGGCATATCACGTATGGCAAAACAAATACACTAAAAAGATCACGTTATATCACATATAAAAATCAATTTCACCAAACAACAAGTAGCTCTGATGCCACTGTTGGAATCCAGCGATCAGAAAACGCAGCAGAAATAAAAAAAAATAAAATTAACGCTGAACTGCATCAATATCCAAGCGGTTTGATGAAACTAAACAATGAATAAAGTAAATCCAGATCTTACCTCTTGTAGACCGGATCCTTTTCGACTAGTGTAGATTTGCTTTATTACGCACAAGATGAAACACAAAACATAACTCCTTCGGAAATGATCTAAAGAAGAAATCAGCCAAGACGATGCAAAGCAGTAAACGCCTCTAAAGGTATCCGGCTAATTCGAATGGCTAATGGATGGGATGGATGTGCTAGGACCTTATGATAGGTCTTTATCCCACAAAAGAAAAGACACTTTAGTGTCTTCCAAAACTCTAAAAAGAATTCTCTATCAAAAATCGCCCACTTAAAAAGAACCACCTCCTTTTAGATGATAAACCCCATATTTATATCAAGCCTCCCAAACCCTTTTATTAAAACGAATTTCAACCAAATTCCATTAACTATTAATGGGCTTGGACTTGGGCTTAATCATGGCTAAAGAGAGAGCCTTTCTAACATCCCATTATAGCTCATTCTTACGTGTGACCCTATAGGTTCACTCAATGTTGGCAGCGAGCCCAAATCATATTATAAGCCCACAAGTTATAATTGGTCTCTAGCAAGACATTATAACTACCCAAATCAAGTGAATTCGATGACTCGAAAAACCTTACCATAGTATGATATTAGTCCTTTGTCACACGATGTCTCGATTAAGCACAAAGCATGGATGAAGTCATCTATATACAACTTAATTTTTTTCTTGATTCTCAAGTAGACTGACTAAAAATGATATTGATAACTCCTATCAATCTCATTCGAGCACGGCCATGCATTTCTCAGTCTCACTTATCTAGAGGCCAATAGACATCTCACTCAATTAAGAGCGGGACAAATTCCTTCATTATCACTCATATTCCTCCACATGATTTACTCCATGCCCAACCATAGCCTGTATTACCATCCTGTTAAAGACGTCATTGAGCTATGTCAAGACACGAAGTTCCTCATGTAGGAATCCATGGTGAATTTAGGTCGAAGGACTTAAATACCACTACTGCAATGAGAATTACCGATGACATAATCCATGTAGTATTTCTCATAGCGGGTTAGTCCAATAACATGAACTAACATGTATTTATGTTCGAAAATATCTATGTTCATGACCAAAGAAACGTGGTCATTTCTCAGAAAACATAATAGTCTTACTTCATTATTATTCCCACAATAATGATCGACTATGGACTATTTAGAATAGTGTTCTTATGCCTTAAGGTTTTACCATCAAGTCACATACTTGATGACATAAAGCGGAGACAACTATTCAAGGATATGATTTTATCAAGTTAAACCGCAATTTAAATAACAAGATAAAATGATAAATGCCTCATGTATATAAACATATAATGACAATGTATATGCCACTGGGCTAGAGCATATCACTAACAATCTCCTACTTACCTTAAGCCCAATCAGGCATAAATCAAATGCCTATCAATCCAGTATGACTATCATGCTTTGACTGTGGAAGAGGTTTAGTCAAAGGATTAGTAACATTTTCATCAGTATAAACTTTACATATCTTAACATCTCCTCTCTCAATGATCTCACGAATGAGGTGGAAACGCCTGAGTATGTGTTTGGATCGCTGATGTGATCTGGGCTCCTTGGCTTGAGCAATAGCCCCATTATTGTCATAATAGATGTCCACTGGGTTTGTAATGCTAGGAACAACACCCACTCTAAAAACGAAAATTTTGATCCAAACTGCCTCCTTAACTGCATCTGAGGCAGCTATGTACTCAACCTCTGTAGTAGAATCGGCCACGGTGTCTTGCTTGGAACTTCTCCAGCTCACAACACCTCCATTAAAAAAAACACAAAACTAAATTGTGATCTAAAGTCATCTAAGTCAGACTGAAAACCAATTATCTAAGTCATCTAACCACTTATAACTAGCTCGCCTTCTTGTTCACCATAGATCAAAAAAATATCCTTGGTTCTTCTCAAGTACTTAAGGATATTCTGATTGCCATCCAAAGGACATTCAATTGGATCTCGACTAAATCTACTTGTCATGCTTAAGGCATAGGAGACATCAGGTCGGGTGAAAAGCATGGCATACATGATAGAACCAATAGCCGGGCATAAGTGGATTTTATCCATGCGCCTCTCTCGGGCCCTTCATAGTCGACATTGAGACTTACTGAGCTTAATGCCATGAGACATTGGCAAGAAACCTCTCCTGGAATCTTGCATGCTAAACCTCTTTAACACTTTGTCTATGTACCCACTTTGACTCATGCCAAGTAACCGTTGAGATCTATCTCTATAAATCTTTATGCCTAGGATGTAGGTGGCTTCGCCTAAGTCTTTCATTGAAAAACATTTCCCCAACCAAGACTTGACACTCTGCAAGGTAGGGATGTCATTTCCAATGAGTAAGATGTCGTCCACATACAACACTAAGAAGACAATTGCACTCCCACTAACCTTCTTGTATACACAAGGCTCATCTTCATTTTTCATAAAGCCAAACTCTTTAACAGCCTGATCAAAACGAAGATTTCATCTTCGTGAAGCCTGCTTTAATCCATAAATGGATCTTTGAAGCTTTCACACCCTATTAGGATACTTTGGATCGACAAAACCCTTAGTTTGTGTCATGTACACATCCTCGAGCAAGTTTCCATTAAGAAAGGCTGTTTTGACATCCATTTTCCAAATCTCGTACACAGCGATAACAAGAAGAATCCTAATAGACTTAAGCATAACGACAGAAAAGTCCATCCATACTCACACTAGAGTTTGTTTGAACCTTTTGCAATAGGTCGACTTGGAAGGTCATATCATGTTTGGATCTTATGAACCCATTTCAACCAATGACCTTAGCACCCTAGTGGATCAACCAAATTCCAAACCCGGTTATCGCATTGATCGTATCTCGTACTTCACGGCTTGAAGCCATTTTTCTCGGTAATCCGGGCTCATCATTGCCTCATGATAGGTTGTGGGCTCATTTTTGATCCACAAGCTCTATGGTTTTGTCGCCGCCACGGAAATCCATATCTCTCGGGCTCAAGGATGAATCCTACTGGACCCTTCGCGGGCCTCAGGTAGAAGATGTTTAATTAACAACCTGTCAGGAGTCTTGTAGAATTTCCATGGAAGGCTCCTAAGGGCAACTTGTGGTTCTTGAACTTCTTCAAGAGATGTCTTACTACCATTGACTCTTTTGGAAATGAACTTTCTTTCCAAAGACCTGTTTTGCAACAAACACTTTGTTCTCAGATGGGATGTAAAAGTAGTACCCTTTTTGTTTCCTTTGGATACCCCACAAATAAGCACTTATCAGATTTGGATGCTAGCTTATCAGAAGCCTGACGCTTTACATAAGCTTCACAACCCCAAATCTTGAGAAAATACAAACCAAGACGCTTTCCTGTCCACAATTCATATGGTGTTTTCTCAACCACTTTCGATGGAATTCTATTCAATAAGAACGCAATAGTCTCTAATGCATATCCCCAGAAGGATATTGGAAGATCTGTTCGACTCATCATACATCGAACCATATCTAATAAAGTTCGATTTCTCCTTTTAGATACACCATTCCATTATGGTGTTCCAGGTGGAGTGATTTGTGAGACTATCCCACAATCCTTAAGATGATCATCGAAATTTTGGCTTAAATATTCACCACCTCGATAAGATCAAAGTGTTTTGATATTCTTTCCAAGTTGATTATGTACTTCATTCTTGAATAATTTGAACTTTTCAAATGATTCAGACTTATGCCTCATTAAGTAGATGTAACCATATCTACTAAAGTCATCAGTAAAAGTAATGAAGTACTGATAACCTCCTCTAGCAATTGAGCTTATTGTCCACAAAACATACGTATGTATAAGGCCCGATAAGTCACTAGCCCTCTCACTATGTCCGATGAGGCCTTAGTCATTTTGCACAGTAAACAAGATTCACTTGTTTCAAATGACTCTAAGCCAAATGAATGTATTAGCCCATCTTGATGGAGCTTCAAGATGCGTTTCTCATTGACATGGCCCAAACGACAATGCCAAAAGTAGATTGGATTCAAGTCATTGGACTTGAACCTCTTAGTATCGATGTTATAGATAGGCTTGGGTTGTTCCAAGTTTAGAACATAGAGACCATTAGATAAATAGGCATTCTGGCCAAAAAATATGCAACGTTATAGATGGAGAAAAATATTATTCTTAATAATAAAGTGAAATCCATCCACGTCCTAAACAGCTGGGAAATAATGGTTACGGTCACAACGAGACACATAATATGATTCTTTAATTGGAAAATAAGTCCGCAAGCGAGTCGAATCTTAAACTCCCCAAAGCTAATGTAGCGACTCTTGCTCAGTTTCCGTAGTAGATTCTGCTTAGCGCACTAGCCAGTGATCTCTTTGCTTTTCGGGCCTGCACATTTACACAGATGCCTTGAGATCACATCCAGTATCTAATACGCGCTGAAATAGAGTAGAAGATTGACTTCCTATAACATAAATGGAAATGAGTAGCCTCGCACTCTTAACTCTTCGAGATCTTCCAGTAGGCTTACAATTCCTCTTTCAATGACCTTGTTCATTATAGAAGAAGCAAACTCCCTCCTTGGGCGGCTTTGGCTTCTTGGCCTTAGGCTTAGACTGTCCTTTGCCTTTCTTGGCCTTATTGCCTTTTCCCTTTCCTTTTCTTTCATGCCTGCCCCTTTACGAACCACCATGCTGGTTGTCTGTCTTTTGAATGTTCGTCTCCAACATTCTTTAACATTCCATGTAACTCGATAATAGATTTCTCATATGGCTTTGTTGTAGTTCATAAAAAATTGATCATAAGATTGAGTGATGAACCTTGAATCGAGTTCGGTAGCTTGACTAAATGACTAATAGGAGCACCCAGGCTTATCAAGGCGATCGATGAGACCACATCTTTAGCACATGTGCACTTCTTGAAGTGCCGGAGTCATCTTGCATGCATTGATGCTTTGGTGGTTGTAAACCTTTCTTGGCGATGCTTGCTCTTGGAACATTCCCTTGAGATGCACCATCGTATCAAACCGATTTCCTCAGGTATACGAAGCTGAGTTCATGGTTGTAAGCATAAGATAGGTTACATCCACAGAGTCATTCAAATGCTTACTAGAAAAGCATCCCTTTACATTTCGGGGCATTGTTGGTAGGATATTCATTAGGGATTTCATTATCGAACGCCGCATCTTCCTCTCTTGTTTAAGGACAATCCACGAATTTGAGGATTGATCGGGGAAGTTTGTCCCGTTAAGTTTTCCTTTTCAAGGACGGATCGTAAGAGTAAATGTTGATGTGTTGTTTGATGTCATTAGTCTACATACAAGAAATAGCCCAAAGCTTTTAATAAATGAGGTCTTTAATACTCCAGCTAAAATTAATAACTCTTTAATTAACACGAGAAACAATCTTATAATTTCTTAGTGGGTGAAAATCACGTTTGACAAATTCAAGCTTAGCTTTGGCACTAACACTTAAACTTAAGCTAACTAGGTAGAAAACTCTTTCCTTTTATGCCCTTAGGCCCAAAACCGTATGATAGCCTAGTTAAGTCTAACCATATTCAATCTTTATGGATATCACCATTATCCGTCATGTCTTCTAAGATAACCAATATACCTTTGCGAGAAACTATATTAAGTCGATCGAAGTATTAACAAGTTTTAAATTATGGAAGGCATTTTCTGACTTAATATTTTATGTGATGAAATTATCAAGTTGTTAGTAACACTTTATAGACATATACATGCATCACATACAAGCATATTAATAAGCATAAATGTAAACATGACATGTCATGGCCCATTTTCTAAGGTGATCTCCATAAGCCAATATGAAGATGCAGGATTACCTTTTACCAATACCTTAGCTTTATGGGCTTGTCTCCAAGAACGAACGAGCCTCCATTCTTTGTTCTTCTTCATTACAAACGAAGTAATAAAATTGCATGCCTATTTTATGCTAAAATAATAAGAGACACATGTTGTGTCAATAAAAACAACGACACTTGTGGGCCGTATGCTAATATAATGAAAAGAGACACATGTTGTGTGAATAAAGTCAAACCATAGGCCGTATTTAAAATTACAAACCCATAATTAATACTACCAATCATTGAACTAAGGGTGTAAGCATGCACCATACAAATCGAACATAAACAAATTAAGCATAATCAGTTATAGATATAAAGTGCTCAATTGTAGCATTAGTCAAATAAACAAATTTTAAGGCTAGCATGAGTAGATTCTTTGCTTGGAAATTTCTCCTGATCATTAATCACACTAACAGTTCTGGTCATTCACCAATGCTGATTACTCTTAATCTAACAGTCCATCATTAATTTGGAACAATCCTACTTAATGTGTAATAATTTGTAACAGTCCAATCTTAATGTCTACCATTAATGTGTAACAGTCCTACTGATTAATAAGAATTTGTAACAACCATACTTAATATGCAACAGTCCTATTGATTAATAAGTATCTGTAACAACCATACTTAATATGTAACAGTCCTACTAGTTAATAAGAATATGTAACAACCATACTTAATATGTAACAGTCCTACTAATTAATAAGAATCTGTAATAGTCCTAATCAGATCAGAGCATAACAATTACGAACTCATAATTTGATTATGATCATCACTTGATCCCTATTCCTATAAGAGCTTTTTCTAAACCGAATCATTTTTCAATTTTGATCCCGATGTTCTACGGACTTAAATACAGAAAAAGATTATCGATTATAAAATGTATGAACTAAATGGATCATGGCATATCACATGGCAAAACAAATACAACGAAAGATCACGTTATAGCACATATAAAAATCGGTTTCACCAGCTTGGCAAAGTAGCTCGATACCCCCTTTGTTGGAATCGGCGATAATCGGCATAAATGAAAAAAAAATTTAACGTTGAACTGCATCAGGATCCAAGTGGTTTGATGAAACTAAACAATGAATCAAGGAAATCCGATGAAACTAAACAATGAATCAAGGAAATCCAGATCTTACCTCTTGTAGACCGAATACTTTTAGGCTAATGCGATTTGCTTGATCACACACGTGAAACACAAAATAGAAATTCCTTACGCAGGCTTGATCGACAACAGCGGGCAAGGCGATGCGATACAGCGCCCTCTTAAAAGGTATCCGCGACGACTAATGGATGGGATGGATGTGCTAGGACAACTATGAGTGATCTTTTGCCCTGAAAACCAAAGACACTTTAGTGTCTTCCAAACCTCTAAAAAGAATTCTCTCTCAAAAATCGCCCACTTAAAAATAACCACCTTCTTTTAGATGATAAACCCCATATTTATATCAAGCCTCCCAAACCCTTTTATTAAAACTAATTTAAACCAAATTCCATTAACTTCAGTAATGAGCTTGGGCTTCAGGCTTGGGCTTGGGCTTAGGCAATCATGGGGTAAAGAGGAAAAGCCTTTCTAACATCCATTATAGCTCGATGTATGTGTGACCCTATAGGTTCACTCAATGTTAGCGGCGGGCTGAATCATATTCTAAGCCCCTGATTATAATTGGTCTCTAGCAAGACATAATAACTACCTAAATCAAGTGAATTCGATGACTCAAAACCTTACCATAGTATGATATTAGTCCTTTGTCACACGATGTCTCGATTAAGCACAAAGCATGGATGAAGTCATCTTTATACAACTTAATCATTTCTTGATTCTCAAGTATACTGACTAAAAAAATGATATTGATAACTCCTATCAATCTCATTCGAGCACGGCCATGCATTTCTCAGTCTCACTTATCAAGAGGCAAATAGACATCTCACTCAATTAAGAGCGGGACAAATTCCTTCTTATTACTCATTCCCTCCACATGATTCTTGTATGCCCAACCATGCTTTGTATTACCATCTTGTTAAAAGGCGTCATTGAGCTACGTCAAGACACGAAGTTCCACATGTAGGAATCCGTGGGTAGATTCGGTCGAAGGACTTAAATACCACTCTTTGCAGTAGAATTCTTGTGACATAATCCGCTGTGAAGTATTTCTCAAAGCGAGTCAGTCAATAACATGAACTTAACATGTATTCATGACGAGTAACTTCTTATGTTCATGACTAGCCAAGCTGTGTCTTTTCTCAGAAAACATAAATAGTCTCACTTCATTGTATTCCCCCTTGATATTGATCGTATGGACTATTTAGAATAGTGTTCTTATGCCTTAAGGTTTTACTAATAAGTCACATACTTGATGACATAAAGTGGAGCCAACTATTCCAAGGATTATGATTTTTTCAAGTTAAACCACAATTTAAATACAAGATAAAATGACAAATGCCTCATGTATATAAACATATCGTAGTGATATATATGCCGCTAGGCTAGAGCACAGCACTAACACATACTTTACATAACAACAAATCAATTCACCAAACCGACCACAAACGAGCCGCAAAACGGCCATTAAAGTCGTTTAATGCTGTGCAAACACCCCCTTAGGGCATCAACATAACAATCCTCCCTTAAAACAACCCTAAGGTTGGAAATAAACCAAGGTAGGAAGAACCCCTACCTTTTGGAGCGTAGTAGAATGGTTGGAGGTCTTGAGAACACTTCTTAAACCCGAAAACTTTGATTTCCCCAAAATCTCCTCCTTTCTATCTTCGGTGAAATCCCTCGTTTTTGGTAGCTATGTGTAGCTGTCGTCGAGGTGATGAACTGGATTTTGGCCCGGCCAATTCAGGCCGTGGAGACTTCATGGATCGTCGAAAGGCGACAGGCTCTCTCTTTCTCTCTGACCAAAAACCAAAAATGAAGTGTTCTGTCCTCCCCCCTGCCCCCCGCTTTCCCCCTCTCATTTTGACCTTATCTTTTAATTTTAAAGGCTTGGCCCACGTCGAGCCACGTGTCCACGACCTGTTCGGGTCCCTTTTTGCCCTGAAGCGATTAATTCCATCCTGATTTAAGTTCAAATTATTTTAAATAAACTTTACTTGAATTAGTTCCCATCTTTCAGTATTTTCTTGAACATCTCATTTTTGGGTTTCACCAGACACTCGTTGCTCCGAAAAACATGAAAAATCCGACTATCTTGGAATTCGACAAAATTCGTCTAAGTAACTAGATTTTTCAAAATGAATCCAACGGCGAGGTCCATTTCATTATCCAAGATTTAGAAAATTTCAGGTTTGCAACCTGTATTGTTGCGACAATTTATTTGCCATTTTTCGGAAAAATTCAAATTTTTGAGTTCCCATTCTTCCCCCATAGCGAAAGATTTCGTCCTTGAAATTCTAAACCACATTTATCTGATCACATGCATATGTAACGATCATTTAATATCGAATGACTAAAAACGCCTTAACTCTCAGATAGAAAGGATAATTGCGTCATTAGTGTCTTTGCATTCCCATGTTGCCTTCTCCTCCTCGTGCTTTGTCATAATGCAACTAATAGCCTGTGGTCTTGCCTGCACTAAGCGGATTCCAACTATCCATGATGCGTACGGTCCCTCCTTAAGGTTCCATTCACATCAACAAAAGCTCGCCCCGATTCACGACATAGAAGTAGGATCTGGGTGTACTTTCAGACTTATGGAGACATGGACTACGCATGAACACAGATAAGTTTAGCGTGCTCAACCAGTAAGCAACTGTACCACCCTCTCGAGTACCTCGAAGGGCCCGGTATCCTACCATACTTGGGATTTGCCCTTTAGTTGGAATGTAGCTAGCTTTATCATAGTGGCATCGAAGGTGATCTCCATAGCCTCCAAGATCTTGTCTACTTATCTGAACCAATGATCAACTACCATCGGGTCCCCTCCTCCCCTAAAGGTTGGAGGATGACGTGCTTTGAACCTCTGGAGGTTACTTGGCCCTCCTTGCCTCCTAGTTGCACTAGCTTGTGCAATAGTGGCAACAATAGCACTCGCATGTGCAATGGTAGTAGTCGCAGCACCAATAGCCTCTATGAAGGCTTATTGGTCAAAGACTGGTGGTAACTGGTTGTTGCTTTGCCTACCACCTTGGCGTTCTTTTCCTCGACTAGTCATCTACATATGTCAAATAGCAATAGATTGTTACATGGTATAAAAAAAAAAAAGGGATCAAGTTTAAACTTTGAGATTTCTCTCCTTATTTAACTAGTAGGCATGTTTTTGACCTTCAATAGACCTCGACAACTCGAACCATCCGTTCATGTTTTTCTCAGAACCACGAAGATTATGTTTTCTAACCTGAACGTTCCTTTTTTTTCCATATACATTTTTCATATATATAATTCACACAACACACTGCTTACACAATCATGTATCATATTAGGGCCTGAAACATGAAATGCAATGAATGAAATGGGTACAGACCCATACCCATCAAGCCATAAAATACATATGCTCGATGCAGTTGTGACACCCAATCAGGGTTACGTTGATCAACCATCAGCTTCTATGGAAAGCATGGATATCGTGTAACTCATTTACATCATTATGTCCCATTTACCGGATCCATATTTTAACAAGAATTAGATGATGTCCTTTATTACAAGGAGCTCTATCAAATCAACCTATCACAAATATACCAATAACATGACCCCTCCCAGGGTTTGGTAAAACAATGACCGCACAACGAGTCCCGCTATATGAGTAAAAATTATTTTCTAGGCCATTATCACGTTCATATATAAAAACATGTAAGACTATGTTTTAAAAATTATTATTTGGTTCAATTACAACTCTTTTACATAGGTGCATGCAAATTAATTTACTTAGTTTACAAAAATAGTTATAAATACATTCTAGAACTAGTTTGTTCCAAAAATTGTACAAAATAAAATCTAAAAGCCACAAGCTGACTTTCTTCATCCTTGCGGCCTCAGATGAGAGTCTTTCATCGGTGCATACCCCACACCTGAAATATTATCCCATATAGGGTGAGCCATGCCTAGAAGATTAATTCTACGGTACTCCGCTGTGCATGCAATGTTCACTTTAACAAACCACATTCACATCACAATTCCAACAAGAATATGAAATCCTAAGTTGGAATTCCACATGCCATGCCATGAAATGGGATGAGACCAGGTCTTACTATACTTTTTAGTCTTTCTGAGCTCCACCACCTGATGTGATGCCCGTGTGTGGTAGAAAACCATCATTGATGGAGTTACGTCTAATGATCTTTAAAACAAAGTCATGTTTTATAAACCGAAATTTTTGGATGTTATTCCTCTAATAAGATTATTTATATACAAAAACCATTATGTTTTGTGGGCGAAACGAATTTTGGAGTCTCATCGGCCGGCTCTGCACGCCCGTCCCCAAACTTTTTCGACTTTCACGCGGTGGGAGTGCTTAAGGAAACCATTTGGGTCTTTCACCCCCGAAGTGTCTAACTTTCTTTGCATTATGACTGAGTTTTTCTTTTCATGCAACACGTCGACTCTATTGGACTTTGTCATGAAATGCAAAACCCACCCATCCAAATCACTATTGTGGCATATAATTCTAACCATGCACCGCCCCCATGCAAATGCAATGTTCCCATGCATAATGCAATGTGATGCACCATTGCGTATTACATGCCATATATTGATAGAATGCCATATGGCAATTTAATCATACAATTTACCTTGTATCATGGACAATTATATTACATGCATAGAATTTCCAATTTAAACATTTACAAAATGTTAATACATTTATAACACATATATTAACATTTCATCAAACCACAACAAACAAGCATGCTATCACATATCAAAATTTGACACACACTTAATCTTCAAGGCAAAATGTGGCATATAGAGTGCCCACAAAACATACCCTAAACAAGCCATATAAGGCCCAAAACAAGCCATAAAACAGCCCCAAAACAAGCCATAAGACAAGCCATAAACAAGCTATAAAACAAGGCACAACAATTGTAAAACCCGGGTAATTTTGAATTTTTCGAAAAATGGCAAAACGGTAAATTGCTGCTACAATATAAGCTACAAACTTGAAATTTTCTAGACCTCAAATGATGAAACATATCTCCCCATTGGATTCCTCTAGTAGAGCACCAGATTACCCAACCAATTTTGTCGAATTTTGAGGTAATGAATTTTCATGTTTGGGAGGTGACAGATTGTCCAATGACCTAAAGGGATTTCTAAGAAAAATCTCGAAAGTCAAAAATAAATTAAATAAAGTTCATTTAAAATAAATTGAACTTAAACAGGGATGAAATAAATTGTTTCGGGGCAGAAACGGACCCGGATAGATCATGGACATGTTGTGTGAAGTGAGCCACTCACTTAAACATAAGTGAGGGACTTGTGAGACAAAGGAAAAGATCTCATTCTTTTCCTGTTTTTTCTTTTGGAGTGCGTGAGAAGGAGGAAAGAGAGCGACCGGAGCTTCTCTCTTCGATGCTCGAATTCTCTGGGTCCAGTGCGTCGAGCAACGAGAGTGAAAGTTCATCTACTCGACTTAGGGCTATGCATGGGTACCAAAAAGTAGGGATTACACCTAAGATCTGAGGGAGGAGATTTAGGGAAATCAATTTTTTCGAGATTAGGAGGTGTTCTTGAGACCTTCTTTGGTTCTACTACGCTCCAAAAGGTAGGGATTCTTCCTACTTTGGTTTATTTCCACCTTAAGGGGGTGATTTTGGGGGGAATGTTGTGTAGAGGTCCTAAGGGCATGTTTGGCTTATTTAGGAACTGTTTAAAGATGTTTTTATGGCTTATTTGTGGGTTGGTTTGGTTGTGGTCTTTGGTAAGGACCAAGATGTGAAAAAAAAAATGATATGTGAGTGGTTAAGGGGAAATTCTGCCAAAATTTCCCTATACCCTTGTTCTTGTTTTTTACCATAACTTGGCCTACGGACCTCAAAATTGGAGGATTCTAATTAAAGATGAACCTTAAGAACAAGAGCTACAATTGGATTGAAGAAAACAAGGTTTAAATCCAGCTATAAAAACCTTGGAAATGAGTTTTACAATAAGATACCGATTCTCTCTCCTCTATGGGAGTAGCTCATGTTGTTTGGACCATATATTGGGTCATATTGATCCAAATGATGTGAATCAAAATCATACTGAAACTAGACACCCAAGAAGGAACTTTTATGAAGAAAATATCATCACATTATGTCTCTATTATTCCCAAAAATTTGTCCAATTGAGAACACAATACTGCCACTAGAAACTATTCATTGAGTCAAAAATGCTGACCATATCTCATAATTAAAAGGTCCAAATGACCTGATCTATGAGATTTGGAAACTTAACACATAGGGGAACATTTTTTTAGAAGAACACTTTGTCTAAAAACCTTGTTTATAGGGTCAAAATTGCAGTTGGAGATGGAATTGGGATGTTCTTGTATTAGGGACTGTTTGGCCAGTTTTTTAGCCCGGTTTAATAGGGTTGTTGGGCTGTTATTGTGGGCACTCTATATGAAACATTTTGCCCTAAGGATTAAGTGTGTTGTTTCTTGATGTGTGATAGCATGCTTGTTTGCTGTGGTTTTGGTGGATCTGAGGTAAAGCTCATGGTTTATATGGTTCATATGACATTCATTACATGTGGGATATGGCATTAACATGCAATGGCACATTGCATTACAGCATGCATGGGAACATCACATTTCATGGGTGTGGGTGCATGGTAAGAATCTAACACCACAATTGGTGATTTGGTGGGTGGGCTCGATGCGGGTTGAGCAAAGAAGTCAGCCAGTACTTGGAGGTTGCATAAGCGTTGAAAACTTGTGTCGGGTAATAGCAAGAAGGGCTAGACACTCTGAATGTGAAAGTCCAAAAAAAGTGTAGACGGTGTGTGAAGCCGACGGTGAGACTCCAGAAATCCGCTACCCACAAAAGACACAATGATTTTATAAATGAAATGATCATTCGAGAAACGACATCCAAAAGGTTTTGGTTTATAAAACATGACTTTGTTTTAAAAAGGATCATTGGTTGTAATCCATCAATAGCGGTTTTATCACGCGCGGACATTACGCTGTGTGGAGGAATTCGGTAAAGACTAAACCATGGTGTGAGTGAGTCTCATCTCATTTCATGGCATAGCATGTAGAATTCCAACCTAGGATTGCATATTTATATTTGGAATTGTGATGTGACTATGATTGTTAAGGTGAACATTGCATGTGTACTTAGGTGGGGAGTAGCCTCTCTAGGACTTACTCTACTAGGCATGGCTCACCCTATATGGGATAACATTTCAGGTGTTGGAAATTCGCCGGTGGGCGGTTCTCATTTGGAGCCGCAAGAGTTAAGAAAGCCGGTTTGTGGCTTTTTAATCATTTTTGTAAAATGTTTGAATTAATTCATTTTGACATGTACTAATGTATTAATGAGTGAAATTGAACTCACATGTAATTTTTATGTAAAAGATTTGTAATTTTACTCATAAATGGACCCGTTGTGGTCATTGTGTTATATTAGGCCCCGGATGGGTCATGTGATTGTATAATGTACAGGTTGGGAATTTGATAGGCTCAAATACAAGAGATTACATGTCGATTTTTGTTAAATTATGGATCGGTAAATGGGACATGATGCTGGATTGGGTGCTCAGGTGTCCCAATATTTTCTACGGGTGATGGGTGATTAACGGACCTGGATTTTAAGGGAAGTGCAAAGAAACGATCCTAATTCGAAGCCCCGCAAGCTTGATCTCTAGAACTAACCGTAAAATAGAGCTTAAGGCAGTCAAAAATTCTGCAATTTAGGCCATAAAAAAAACCACAAACAAGCCATAAAATAGGGAACAAAATAGCCATATAACAGGCCACAAAATCGTCCCAATTAAGGGCACAAAACCCAGCCATAAATAGGCCACAAAACTAGCCATAAGCATGGCCATAAACCAGCCACAAACATGGCCATAAACTGGCCACAAACATGGCCATAAACCAGCCATAAGCTTGATTCAAAACAATTCCAAACGAGGCTCTTAAGAATATCTCTAGCTTGAGTCCCTAATACAGGGTACATCCCAAGTCCCATCTCTAACTATAATTTATTTGGTAACGGGTTTTTAGAAAGACTGAGTGATCTTCTAATAAAATGTTCACCTATGTATTAAGTTTCCAAAAGCTAACAGATCAGGTCATTTGGACCTTTAAATTAGGAGAAATGACAAAAACATTACGGACTACTCCTGAACAGTTTCCAAGGGCAGTATTGTGTTCTCAATTGGACGAATTTCTAGAAATAATAGAGAAATATGTGACCATAATTTCTTCATGAAAGTTACTCTCCTAGGTGTCTAGTTTCAGTAGGATTTTGATTCACATCATTTGGATCAGTATGACCCAATATATGGTCCAAATAACTAGAATCAGTATCTTACTGTAAAACTCATTTTCAGGGTTTTTAGAGCTGGATTTAAACCTTAGTCTCTATAAATATATGTAGATCTTGCACTTAGTCTTCATATCCAAATAGAATCATCCTATTTGGAGGTTTGTAGTCCAAGTTATGGCAAAAAACAAGGACACGAGTCTAGGGAAATTTTGGTAGAATTTCCCCTTAACCACCCACATATCATTTTTCACATCTTTGGTCCTTACCAAAGACCACAACAAACCAAACTACAAATAAGCCCAGTGAATACCCGACAAAACGAGCAGTTAGAGCATTAACCTGACGAACTCCTTACAAACAACCTAAGCTTGAAATAAACCAAGTAGGAAGAACCCTACACTCTTGGAATGTAGTAGAACCGAGAAGGGTCTCGAGATACCTCACAAGCCGAAAATCTGATTTCCCCAAATGCTGTGGATGCTTGGTGCAGAATCCTTCGTTTTTTATACCCATGCGTAGCCCTCGTCGAGATGATGAACTTTGGTTCTTAGGTCGATGAATTATGACCTACGGAACTCCGTGGATCGTGGAAAGAAGGTTGGGTTTCTCTCCTCCTCTCCTCTTTCTCTCTTTTCTCTCCCAGCTAAAATCAGAACATAATGAGATGTTCTGCTAAAAACTGATTTTTTAACCCCTTTTTGTTATTTTAATTACTTGGCCTAGGTTGCACCACTTGTCCACGATTTATCCGGGTCTGTTTCTACCCCAAAATAATTTATTTCGTCCCGGTTCAAATTAAAATTAATTTAAATGAGCTTTATTTAAATTATTTTCCAACTTTTGAAATTTTCCCAAAAATCCCATTTTTGGTGTCATTGGACACTCGTCGTCTTGAAAAACGTGAAATTATGGGCTGTGCAAAATTCGATATAAGGAATTAAATGCAAGTAACTAGATTTTGTGGGAATGAATCAAGCTGTGTGGATTCGTTTCATGAATTTTGAGATTTAGAAAATTTTAGGCTTGTGACCTATACCATGAAGTGGCAATTTACCCTTTTCCCTTTTCGAAAAATTCAATTGCGGGTTTTATAGCATGTCATGCAAGATTCCAACTTAATTGCTTGTTAACATTGGAATGTTGGTGTGAATGGTGTCAAAGTGAACATTACATGTGGGTGGGAGTAGCTCTACGTGGGAATTACTCTACTAGGCGTGGCTCACCCTATATGAGAAAACATTTCAGGTGCAGGGTATGCGCTAGTGGACGACTCTCATGTGGGGCCGCAATGATGAAGAAAGCCGGCTTGTGACTTTATTATATATATAATTTAAAATTTTGGGAACTTGACTAGTTCTGGAATGTACTTATAACCATTTTTGTAAAACTTGTGAAGTAAATTATGTAAAACTCGAGAAAAAAAATTTAAATTTTCTGAAAAATGAAAAGAATAGTAAAATTGCTGGAATGGCTCAGAAAAGTTTAGAAAATTCTCTAGATATCGAATGATGAAACGGACTACGCCATTGGGATTACCTCGAAATCCTGAGCAGTCTAGAAAGTTCTATGAATTACAAGGTGATCATAAATTTTACGTTTGAGTGGTGTCGTCGGTGGCTTGAGGGGACACGTCATGCTGACGTGGTACGTGTCCAGAAGTATAAAGGAAAAAAATCTCATTTGGAAGTCTCATTTCCATGTGCAGTATAGAAGTTCTAGCTATACTGCACTTTTTCTTTCCTGCAGATCTGAGCTCAGGTGGTAAATCTCAACGTCGGACCAAGACTTAAAGTTAGAGTACTCGTCGAGGGCAACGTGTGGGCACCAAAATCAGGAGTCTTAAATTAAAGTCTGAAGCGAAAGTTAGGGAGGCCATGGTTTCAAGCTTAGGAGCCGAAAGCTTCGTCTTCACTCAAGAGGTAAGGAACCTTCCTGCACTCGGGTTTATTTTCCATAAGTCGTTTGGTCTTGGTTGAGCCACAGGGCTGTTTGATGGTGCTACCGAGCACCAAAAGGAAAAAAAACAAGATTTTTTTAAGTTCTATACGATTCATTGTTTGTCGAAACTTTATTCATGTGAAGCCTCCAACTTTGGATGACAGCCACTTGCATTCACTCGTCTACTTTCAGGTCGCATGTTCTTAGACTCTATGGAAAGATATTTGAGTCTATAATCCATAAATATATAAATTAATTATGTCCGAAAATGAAGAAATACAGTAGCCTCTGCTACTACAGGTGCTACAATGTTGCTGATTTTCTTCATGGCTTGCAACTTGCATAACTCCTTCATTAGGACTCCAAATTTGGTGTTCCTAGACTCTATGGAAATATCCTTGAGTCTAGAATCATCATATGCTGTGAATGGCATTTAATTGCCCACACATATTTTTCAGGTAGTTGTAGCACCAAGTGTTTTAAATTGTAGTTGCAATGATATGTAATAATACATTGAAATTAGTGTATATTTGTTTGACAATTATGCATGTTGATATAATTATCCCACGATGTAGGAAAATGCATAATTTTAGTTCATGATTAGGCCATTGCCCGAAAACGGGTTGTGAAACTATTTGTACAAGGTGTGCGAAATTAGACCTAGAGGATAAAGTAAGTCATTACCCGATTGGTGATGAATTGTAGATGTCAATGTATGTGTGTTAGGTATATTGGCATGAATTGTATGATTTACATTGGTATTTATGTGTTTAGTGATATAAATATCGATTAGTGCATCAAGGTTAATATGCATGAGTAGGCATATGTGGCATGGTATGAATAGGTAATACCATATTGCATTGCATTTTCCTTTATACAAGGGGACATCGCGTAAAATGGGTGGGAGTACTTGGTTTTTGTCATTCACCATTCTTGGTGAATGGGTGGTGGACCCGATACATTGGACGACGTCTAATAGAGCTCCACCGTATTCATGGTTGTAAATCAACACTGTATATGGTGTTGATGGTGCGGGCTCAGTCTAGGGACAATGTCTTAAATTGTCAAGCTATTTCAGAGATTGTCCAATGCTTTTATTTTAAAGCGGTTTCGGAGATTGTCGATACTTTTGTTTCATGGTTGGAGATTATCAATGTCTTTTATTTATAAAAGCGGTTTTGAGATTGTTCAAGGCTTTTGTTTTAAAGGGGTTTTGGAGATTGTCATTGCTTGTTTAAGCTGATTCTGGAGATTTTCCAATGCTTTTGTTTTAAAGTAGTTTCGAAGATTGTCCATGGCTTTTGTTTTAAAGTGGTTTTGGAGATTGTCCAATGCTTTTGTTTCACAATGATTTCGGAGATTGTCGATGCTTTTTATCACGGTTTGGAGATTGTCAGTGCCCTTTGTTTTAAGCAGTTTGGAAGATTGTCCAAGGCTTTTTGTTTTTAAAGTGTTTGGCTTATCCAATTCTTTTGTTTAAGAAGGTTTCGAAAGAGCCATCTGATGCTTTTGTTTTAAAGTGGGTTCGGGATTTTCAATGCTTTTCTGTTTCATGGTTTGGAGGGTTGTCGATATTTTTATTTATAAAAGAAAAAAGCTTTGTTATGTATAAAGGACCATTGGTTAGTACGTGTTGAGTTTCTCACTCTTGGCATAAATATGCAGGGGGTGGTTGAGACTCATGTTCAAGAGGAAGTCGATGGGAGCGTTTCGGTACATGGGACATGTTGAGTCGTATCTCATTCATGACATGAAAGTTTCCATTCTAGGATGGCATCTCCTGTAGGGGAGTGTTTATTGTTGCATGACCATTGCATGTGCACTCAGGTGGGGAGTAACCCATGTAAGACTCATTCTGCTGGGCATTGCTCACCCCGTCGTGGGACCCCCTTTCAGATACAGGGAATGTGTAGGGAAACAGCGCTCACTAGAGGCCGATATTGAGAAGAAAGCTAAATTGTGGCTTTGATTTATATTTTGAAAATTTGTATTAGAATGCTTAATTTTGATATATGTTTTTATAAGAGTGATGTAATTTAAACTCTTATGGACTATGGTTTTATAGTCATGTGCTTATATGTTTGAGTATGGATAAATGGGTCATGTGTGGCCATTTTTAATCGTATGTGGACCTGGTAAGGTCGTTGTATAATATTAGGCCATGTTGCCATGTAATTACACATGTTGTATTTTGGGTAGAGCTCGTCGTACGAAGGAGTCTTTGGCCGATTTTCGTTAAATCTTGGGTCCTGAAAAAAGGGGACTCAATGGTGTGGTGTCGGGTTACCCGACATCCACGAATCTTTCGTGGGTTGACAAGTTGTCAACGGACCCCCAGGATTTGGGGCGTTACAGCTTGGTATCAGAGCTTAGGTATACGAATACCTAGGGCTTGGTGGGCATGGGTTTAGGACATGCGGTTGTAGTACAGAGCTTAGGTTATGAATGCCTAGGGCTCCATGTCTGATATCAGCATCATAACTTGGTATCAAAGTATTCATTGTGTCTTTTGTGAATCACTATGTGATGATTGTGTTACATAATGTGTGTTACATGTTGTGTGGATTATATGCATGATAGATTGTATATAGAAAACAAAGAACACTAGAGTTAGAGGACATAACCTTAGGAGTTTGGAAAATAAATGAGCATGATATGTCGGGATTGTGAGTTAGAGATCTCTGGGATCCTACTCATTATGGACCTAAGGGTCATGGACATGTCGGAGTTTGATGTCATCCTCGGGATGGACTAGGTGACGGCGCACCAAGTCGTCATTTATTGTGATTGTAGAAGAGTTACTGCCTACACACAAGACGGTGTTTGTATTGTGTTTCAGGGAGATAAGCACGTGCTTACCCTGTTTGTGTGTGACTCCTAAGTGGCATGAGGCGGTTCAGTGGGTTGGTTGTGAGCCTTTTCGGAAGGCGAGGCGGGACGGGTTAACAGTACGCACTCGGGTGGTTTATGAGTATGAGGATGTTTTTCCATAAGAGCTACCGGGATTACCTCCGTATAGGGCATGGGTCGAGGTCGGGTACAAGGCTCACAGGCTGAGACTTCAAGGACCCAGGGGCGTGTCTACGCCATTACACCTCGGCCGAGACCGGATCGGTCGGTGTCGGTATGTTTGCTCTTGCTTTATGGGCAGATCTGTCGTTGGTCGCCAGCATATCATGATTGTGTGTGCTAGTGTATGTGAATTTCGGGGACGAAATTCTATTAAGGGGGGAAGAATGTAAAACCCATGAAAAAAAAATTAATTTTTTTTAAAAATGGCAAGAATAGTAAAATTCTTGGAATGGCTTTGGGAAGCCTAGAAAATTCTATAGATTTCGGATGACGAAACGAACTACACCGTTGGATTTGTCTTGTGAAATCTAGTGACCTATAAAAGTTTCGTCGAATTCTAAGACAGTCGGAAATTTTTATGATTTTCTGGGCGGTGAGTCGCCAGTGACTCCAGGGACGAGATTTTTACGAAAATCTCGAAAGTTAGTAAATGACTTGAGCTAAGTTCATTTAAAATAAATTGAATTGAAAGGAAATAAATTATTTTAGGGCAAAAACGAACCGGGGTAAGGGGGGGAAACGTGGCGTGACGTGAGCCACGTATCCAAAGTATAAAAGGAGAAAAATAATCTCATTTGAGAGGGAGGGAGATCTCAGATTTCTAGATTTTTGGAGTGTTAGAGAGAGAGAGAGAGGGTGTAGAGAGAATCTAGAGCTTCTCCTAAGATCTCTGAGCTTGGGTGACCGTCTCGTGTCGGGCCAAGACTTAAAGTCGTAGTACTCGTTGAGTGCAACACGTGCACACCAAAATCAGGAGTTTTCGTCGAAGATACGAGCGGAAAGTTTGGGAGGCCATGGGTTTCGAGCTTCCGAGTCTTCGAAAAACTTCGTCTTCGCTCCAAGAGGTAGGGAACCTTCCTACTCAGGTTTATTTTCCATCTAAGAGTTGTTTTGGTCTTGGTTGAGCCCTTGGGGCTATTTGGATGAAAAGGTCTCGAGCACGAAAGGAAGGAAAAAAAAAGCAGGCGAATTATTTTTGTTACATTCTGATACACAACGTATGTCACTATTTATGTGAAGCCTCCAACTTTGGATGCCATAACTTTCTCGTCACGGGCAACCTTTCACGATTGTACGTTCCTACTTTCCATGGAAATCTCTTTAAGTCTGAATCCATAAATATATAACGTAATGCAGATTTGAGCTCATAATGTATCGCAAATGTGAAATCTGGCTGACCTACTGCTACTACAGTCTTTGCGATGTTATTCCCCAAATTTTCTTGATGGCTTGAAACTTGCATAACTCCTTCATTAGGACTCCAAATTTGGTGTTATTAGACTCTATGGAAATCTCCTTGAGTCTAGAATATTTCCATATGCATTTGAATGGAATTTGGTGCCCACATATGTTTCGAAAATTTGATTATAGCACTAAGTGTGCAAATTGGCAGTTGTGATGATATCTTGGTCTATCACATTGAAATTGGTGTATGTTGTTTGGTAATTATATGCATATTGATATAATTATCCATGAAGTTAAAGGAAGGCATGAGTTTGTATGATTGAATCAATTCATACCTTGTAAGCTTGGTTGTAGGCTATATGTTGACATGGTGTCCTGATTAGACCTAGAGGATAAAGTAAGTCATTACCCGATTAGTGATAACTTGTAGATGTCAATGTATGTGTGTTAGGTATGTTGGCATGAATTGTATGATTTAAATTGGAATTTATGTGTTCAGTGATATAAATGTCTAATTAATGCATGGGTTAATATGCATGAGTAGGCATATGTGGCATGGTATGAATAGGAAATGGCACATTTGCATTGCATTTCATATGCACGGGGACATCGCGTAAAATGGGTGGGAGTGGATGGTTGTTGTCATTCACCATTATTGGTGAACGGGTGGTGGACCCGATACATTGGACGACGTCCAATAGAGCTCCACCATCTTCATGGTTGTAAATCAACACTATGTATGGTGTTGATGGTGCAGGCTTGGTCTAGGGACAATGTCCTAAAGAGTCAAGTGGTTTCAGAGATTGTCCAATGCTTTTGTTTTAATGCGGTTTCGGAGATTGTCCAATGATTTTGTTTTAATGCGGTTTTGGAGATTGTCCAATGCTTTTGTTTTAAAGCGGTTTCAGAGATTGTCCAAGGCTTTTGTTTTAAAGCGGTTACAGAGATTGTCTAATGCTTTTGTTTTAAAGAAGTTTTAGAGATTGTCTATTGATTTTGTTTTAAAGCGGTTCGGAGTTGTCGAGCTTTTATTTTCGCGGTTTGGTGTCGATGCTTTGTTTTCAACGGTTTGGGGTGTCAATGCTTTTGTTTTAAAGCAGTTTCGGAGATTGTCCAATGCTTTTGTTTTAAAGCGATTTCGAAAATTATCCAAGGCTTTTGTTTTAAAGCGGTTTCGGAGACTGTCCAATGCTTTTTTTTTTCAAGCGGTTTCAGAGATTGTCAATGCTTTTGTTTTAAAGTAAAGTAGTTTTGGAGATTGTCCAATGTTTTTTATTTATAAAACAAAAAGCTTTTGTTTACAGATAAGGTTAGTGGTTGAAGTACAATGAGTTTCTCCTCTAGAGTATAAGCATGTGTGAGGGGAGTTGGGTTGGGACTCGGAGGGTTCGAGAGGGAGTTGGTAAGGGCTCGGTGCATGGGACGTGTTGAGTCACATGTCATTTATTACATGGGGTTTCATTCTAGGATGGCATCTTCTGGAGGGGAGTGTTTAGTGTTGCATGACCATTGCATGTGCACTTAGGTGGGGAGTAGCCCTTGTAGGATTTCACTCTTCTAGGCATTGTTCACCCAATCGTGGGACCCCCTTTCAGGTACAGGGAATGTGCAAGGAGAGGGCGCTCACTTAAGGCGGATATTGAGAAGAAAGCCGGATTGTGGCTTTGATTTATATTTTGTAAAATTTGTATTAGAATGCTTAATTTTGATATATGTTTTGTATAAGAGTTATGTAATTTAAACTCTTATGACTATGGTTTTATAGTCATGTGCTTATATGTTTTGAGTATGGATAAATAGGCCTTACGTGGCCATTTTTACTCCTATTTGGAGCCAGTGAGTGTTGGAATCCAGCGATAAGCACAGCGTTAAATAAAAAAACGTTAGATTGCATCAGAGGTCAAAGCGATTTGATGAAACTAGAAAACGATGAATCAAGGAAATCCGATCTTACCTCTTGTGGGCAGATCCTTTTAGACTAGTGCGGGGTAGCGATCACACACACATTGAAACCTGAAAGCGGAACTCATGCGGAAATGATCACAAGCGACAGCGAGCCAAGACGATGCAGTGTGCAAACGCCCTCTAAAGGTATCCACACGAATGGCTAATGGATGGGATGGATGTGCTAGCACCTTATGATAGGTATTTGTCCCACAAAACCAAAGACACCTTAGAGTCTTCCAAAACTCAAAAAAAAAATTATCTCTCAAAAATCGCCCACTTCAAAAGAACCACCTTATTTTAGATGATAAACCCCATATTTATATCTAGCCTTTCAAACCCTTTTATTAAAACGAATTTAAACCAAATTCCATTAACTATTAATGGGCTTGGGTTTGGGCTTGGGCTTGGGCTTAATCATGGGCTAAAGAGAGAGCCTTTCTAACATCCCATTATAGCTCATTCTTATGTGTGACCTATATGGGTTCACTTTCCCGATGTTAGCGTAATTTGAAATCATATTCTAAACCCACAAGTTATAATTGAACCTATAGCAAGACATTATAACTACCCAAATCAAAGTGATTTGATATTTCGAAAAACCTTACCATGGTATGATATTAGTCCTTTGTCACCGATGTCTCGATTAAACCTGGCATGGATGGTAGTCTTTGCCACAGCAATCGTTTCTTGATTCTCAATTGGGCGACTAAACAGATGATATTGATAACTCCTATCAATCTCATTTGAGCACGACCATGCATTTTCTAAAGTCACTTATCAAGAGGCCAATAGACATCACACTCAATTGAAGCGGGACAAATTCCTTCCACATCACTCACATTCCTCACATGATTTCTTGCATACTTGACCATAGCTGTATTACCATCTGGTAAAGACTTTCATTAAACTCGTCAAGACACAAAGAAGTTCCTCATGTAGAATCCGATTAAGGTCAAAGGACTCAAATACCCTCTTATAGTAATTGATGACACATAATCCATGTAGTATTTCTCATAGCAAACATGATCTTTTCTCGGAAAACATAATAGTCTTACTTCATTATTATTCCCTGATAATGATCGACTATGGACTATTTAGAATGTGTTCTTATACCTTAAGGTTTACTATCAAGTCACATACTTGATGAGAAGCGCAAAGCGAGCCAACTATTCAAGGGGATGCGATTTTATCAAGTTAAACCACAATTTAAATAACAAGATAAAATGATAAATGCCTCATGTATATAAATATATAATGACCAGTATATATGCATTTGGGCTAGAGGCATATCATACGCAGTGAGGTTGTTGTATAATATTGAGGCCCCATGTTGCCATGTAGTTACACACGAGGTTGTATTTTGGGTAGAGCTCCCGTCTGAAGGGACTTTGCCGTTTTCGTTAAATCTTGGGTCCCTTGAAAAGGGGACTCAATGGTGTGGTAATGGGTTGCAGGCATCCCGCAGGCTATCTTCCATGTAGGTTGGCGGGTTATCAACGGACCCCGGGATTTGGGGCATCAAAAATTATTCTGACATGTATGTTTATGTAAAGTTATGCTTTAGAACTCCTTATAGATGGTTTTTAAATATGTAGCATGTCTTATATAAATGTTTGATAAATGCTTGGACCCGGTGAGGTCATTGTACATATTATTGTATATTATGCTGAGTTAGGTTTGGATAGAGCTCCCAGTCTAGAGGGCTACCATCCCGATTTTATTAAATTATGGATCTCAGTAAATGGGACATAACGGTGTGGTATCGAGTTACATGATATCGATCCACAAGTTTTCCACAGGTTGATGGGTGATCAACAAACCCTTAGATTTTGGGACGTCAAAGAGGAACAGGAATTTTGAGGCATATATTGTGCCATACTTAATTCCCCATTTCCTTTATCATACACGAGAATCATTTTCCAAGCACATTGCCTTGGCTTTGTTTTACCGCAATTCTAACCTTGAACTAGCCTTTTTGCAAAGACAAAAGCCTTCTTGCATATGAAGCTTCATATGCTTCCTCGACGAGATTAATAAAACATCGGATTTGCCTGTTCTAAGTGAGTGATAGTGTGAAACCCCGAAAAATCCAAAACCTCTGAAGAAGGGTAAAATGATAATTTAATTCGAAATCCGAAGTTTTTCTAGATCTCGGATGATGAAACGGATTTCACCGTTGAAATCGTCTTGCGAAATCTAGTACCTACGTCGAATTTTGTTGGATTTTGAGATAGTCGGAATTTCACGGTTTTTGAGGCACGGAAGGTGCTATAGGACACTTGGTGCATTTCGAGTGGCTCAAGATGAGACACGTATCAAGTGGAGAGATAGTCAAACATGAGCTCAAGTGGGACCCATGAGAGACATGTGGCAACATGATTAGGGTGGGAATTGTAGTGAGAGATTGGTTCAAGGGATGAGGTGTAATCGGTGGCCACTTGAATGCGATGTAAGCGAGTGAGAGGGTGAGTTCTCTTGACAAAGCTCTTGGCCCGATTTGGGTAGGAGAGAGAGGAGAAGAAAAAAGGTATAAAAGCGGGAGAAAGAAAGTAGAGAGGCTCTACCTTCTCTAGATTTAGTGATGTCAGTGGGTTTAGGAGTAAACAAGAGGAAAGTTCATCCTCGCAGGGAACTGCAAAGAGACCAGTTGGGGAGTTTTGAAAAACTCCCCAGATGGGGTTTTCTCTTGCCTTGGGTTTAAATCAGCATCTATTCAAATGGCATTAAGGTTATGTGAGGCCGTGGTGGCCGTGTGAACCCTCAGACTTTGGGACAGTGTCTTTGTAGATACGGGACTGTTTTACGGTCTAGGGACTGATTTTGGTTTGATGAGGTGTCATGTATTGCCAGCCTCTTATTCCTAGGTCGGAAATGATAGCTGTGTTGGTTGTCTTGCCCTGGGGAATGTTTGGTTATCATTTTAGACCATGGGAGACGGCCATATTGTGGTAGTACACATTAACCGAGAATTTAGAACTGGTTTTGGGTGGTAAATAAAGGTAATTTGGTAGTGAGTCCAACTAACAGGTAAATTGTAGCCCACATCGATGAACTTGATGTTAGGCTTTGAGTTTTCTCATTGAGGACCTCTATATTAGATTATAATTCACTTTTACCTCGTCAAGTTAGCTCGGTCGGGTCGGCTCAATGAAGTCAGGCTCAGGCTCGTTAGGTTTAAACAGGTCAGAATCAGCTTGGATAGGTTAGGTCAGCTCAGCCCAAGTCAGTTGGTCAGCCGGGTCAGGTCGACTTGATCGAGTCGGAATCAGCTCGGTTGGGTTTGACTACCCCTATGTGACCTCAACCTTCAAGGTCATAACTTCTTCGTTCGAACTCCGTTTCGGGTGTTCTTGGACTCTATGGAGAGCCCATTGAATTCTGAGTTCATTCTTTGTGCTATATTGATGGCATTGTTGGGTACTGGAGCTAGCTGCCAAGGGCAGCTCCAGTCCAGGGCTGGAGTCGAGTAGGAGGCGGCCGGGTAGAGTTTGGCTACTCATGTTAGACCTCCAACTTCAGAAGGTCATAACTTCTTTGTCCGAATTCCGTTTCGGGTGTTCTTGGACTCTATGGAAATCCCATTGAGTCAAGATTCCAGCCATGTTCTTTTGGAGGGCAGTGGGTACTGGAGCTGGCCGAAAAGGGCAGGTCGGTCAGGAGCTGGTCAGTGGAATTTGCGTTTGGGTAGGAAGGCGAGCTCTCATGTGTGACCTCAACTTTGGGCCAGTCATAACTTCATCGTCGAACTTCTGTTTTAGTGTTCCTTTAGACTCTATAAATCCATTGAGTAATGATTTCATCCATGGTCCTGTGGAGGCGGTGGGTGACCATAACCTTACTAAAATCTATGTTTTCAGCCAGTATTAGTTGTGGTTTATCGAGGTAGATAAATGAGTTGACATGACCATTGCTTGCGTGTTGTAGGATATTATGTCGGTGAAAGTTTTCCTACTTGGTTTACTTTAGCCCTAAGGCTTTATAATGGTATGGAGTTGGTTAAGAGAGGCCCTTGTTTGGTTCAATTGGGATTTGGACGGAGTAGGAAGTTTATAATCCAGTTTCTGATCCCTAAAAATGTTGTGAGTTGGAGTTTGAACCGAGGCCAATTGTCTCTTGTTTTGGTTGTTTGTCTTATAAAATAATGATTGTATGGATGTGGAACCAAACTAGTTTTGAGTTTGTGAAGGACTAGTAGATTTTGCTGTTTGGATGATCTGAAGATTGTGACCTGATTATGGGTTATGGCTTTTATGAATAACATCGGTGTGTGAAATTATGTTGATGCATTTTCAATTGGCTAAATATTAACATGGTTTATGGATGTAGCTTATATGTAAAAATTATAATTATTCATGGTATGTAAATGTTTCATGTAGCACTCATACTTCACCACATGTAACACAGAAGAAAATCTGTTGGCATGTCATGCATTTCATATGCAGTCACATCGCGTCAGTGAGTTGTGGAGTGTGGGTGCAGAGGTATTGTTTGTTCATAGGTGTTAATGGACGGAAGTGACAAATGAAAAATGGGATAAAGTCAGTAGGAAGTTGCAAAGGTGTAATAACCAGTGGCTAGTGAGGTGTTCATGTTTTGGCGAGGAGCAGAGTTGGGGGTAGATCCCCCCCGTCCCCCATCTAGCGAATTTTCGCCTTTACCAATAGTCTTTTGTTTGTGCCTTTATGCACTATTTCATCCTTTTGTGAATATTTATATATATAAAGAATTTATTTTATATATATATATATATATATATATATATATCCTATATCTCATATATATATATATATATATATATATATATATATAATTTTATTTTTATATAAAAAAATTTAAGTCTTCAAAAAATTGTTTATATATATATATATATATATATATATATATATATATATATATATATATATATATATATATATATATATATATATTCGCATGTTTGTAGCTCTTAACTGCTTACATTTTGCCTCTGATTTTGTTTTTTTTTTTGTTCATAAACGTTTTCCTTCAGAACTCCGTTTTAGGTGTTTTGAGTATTTTTGGGTGGAAATCTTAGAAGTGTAGAATCAAATATATCAGAAAGAACACTTTTGAAATGATGTTTATAAGGTGTAGTGCAAAATTACAGCTAGTCATTTTTCCCCTCTGTTTTCTTATCACAACACATTTTATTTGAAGCCCTGACAGTGAATAAGGTGTCGATGGAAAGCATATGAAGTCTCCTATCCAAAAACAAGCACATATCATCAAGGAGGTAACGCTTCCTTCTCTAACTTTCCAATCCAAGACCCATTGCGAACAATGTGACATTTGGTTGGGGGGAAAGTTAGCGAAGGAAGTGGCATTTATTTTTGTTTTTATATTGAGCAAGCCCATTTTGTGATGTTTAGTGGCTTGCTGGTTGTCCTTTTGTGAAGCTGTTATACTATCGAGCAATTTTCAAAATTGCACACACGCTTTTTATGGTTTGCCTAACACCAGTTGGAAAATTGAAACTTTGTCTAATCCTATTGATGTTAGAGAGTACCATGCCTAGTTAGTGGATGATTAGTTGAATTCTTGTTGTATTTAACCTTTTTTCTTCCCACCTTTAGCTAACCACACACAGTGCACATCAGTTTTCAACAATAGGCTGAAAAACTGCCTACCTCTAGCATTACCTTAAGGCTACTGGATTTGTTTGGCCCACTTGTAATAGGTTAAGGACCCCCGTAGATAGAAGGCGATGTGTGTGAAGAAAGAAAGAAAGGAAAAAAGAAAACCAATGCACAGCTTTGCCTTGAAACCCGAGCACGGTCAGGGGTCTCGGCGAGAAAGCCTTTGGCTTTTGTTTGCCTAAAGCCAACTAGTTGGGAGTCACGATTTTGTGTTATTACAAGGTGGATGGGTGAAGTTTTATGAGTTAGCAGGTGCTAGGTTCGAATTCATTGATCCAGTGAAACCACCACAGAGGGTTAGTGATCGAAAGATCCTCATGACTTGGTGCCCTAAGCCTTAATTGGTTGGGAGTCATCAGTAGATCCCCGTTACATGGACTTTGGTGAGGTCGATTCCTCGGCATTGCACCCTACAACACAAAAAGAATTGTGGAATAATAGGTGGGTTCTGATCTATTTAAGTTGGTTAGCATGCTAGGTTGTGGCAATAGCTTGGTTGGGGGGAGAGTGCAGTTTGGTAGTTTATTGTTGAATGATCAAAACAAACACTTAGATTTTGGTGGAAGTTCTCGTTGAGTCTGAGAAGGAAGCTCTTTTGATACTCCATTTTGTATGGCATTCACTCTCTCGAGATAGTTATTAGACTAAGTTTGACAATTCTCATTGAGGGTTAGGCAATTTACTTCTTCATAACCTTTTGAGCGCAACCTTTGTAACATAATTTGTTATCGTTTTTGTATGCTCTCTTTCTTTCTTTCTTTCATTGCTAAGGGTACAGCAATGATGTGTAGGTTAAGAGGGTGTGATTAGTGCCCAAAAAGTGCTATTATTTGAACCTTATTTATTATAGGTTTTGAGGTACTTTTGTGTACTAATCATTTCTAATTAACTTGATTTGCATATTAAGGTCCCTCTTTACTCCTCTTGATCGCATTTTATGGCAAATTTGCGGAGTTTTGCGGAAGGCTAATTATGCCAAAATTGTTGAGTCGATCCAAGCACGAAGAATTCGAGTCAAACTCAGCATTGCAGATCAAAGACCAGAGGAAAGAATATCATAAAACATAAGAAATTGAAGCATTACAGGAAGGCTTTTCCTGCGAGCACTATGCATCCTGCGAGCACTGTTCCTCCAACAGCCTGTTCCCTTGCTTTTTGACACCTTAGCTTTTTGTTACAATTTTTTGTTTTTTCCTATTTTAACCCTTGTAATACCTTATGATTTTGGTTGCTTTTGTAATTTCCCTTTACTCTGAGCATATATAAGTCTCAGTTTGTATCAATCAACTCACTTCACTTCACGTCGGCAATACAGTGAGCGGGAGGCAGTTTCACCGCTGCTTCCTCTTTTCTCCCATTTTCTTTCCTTTTCTCTCCTTTTCTCGGCTACCAAACACTCCTCTGAGGATGACAACTCAGAGGATGGTTGGCTAGACCTCTTCCTCCTTGAAGAGAGGAGGTGACCCAGCTAGGGTGTGGAGGTAACTCCACGGGTTTTTCATTTTTAACGCATGCATTTATGGTTGTTCGTTCTGCTTTTCCACCATAGGTTAAAATCTCTTAAGCATGCCCTCCTTAATGTATTTGGAAGCTTTTTTGGGTTCGGTGGATACTTTCATTAGATCCTTGATGCCCGATTGAATTGGCATCTCTATTAGTTATTGTAGGGTAGGAGTTTTTTGAGATGTGTTTTCAACTGCTTCAGGACATTTATGCCCATTTAAATGCTATGTTTCAAAGGAAAATCCATAGGGTTTGGATTTTAAAGGTAAATGAAGATCGGGTTCGGGGAAATGACTATGTATGTCATCCTCCCGGCCCAGCGAGGAAAAAATACTCGAGGACATGTTGGTTGCCTTAAAACCTAAACCTTGAGTGGCGGAACACTAAAGGGGTTCTATTATTTTTAACTTGTTTCTATTTTCAATTTTAAACCCCCAAAACCTCATGTTTTACCCAAACCACCTGAAAATCAAGTGAAATTCACCATTTTTGAATCACGCAAATCATTTAATACGAAGAAAACTCGTCCACGTGATTAAACCACAGACCGCTATCTATGATAGTTTTGCTAAGCAATAGGAGCTTAGAATATAAATTTTGTTGATTCCAATACACCTACTGTGGCACGAATCACTTACCTAACCTACACTTACTATAAAATTCTCCTCTTCAACTCTTTTCCCATGTGAATTGTGGATCAATTGCAACAATGAATGCAATAACACTTCTTGACAAGATTCAAATAAAGTAACAAGCAAAGGCATGAGCACTAAAATTTACATTTCTTCAAAAAACTCTCTATAAAATATTTTACTGATAACATAACAAGACAATGCATATTTTATCTTAATGTTCTTCTACTTAACTTTAAACCTTAAATATTAAATAAACCAATAGGGCTAACAAGCATATCAAAGAGAAGAATAAGAGAGAGTAACGTCAACACCAAAATGGACATGAAAAACTTTTGAAGAGGAAAAAAAACCATAGTCTATAGAAAATTATAAATTATAGTATGAAGAAATAAGAAAGTCGAAAATGGTTTTAGGTTACTTAATTCCTTAAATCATTGGTGAACAACTTGACTAGTATCTTCACACTTTTAACTGTGCTCGACATTGCACCGAGCTTGATCTTGGCCATCTATAGCTCACTAAAGAAGGATATGGGTTGCCACGAGCCAAAATATGAAAACATTGAGAATTGAATGGTTAAGCATAATGAACACATTTTATTTCAAAAGATTTGTATGAAAATCAGCTTTAATTATGTTGTAAAACCCTGGAAAATTAGTAATTTTCAAGAAAAAAGGGAAAACAAAAATAATAATAATTGCCATAATGGTTCAGGGAAGCCTAGAAATTCTCTAGATCTCGGATGACAAAGCGAAGTTGTCTTGGGTTGGATTAGGTCTCGCGAAATCGGTAATCGAAAAGTTTCGTTGAATTATGAGACAGTCAAAATATTTTTACGATTTTATAGGTGATAAGTCACCAATAACTCAAAGGACGAGATTTTTACGAAAATATCGAAAGTCAGGAAATGGCTTGATCTAAGTTCATTTAAAATAAATTGACCTGAAAAGAAATAAATTTTTTGGGGTAGAAACGGACCCGAATGAGAGATGGACACATGGCGCAATGTGAGCCATGTATCCAAACTTAAGGAAAAAAAAAGGATTAAATAAGTAGAAAAGTAAAAGAGGGCCACATTTTTAGGCAAAAAAGGGGCAGTGTGCGTGAGAGTGAGGGAGAAAAGAATTTTAGAGATATAAGCTCTACCTTCTCTCTAAGATCTACGAAAATCGGAATGTGGGTTTTCGTCGGAGCAAGAGGTAAAGTCGGTCCACGCATCGAGAGCTGCACATGGGTACCAAAATCTTGGAGTTTCATCAAACTCCACGAGGTAGGGAATTTTCTTACTTGGATTATTTTTAGCCATTTAATGGCATGGGCCATTTAATGGCATGGGCGTTCTTCGGGGCCAAAACTGGCCATGTGATTTAGTCTCGAGATTTTGGGACTGAATATTGGAAATTTTTTTGACTTGTTCTGGGCAGTCCTCGATTGTGTTGAGGTTTGGTTTTGATCCCAGGACTGATGTCTTCGGGTTTTGTTGTGTGTTTTGGTATGGCCCAGTGAATTCGGTGTGAATGGAACAAAAATGGTTCATGGCCAGTGAGACCCAAGGATTGACAGGTTGTCAACGGACCAGTGAGCTTCACATTTTTCGATAAAAAATTATGATTATTTTAATCATACATAATCTATAATAATATAAAACATTGGAAACTACATAGGGACATTCTTGGTTGCTGATGATACTAATTTCACTGGTACAAGGAAACCCTTCCTTCGTATCAGAGTGGAAATGGATGTTGAACTCCCATTAAAATGCCGGATGAAGATAAAAAGTCAGGCGGAGTGAGGCGGATTTGGATTGGTCGGTATGAAAAACTCCAACTGTGTTTTTATATGTATAGGTGCTTAGGGCATTTAGACCGTAAATGTGTGAAGGTGTATGACTTCCCTGATAGAATTTCTCCTAAACCATATGGGGCTTGGATGAGGGCTAATTCTCATACAAGTCAATTGAACAATGGTGAAAAGTGGTTTCGACTAGTGCCGACTGCTACCAGGGGCGGTGTTTCGGTTACAGGTTCTATGGATGGCATGGCGGTTGTTTCTGGCATGGCGCGGGGTGGAAGTCGATTCTTTGCGGATCACGGAGGTGGTTATCATAAGGAGGTTTTCCACACACGTTAGGTCGTAGGGAGGGATAATTTTTGGGAGTACCTACGATAAGGAGATATTATTAGTCTTTGAGGGCCATCCAAACTAATTGTCTTCCTGGGAATGAGGATTCTGATCAAGGGATCGCTATAACTGACCAAAAACGACGTCGTGTGGAGGGTGAAATAACAGTGAAACCGCGAGCGACACCAATTGGCTATGCTGGTGACAATCGTCACGTACTACAGTTATAGAATAAACCACAGGTGGGAACTGGGTACTAGGCCCACCAGACATCATGACATGTCTAAGTTAGAACGTGCGTGAGCTTGGCAAACCACGTACCGTTCAAGTCCTTAAGGACTTAGTAAATTCAAAGAGGCCAGATTTCATTTTTTTAATGGAAACTCTCTTGGATGGCAAGAAGGTAGAAACAGTATGTGAGACTCTAAGGTATGAGGGTGCACTTTGTGGTTCACAAAAAGGGAAGGGGCATAGTGGGGAGCCTTATGATGTTATGGAAAGACAATAAATGGGGATGAGTAATTGCAACCATATCGACTTGCTGGTAACATGGTTGATAATGAATACATGGCGACTCAGGCTACTGCGGATATCCCTAAGCGAAATAGAGAGAGAAAGGAATCATGGGGCATGGCCCTATTCTACATCACAGTCTTCCTTTCTTAGTGGTGTTGTATCGGGGATTCTGATGACTTACGGTCGAGGAATAAGAAAGTTGGCAAGCGTGGTCATCGGGTTGGCTACTTGAGGTAGTTTTAGGGAGGCTCGCATGGCTAATTAAGGTTGATTGATCTTAGGATGCATGGTTATTTCTTTACTTGGGAAAAATCAAGGGGAACATCGGACTGGATTCAAGAGAGGCTTGACCGTGCTATGGCTTCTTCTTCTTGGATTAGCCATTTTCCAAATAGTGTTGTTCATAGTTTGGAAGCGTCAGAATCATATCATTTGCCGATTTTTTTAGACACTAGAACAGTGCGGATACGATGAAGGGTAGCTCGTTTTCGCTTTGAGAATGCTTGGCTGCATGATGGGAATGTGAGGGTACTGTACAGTCTAGTTAGGTTGGTTCCTGTGGTCATCTCATCTCAGCCCCGGGATTCGGAATTGTGGTATGGCATTAGGGCCCAGGTTAAGTCCCTTACCGGGTTGTTCAAAGTCGGGTTTACCGGCCAAGGACAAAAATGGCACATCACGTAGGAAAGTCTATAGGAAAATTTATGGGCGTTTGAGGTAGCTAGAGGCCAAGATATTAATTTGTCAACCAACTGAGACCTTCCCGAAAACAATGTGCCAAGCGCTTTGCTCGTCAATGAGACTCGAATTACTGATTTTTTCTCATTCCATGGCAACTACGAGATGGAAGAAAAATCATATTTCTCAAATCAAATATCATGTCAAAGTGGAGAGATTCGAACATGGGTTGATGAGGTAATGGCAAAGATTTCCAAACTCTTTACACTTCTCAACATGAAGAACCATGTTTGTTTATCTACGCTTGGTCCAAAGGTGTCTATTACAAATAATAATTCTTTTTTTAATAGCTCCTATTTCTACAGAGGATGTTAAAATGCTATTTTGGTATGCACTGAATAAACTCTGGATCTTACGGATGAATAAGGCTTCTACCAACGTTATCGTACATCAGCTGGGTCGATGTTATCAGAAATAGATTTCTTCATTACAATTGGTATTTTCCCCCAGAGGAATCAATGACACTCATCTCAGACCATACCTAAGAAACGTAAGGTTGAATCTATGGTTGATTTGAGGCCCATTTCTCTTTGTAATGTGATTTACAAGATACTGGCCAAGATCCTAGCAAATAGACTTAAGGTTGTTCTGCCAAATATTATTTCTCCACTAAGGGCTTACGTGTGGTAGATCTATTTATGAGAATATACTAATTTCTAATGACATCTTGCATTATCTTCACAGAAAAACCCAAGGTAAGGTTGGCTATGCTGCTTTGGAAGTGGATATGGAAAAAGCCTATGATAGGATGGAATGGGCCTTCTTGGAGAAAACTATGTATAAAATGGGATTTCATGAACAGTGGGTAAAAATTATAATGGCGTGTGTTTCTTCAGTTCGTTTCCGGATCCTTCATGATGGCAAGGAGATAGGTCCAATAATACCTCAACGGGGTCTACTACCTCAAGGGGATCCCCTATCTCTGTATCTTTTTATTATATGTGTTGAGGCTTTAAGTTCTACAATCAAATCCAGAGAAGTAGCAGGGCATATCCATGGTTGTCAGATTGCAAGAGGGTCTTCCTCAATTTCGGCCGTTTTTCAAGTGACGACTGTTTTATTTTTTTCGTAGGCCAATGAAGTTGAATCTTATATCATCGTATATTCTCGCAGCGTACGGCGAGGCATCGTGGCACGTCAACAAGAATAAGTCCCATCTCTTTTAGTCGTAATTTGAATCCAAAGCGTAGCAGACACTATTTGCTCCATTCCGCAAGTCCGGGCGATGTGATCATGACAAGTATCCGTATACCTTCACTACAGGTGTGAGTAAACGCGAGCTGAAGTATTCGGGCTGATCAGGCTGGGCCCGTATTATCAGCTTGAAATAACAAGAAGTTGTCTCGCGCCGGGTAAAGAAGTTCTATTGAAGTCTCGTTAGCCGTTTCATTCTGGCTATGTGATGTCAATTGTGCTTATTCCGCTGAGCGTGTTCGATATCGAGAATGTTTAATGGTTTTGGTGGGGCAAGAACCAACTAAGGGCAATGGTCTTAATTGGATGAGTTGGGATAGATTGTGTGTACCTAAGGCTTTTAGAGGAATGGGTTTCCGATGATTACATGAGTTCAATCTTTCCCTTCTTTGTAAACAGGGTTGGAAGCTAATGTTAGAGCCAACATCATTTCTTACTCAAATGCTAAAAGCTCGGTACTTTCCCCATTTTACCTTTCTTCAAGCTTCGTTGGGCAATAACCCTAGTTATACTTGCCGTAGTATTTGGGCTACAGTAGATATTTTGCGCCGACATAGTCGGGTAAGTGTGGGAGATGGTGCTTCCATCCTTGTAACAAAGACCCTTGGCTTCCGGTGGATGGTTTGGGAATGGTTACAACCAAATTGGGAGACGCATACAAAGAGGTTAGAGTTAAAGAGTTTTTTCAACCAGGAACTCAACAATGGGGTAGGGATTTAATCTCAGATTTATTTAATCCAAGGGATAGAGAGGTGATTCTTAATATGCCTCTTAGTTTGATTGGCACGACTGACCAATGGTATTAGACTGCTGATGATATGGGTTTGTATTCAGTCAAGAGTGGTTATAAAATCCAGTGTTTTCATGTGGATGAAGATAGAGAACCTATATGGACATTGTTGTGGAATTTATCCATCCACCCAAAATGTCGTCACTTCATATGGCGTTTGCTAAAACGTATCCTTCCCACAGCTGATAACTTGAGGAGTCATATGGTCAATATTCCATCTTTATGTGACACCCCAAAACCCGGGGGTCCCGTTGACCACCATTAACTCATTTAAACCTCAGGCGCCTCTATATCATGAGACCTATGCTTGAAAGTAAAATGAATCTAATAGGCCTATCATCCATACTGGCCCATACAACATAAGACCATATGATTTCTTATAGATCCAAGAGAGTTATTACATCACTCTTAATAATACAAAACATATATTAACACTAGTTCATTCTAATCTATACATAAACAAGAATCAAGGCCACATCCGCCCGCTCATAATCCCGGCCTCTAAGGAGCGCGACCGCCTCAGACTGCCCCGCACCAAAAGGGGGTCCCACGACGGTGAGCTAACGCCTAGTAGAGATAAATCCTACAAAGGGCTATTCCCACCTAGGTGCAAATATGCAAATGATCATTTTATAGTCAAACCAACAACCAACTGCATACATGTTCGTCCTATCATGGAAAAATCTACATGCATGTACGACGACACTCCATGCCCCAAGTACCGGGTCAACCTCCGACCCACCATCCAATGCAAGTTCCAATGGAAATCAATACTAAGTCGTACCCCTGACGATCTCACAAACCTAGTCTATGTGGATATTTATTTAATCATTTCGTGTCTTTTCGGGGCAAATGTAACTTTTCTGTGGTCTCACCACGGCCCTTACACCTCCGACATTTTCGGGCTTTCACTAGTGGATACACCGTTTAAACAAGCCAGTTTTCACCTGAGGGGGTATCTATCCCCACGCTACGCCTCGACACATTTCATTTCCATTTTCATTAACACCATGGAACTCCACCGACTTCTCGTCCCATCCCTGCTTCCCACACGATTCAACACCAAATGCAAGGCTAAATCAGTACCATGTACGCACTCTCATGTAATGGTGTTGGTCGCACACCAACAATGCAATGCAATTTGTGTCATCAGACTCAAACCCATGACCAATGGCGAAGACCTCTACATGGACATTCTACACCGTACACTATGTGTGTGCTATGAACACTCATGTCTAATGCATACAACATTTCATGCATCTACCAACATCAACAAACATGCAACCATGTTAATATATTCCACACATTCAAATCAAGACATCACATAAGATGCACTACATCTTTTCTATCATTCAGCCATTCATATATCAACACATCTTCAAGCATGTATTACACTCCCACCATTACTTAGGGCAATGTGCCAAAACATTCTTGAATGTTAGTCATGCATGGAAGCCCAAAATTCTGCAAGTTTTTCATGCATACAATACACCAAACTGAGTTTTCTTTGATCTAAAACCCAAAAGATTCTCTACATGTTAGTCATGCATGAAAGCCCAGGAAATTCGCATGTTTTCATGCATACAATAATACACCAAACCGAGTTTTCTTTGATCTAAACACCCAGAACATTCTGCATGTTAGTCATGCATACAATAATACACCAAACTGAGTTTTCTTTGATCTAAACACCCAAAACATTCTGCATGTTAGTCATGCATGGAAACCCAGAAAATTCTGCATGTTTTTCTATGCATACACACACCTCAAACTGAGTTTTCTTTGATCTAAAAACCCAAAAGATTCTACATGTTAGTCATGCATGAAAGCCCTGGAAATTTGCATGTTTTCATTCATACACAATACACCAAACTGAATTTCTTCAGTCTAAAAACTCCAGAGCTCTGCATGTTATCATGCATACAATAATACACCAAACTGTACTTTCTTTGGATTCAAACACCCAAAAACATTCTGCATGTTAGTCATGCATGGAAGCCCAGAAAATTTTTACGTTTTTCATGCATACAATAATACCCCAAACTGAGTTTTCTTTGATCTAAAAACCCAAAAGATTCTACATGTTAGTCATGCATGAAAGCCCAGGAAATTCTGCATGTTTTTCTTATCCATACAATAAAACATCAAACTGAATTTCTCTAGTCTAAAAACCCAGCACTCTGCATGTTAGTCATGCAAGCAATACACTAAACTGAGCTAAATCCAAAGATCACAAACAGCATGTACAACATCACAAATTCAGTCTTAAAACCCAGAAAATTCAGCATGGACAACATCACAAATTCAGCATGTTATTCATTCAAACAATCACATAGAAAACTCAACCAAATGCCATTTCCATGGCCCCAACAAGGAAATAACCAAAGAGGAAAGATCCCTCACCTCTTGAAGTGTGTAGGACCAGTTCTTGATCCACCCAAATCTCAAAACAATGGGGGAAAAGCTTCCTCCTCATTTTCTTCCTTCCTTCCTTTCTTTCTTTCTTTCTTTCTCTCTTTTCTTTCTTCTCCTCTTCTCTACGAATTGTTTGGAATCTCTCCTCCAATCTGTAAAGTTGGTTTGACTCTAGGTGGAGTACACCTAACATTAAATTTACTGACACTTGGTCAACTCCAAGACCAAGTGTTCTTATGCCACAATTTAACCCACTTTCATGCTCGCGATGAGGGTGGCTTGACACGGCCCCCACCCAACTCATGCGTAACTTAAAGGGCATGACACTCGCCCAACTTGCCGCGCTGGCACTCCCATGCAAGTGCCACATACATGGCACCATGGTCAGTCTGCCCGCCTCGAAATATGTGCAAAATCGATGGGCCCTAATTCGACGCGGTACTCGCTTCGTTCAACGTTCAGATTTCACAGATGATTCTAACGGCTGATTCGCTTCGCTATCCGAGGTCTAGAGAAAGATCTAGTGGTTTCGGTCTGCACTGCCTGTAAGAATTACTGATTTGCTCATTTTCAGAAAAAAGAAAAAAAAATACGTTTTTCCCGGGTTTCACACTTTATGTCCGTTGTGTGCAAGGGATAGAGAGTCTACCCATCACCTCATTTTGCAATGTCCCATTGCTTGAGAATGTTGGCTTCTCACCCTTTTTCTTTTATTGATTGACTTGAATCTATTCCTTCCTGGTTCCACTGTCTCACATCATCAATTTCAACAAATAACATTGCATTGGTGGTGATGATATGTTGGGCATTATGGACTCACCGAAACAAAGTAGTATGAGAGAACCAAAGGTGGATTGCAGGGCATGTTTTGAAAATAACTGGGAGCACACTATAGAATATATGAGGTTCAACATTTACGGTTGCAAACTTTCCCTACATTAAGGTCTCATTTGCAGATCCCCACACGTTGGATGAAACCTAGTAATGAATGGCTAAAGCTCAATGTTGATGCAGCTGTTTTCTTCGAATTGAGATCTATTGGTATTGGATTTGTTCTTAGGAATTCTATAGGGGAGTTTATTTTAGCAATGGCAAATTCCTTATCCTCTTAACTGCCCAGCGGTGTCGAAATAATGGGAGTTAGAGAGGCTTTATCATGGCTTAAATAGATGCAGATGATGAAAGTGCTGGTAGAAATGGATTCCCAGGTTGTTTTCAATGCCCTTAATAGAACATCTCCAGCTTCATCCCCTTTTGCTATGTTAGTTAAAGATTGTCATAACTTGGCAAATAGTATGTCAAATATCATTTTCACTTTTGCTAAAAGATCCGCGAACAACGTTGCTCACATTGTGGCTAGAGCAACATGTTCTATGTCAAATCAAACTGTATGGCATTTTCAAGCTCCTGTGTTCTTGTTCCCTAGCTTGACACAGGACCTTATTGATATATAAATATGCACATTTTCATTAGAAAAAAAAAAGTTATAAATTTTATTAGAGGAAGTACAACTTTAAAGGGTTATTTTTAATATTTTTACTTTTTATTTCTATTTTTAATTTAAATGTATTTAAATATTTTATTTTATTTTTTATCTTTAAACAAGTAACAAATTATTGTTAAATTCTAAAATTAGTTTTTAAGTGAGCAAGGAATTGATTTACCAAATAACAAATGTCAAAACAAAACCGAAATGAACGAAATTTACTATAAGAGGATTATTTTTCTTTTTCACAATTTTTTTGTTATAATAAAAAGGCTTCCACATGTGAGCTTTGGCCATGGCCAATTGCATCCTACCTTTCGTAATATTAGATTTTATATAATCAAGACCGTTCATTTTCCAATTACATCATAATCGTTCATTTCAAAAACCCTAAGAGAATCTATTTTTGTTACTTCACTATGCCCGCCCCCACATTCATTTCTCTTATTCCTATCTTCTACTCTCTCAATAACCACACCTCTCTTCTCCCCTCCTCCCATCATCCTCATCTCCTCCCTCCACTCTTCTTTCAAAATGGAGAGATTAAGGGGTTTGATGATCAAGATCAAGTGGGATTTCTTCAACAGCCTCATTCTCTAGATATTTCTCAAATAGTGAGGTATGCAATAATTTGTAAGTTTCTAAATTTCTTATCTTGTTTAAATTAGTCCAATATATGAAAAATTAGGTTGGGAGTCTTAGAGTTGAGATTAAGAAAGCATGAAGTATCTACAAATCTAAGAGAAGACTTACCAAGTAAATAGATTGGAATAATGAGTATTTATTTATTGTTGATTTTTTAAACAAATGTTTTCAACCTACGATTTCTTTCTACTAGCTCGTTTCTAAATAATTAATCTATATAAGAAAACGCCAAATGATTTGAGAAATATTCATAGGTCTTATTATATGTTTACCATAGACTAAACTACTCAATTTTATTTTATTTGAAATGTATTTAAGCTCACATGTTAAACTCACACGATTTTCTTTAATATATTTAATAAAACTTTAAATATTCAAATTTTAAGATATGAAATTGAATTTTTGTTTAATTTAGTTGAAATTGAAAACTACTTATGTAATTGAATATCATTAAATGCCAATGTATGTCAAAATTATTAGATTGTTAAATCCCAAAATATATAGGTCCTTAAAAAAAATAAATCCATTGATTTAAGATTTATGAGTGTAATTTAGTTGGAAGTGAGATAAAAATTGTCAAATAGAATTATAGGTTGATAATAAGACAAGATTAAAACATAAGAAGTAAATGAATGGAAAGAGATGCCTCTTAAACAAATAATGCCTTTTAGTTTTTGGACATCTTAGAATTTTACTCCCTGCATTTGAAAGAAACTCGATAAATATAACGTTTTAATGAATGGATATTTAATATATTTGTGTCAATTGGTGATTTTTGTACATTATTAAAATAATAAAATAACACGCGATACATATAGAATATGTATCTAATAAAGTGGGTCATGCTTATATTATATCATTTACATAACCGAACATTTATCATTTTATTAATATGTTTTAGTTTCCCTATTCTCAGATAGAAGGTTTAAGAGCATGAGCGAAGTCGGAAAAAGGTACATATGCATTGTATAAAATGATTTTCAATTACACATTTTATGATGTGTATTCTTGTGTTGAATAGAAACATATAGAAAAAATTATGAAAACCTTTCGATAATAGAAGTAATTGGTTGTAAATAACATGTTGTTTTGTATAATAATACCTCCCTAAAGTTGTATAAAATTGTAACTAACATTCAAAGATTTGGCTGCAGTTCCCTAGAATAATCGGCAAGGCAACATCAACTACAAGAATTGAAACAAATGTCCACCAAAAATAAGAATATGTTAAGAGTGTACCCAGCTCATATATGCTTAGCATGTATGAGTTAGATGTGTTTGACTCTTCCTTTAGAGTAAAAAATTTTCATAATAGAGGCACTCAAACAAAATTAAGAGGCTAGTAGATACATACTTCAAAGCTCTTCAAGTGTGGACAACCAAGTGTCCCTAAAATTGATCATCCAATTTATGCAACCTGAATGAGGATCCATAAAAAGCATGAAGATGATCATGATGTTAGTTGGCATATGCATCAAGTAAACAAAAAGAAATATCGTCACCGAGTGAGTGATCAATTGAAGTTTGGGAAAGTTTTCTTTAACACGGTTATTTTATGATCTTAGCTTATTAACTATGAAAATAATAAAAACATGCATCTTATAAGTTAGGAAAATCTAGTTTAATTCTTAGAAATAAGTTGGTCTTGCACATTAGCCTATGGATAGTTTTCCCAAAAATTAATAAAATGTTAAAGTGAACAGAAGATCCAATGTTTTTATCAAAACCCTCGAAAACTCAAATTTGAAAAATCACCTTGTATTAGTCCTCCCAAGCCAGATACTATGTGTTAGACATCTCCTACAGCTGTATACAACATATCGACGCCCCTTCACTCATTTAAATACAACTCGCTTTATATGAAAGCTTAACTTTTCACCTTGAATACAAGTTTGTATTGTACACATTCACAAACCCACACCTATCAAGTATGGGTTAACTTTACACCAAACCAAAATTTATCATTACATTGGTTGAGTTTGTAGAAAATTTCAACTTATAATACCGTTAGAATTGCTTACAACAAAAGTCTAATAATTGGCAAAATCTAGTAGCTACTTCCAACTATGTTAGTATGCATAAGGCTAAGCATGATCATTTTTATTCTTTAATTTGGAAATGTAACGAATTCTAGTAATTAGATATACATTCGAAACATCTTAATATTGCTGCTTGACTTATTTGTAGTAGTTATCTTAAAAAGAGTGTAAGATGCCAAATTATATGATTACGCTTCATGATAAGATAATTCAAACACTAGACTAGGAATCTTTAGCTATCATATGAGTACAACCCTTAAATTAGAATAAGTTAGGAGAACCTAGCGTAAGCAATTTACTAAAGTGAAGGTTGATTTCTTTTATAATAAGAAATTACTTAAGCCTAAGTATATACAATCTTTATCCATGAAAAAATAGAGAAAAAAATATTAGAACTTTTAAGATATATATTCTTGGTATTGTTCTTATGAATTGACTAATATGATTTGTCAATTCTAGGATGAATGAATTACTCTTAGTTAAATCCTAAAGTGAAACACAATACGTGAATCAATTATTATGAAGGGAGATAAGTTAAGAAAATTAAATGAAGAAAAAAGTTATTGTTGAATTTTAATTCGACAGATTCAGATTTGAAACTTTCCATAATCCAACTTTAGGTATAAAATTTATAGAGAATAAGGGTTTATTAAGTAATGTGATCTTAGGATATTTGGATCGTTGGGTAATAGCAACCAACTTAAGCTCTATAACTCATAATCACATCTAAACCTAATTTCCCCCTTTTAAGATAGATTGCTAAAACCATTAAATGAATAAGATCAGTTGGTTACCTTTAAGATTTAAATTATTTACCCTTGTTCCTTAGAACTTTGTTTTAAGGCATATAGTGATATGGAAGACCACATGCCTAATGATCAAAAGTTACATAGAACCATTGGTACCGGTAATAACTTATTATATCATTCCCTGTAATGGCTAAATATAGGATAAAATCAGAAGACTCCGAGAAATTTCCAATATCCGGAAAAAGGCAAAATCGTACTTGGCCAAAATCCAAATATACTCTTCAAATCTCTGATGATGAAACGGATTTCACCGTTGAATCATCTCAAATCTAGCTACCACGAATTCGCCGAATCATCTCGCTAAATCAGCTTAATACGCCGACTCGAGACACCTAATTTGCACGCTTTTGAGGCATCGGTTGCGTCAGAAACAAAATGTGATGTGACAAAGTCACTATAACATGTACTCAGCGTGACACATGCTGCATGAGTAGATAAATGATGGAAATGGACTACGAGATAGTGCCAAGTGTCAAAATAGTGGTTATGGACATAGATACTTGCCTTGAAATTGTTATGAGATAAGGACAAATAGAGCATAGTGTCATCTCCTACCTTCGAAAGGAAAAAACGGAGGGCCGGTGAGATGCAAAGAGCTTAGGATTTTTTTTTTTAGAGAGAGAGCCACTTCTCTAGATTACCAAAGTAATCTGGACTGGGCCTGAATTTTGAGGCAAGAAGGAAAGTTGTTCTACGTGGCGAGGCCTACGCGTGGGCTCCGGTTTTAAGGAGTTTCGACAAACTCCGTGAGGTAGGGGATTTATCCTACTTGGTTTATTTTCGATTGAAGTGTTTTGGTTGATGATTCGAGTGAATTGACGCCTTAAACGGCCGTTTGATCCGTCCCAAAACTTGGGACCGAATTATTGAGAATTTTTGGGAGCCCATTGGACAGTCCGTGACTATAGGGGCTGTTTTGGGTGCTCAATGGTATAAATTATGCCATAAATCATGTTTTGATGTGTATGAGGCCGGAAATGGCTAGGGAATTCGGGTTCACGAAGTGGAACCGATGTAGGGTAGTGGTCGTGAACAATAACCCGAGGGTTTTACTGTTCACATGAATAGTGTTCACGAAATAAAATTTGTGAGAAAAATGTGTTTGGTTGAGTAATTCAAATCGAATTGTCAGGGTTGCTAATTAGCCCACGTGGAGCTAATTCTTGGTGTAATGGATTGTGAAATTGCATAATATGTTTGTGTGACTGAATTATGTAAAATGTATATCACGTTATGGTATTTTGTATGTGTTATAAATTGTATTGAATTGGCATCATGCATTCCATATGCATTGGGCACCCTAGAGCAATAGGAGTGAATGCATGAGATGGTTTCTTGAGAGAATTGTTTCGGAGGGTCAAGCACAATGATAATTACTCTGAGTGTGTCCATTACAACATCGAATGGTAGTCCATATAAAAATATCAATCGCTGAGTTCCGCCCCAATTGATATACATCGGAGGCACCACTAATTAGATTATCTGAGCTCTACCTCAATACTTATACTCCGAGTATTGTTCACAATTAAAAACAAATACTTTTGTTTTGAAAATAATGTTTCATACATGGCTTAGGTATGAGGGAGTCAATGAGGACTCTGACATGGAGCATTATTTAGACATTCAAGTAGGATCACGTATTTGCTTGAATGTGTGTTTACATAGGATCATGACATATGCACTTAGGAGGGGAGTAACCCATTTAGGGTGATTCTACTACTGGGCATTAGCTCACCCTGTTGAGGGAATAATATTATTTACAAGGGCCAGGAGCGCACGAGGAGACTCCGCCATCCTGAGGCCGATACCGGGCGAAAGCCTGCCGTGGCTTTGTGTTTTATGATGTATTACATGTATTAGAATTCCAGAATTTTAATATGTTGTATAAGAGTAAATTATTAACTCTTGAAAACTATGGTGTATAAATATGTTTATTGACGAAATATTGGTCGATGGCCCAGCGCCTTTTTACTCATGTATTTGTCCTATGATTGGAGTTGGGACAGGTTTTGTATTTGGGTAGAGCTCCCCATACAAAGGAGACTCTGCCCGATTTTCGTGAGTGGTGTCGGGTTACCCGATCCACGGTATTCTGGTCGGGTTATCAACCGACACCCCGAATGGGGCGCCACAAAATTGTTAACATGTACTTAAGCACAAAGGATAATACCATGTTGTTTCCATTACCATGTTACTTTGATTTGTGTTGTATTTGCTTTTAGTGAACATAAAAGTTGTTGGGTTTCTTAATTATATGTAATGTAACAATCAACTTGCTTACTATGAATTGTTGAACTCTAGAGTCCAAAGATCGAAGGTGTTACTCCTTTCTACCTTTTATCAAGCCCATTCATGGGATATGAAAACCTTGGAGGTGACAACCCAAGTGGAGGTAAAAGGAAACAACAGAGAGACACACCCATTTATTAAGTATTTATTTTGAAATTGATAAATATCATTATATGGCCTTTTTAATATAAAAGTTTGTTGAACTTGAACTATTTTTAACATTTTTAAATAATTTCTTTCTATACTTCATTTTTAAACACTTTATATTTGTATACAATTTCTTTTAAATAAGTATTTGAAAATTGAAAAGAAAAAATTAAATGGTATTTTTTACAAAAAATAAATTTTCAGTATAAGATGGTAAAATTTCTGTTTTTATTTTTCACATGAACATGGTTTCTTTGAAATTGTATTAGTGATTGGATACTATTGTGAAGATTCGATGAAAGCAAAAGAAAATTAAGAAAGAAGTGGATTTTGAAATTAAATTTATTTCCAAATTCCTGAAACCAAGTGTTTCAAAAGAAGAATTTTGCATTCTGACTTATATTAGTAGGAATTTTGTTTTGTTTTTGATGATTAGTTTTGACTACTGATTGAGCTGGGGAAGCTTTAGCAATTATTTAGGATAAATATTGTGGGGTTGACGTCATTTTAATTCTTTCAGTCTAAAGTGATTTACTTTAAGGCACAAAATATAGATGATCTAAAGGTATTCAGAATATGTTTTTCTATCTTTCTTTTTTTTAATTTTATTTATTACTGCATGGTATCCTTGTATCAACAATATCTTTTTAAATTAAATGATAAGACTGCATTTTTTGGGATGACAATGTTGATCTTCTTCATACAACTACAGGCAGTACAAAAACAAAGCAAGTCCATGAATTCTTCTTTTGCGAATCATGGAGAGAGAAACTTCCAAATGTTCTCTTGAGGATTTATAAAAAGAAGATACAGAAGAAAAAGTTCTGCGTGTAGTGAGAATCATGAAATAAAATGGAGGCTCTTTCTCAGGCTCTATCCTTACTTCATGTGAGTAATTGTTGAGTGATATTTTAAGATACTTGGTGATTGATATTCTTAATAATTTGAAAGGTGGAATATGAAGTTGGTTTTTACGGTAATGAATGCCTTACAGTTTGGACCATGGTTGTCAATAATGAAGTAATATGATCCTTCTCTACATTTAAGGCAAAATTGTGATATTTTGTTATCACATATGCCCCTCTAATATACTTATCTCTTAACTAAATTGTTTAATTAACTTATAAGAGAAGCAAAAGAATTTTGGGAAAAAAAGTATCATATTTCTGGAAGAGTGACTAGATCAAAGAAAAACAAATGAATTATTTGCCCTCTTGTTAGCAATAGCTATCCCATTCAATTGTTTTGTCTGGTACTCCAAGTTCCAAATAAGGTACCATGTGTGCTGGTTAGTTTAATTTGCATCTATCCACAGGCTAGGCTAGCTACTAAACAATCTGAGTTATTTTTTTGTTATCATTAAGTAGAGAATTTCCTAGATATTGTTATGGTCATTCTTCAATAAACAGCCGTCTGGTTATTTACTTTCTAACTACTTTCCTATCTTTGTACAACAGGAATAATTTAATCATAGCATTGATGGCAAGGTCAAGGCCAGAAGATTTCCTGATATAACAGGTGAGCAATAATATTCTATTTCAATTATTGCATTTATTAATGGCAAGAGAAATTAGTTGTGTAGGTGTTATTTAATACCTTTTTATTCAGAGAAAAGCGCATTGAGGAATAGAAATTTGGAGGTGATACCAGGCTATATTAATGGGGCCTGGGTGAGAATAGTACTTGAGTGTTTTATTTAACCACAATTGTAACTAAGGGCAAATCCAAGATTTCATATTTGGAGTGTCATGATTATAATAGACTAATAGTATAGAAGAAAAAAAAAAAAAAATTTTGGTGTCAGCATTATTTTTGTAAAGGCCAAAAATAACTATAAATATTTTTTGTTATTATTTTTGTGTCAGATGATACCTCGGCACAACGCATGGATCCACCTTGATTTTAACCTCAAACTAGCTTCTCTTCTTGCAAAAGTATTTAAAAGCCTTCTCAAATATGGAGCTTCATATGCTTCTTCGACAGGATTATTATAACGTTGGATCTGCCTGTTTTCAGTGAGTATCGCCCTTGTGCCTGTTCCCTTACAGTTTTTTAAAACTTTTTTTTTTGTTTTGAAAAACAAGAAAAACAATGAAAACACTAAAAACCACTGGTTTTGCAGACAATGTAGAAAATATTAAATCTAAAATGACAAAAACAGTTTTTAGACATACGCTGGGATGTCTTCCTTTTTAGACAATAACTGGCTTGTAGATAGTACCAGAATGGTGTTATATATGTGTTTTCAAAAAATAGTTCTCAAGAACAGTTTTCAAAAACAGGAACCAAGTGTCTTTATTTCTTCCTCTCAAATCATCTTCCAGACATTTTATTTTATTTTTTTGCTGGTGTGAGATAAGCCCTTTGATGGGAATGAAGATGTGATGTTAAGGAAATTCACAAGGCATTGAGTTTTAGTATCAGGAAGCTGGTTTTAATGGAGAATAAGGATCAAAATTTCGCAGTATGTCTATACTAGAAGGACAAACGATCCCTGGTAGCCCTGAGTCATGGATGAATCATAATTAAATAACGGAATTCCTTAAGGTGCCTCATAACCCGCTTGGAAATAAAGGAAAATCTGCCTGGGCTGAGAATTTAGCAAGTGTGAAGCAGGAAGGCTACTCACATGGTCAATGTTGGTCTCAAAATTTGAATTTCTTTTTCTCGACAAAAGCATTAAGGGGGTGTTTTGTATACTGGAATGGAAATGGGAATGAAGAACCCTTTCCATTCTTATTTCATGGACTTACCTAACCTAAACTTACTATAAATTCTCCTTCCTTCAACCTCTTCCTCCTATGAATTAGATCAATTGAAAATAAATGAATGAAATTACACTTTGATAAAGATCCAAAATAAAGTAAATAATGAAAATGCATGAAACACTCAATTTCATTTCTTAAAAGTGCATCATAAAATATCTTACTGATGATACATTATGTTATCTTAATGTTCTTCTCACTTAACTTTAAACCCCAAGCATTAAATAAATCAATAGGGCCGATACATATCAAAGAGAAGAATAAAGAGAGAGTAAATTAACATTCAAAATATATTAAAATCTTCAAGAGTTAAAAAACTATAGATCTACAAACTCAATTAAAAATTCCAGCATGAAGAAATGTTAAATAAAGTGTGAAAATGCTTTTACTTAATCCTAATTCCTTAAATCAGAACTACTTGACTAATATCTTCGTTATTCTTTCAACACTACTCGCTTGATCTTAACAATCATAGTTCTACCAAAGAACAGTGGTTGCACACAACCCAAAAGATGAAAAATTTGAGAGTTGAATGTTATATAATCGCAATATTTTTTTCAAAAAATTGTATGAAAATCAATGAATTAGATGAAACTAATTTTATGGTAGAAAATTCGAATTTTCGGAAACAAACTTAAAAGCGAGAAAGGTAGTCCGACCCAAAATGGATGGTTGCTAGTATCTAGTTTCTTCATGAATGCATTATACTTTGAAGGTATGGTTCTTACAATCTAATGACTAATATAAGACATTTAAAAAATATGATAAATGATCGCATTTACCAAAATATTATTCAATTCAAATGAAATGGAATTTAAAAATCTTAATTCCCAAAGCTTCCTTAATTTCTTTTACAAATATTTCAAGAGAAATTGGGGAACAATATGGTTTAATAGAATCTATTTGACTATAAACTTAGCAAGTCACTGAAGGTTAATATTTCAAAGTAACATTGACTTACAGACAAGTAGCTAAATAAGATTAAGAGGAAACTGAAAGTATGTGACGCTAGAAATTTATTCAAAACTAGAATCCTAACTAAAACACTAAACCCTTCATCTGCCTCTTGATTACTCCTTTGGGTATGTCACCTGACATAGAGGTTATTTTTTTGTGCATAGCCTTACACATTCATATTCATTTGAATATACATATATTTATATGGTTAATTATAACAGACACATTTTCAAGTATGATGGAGACCAAGACTTTATTCTATCTAAATATGGAAGGCTTATTAGAAACATTGTTGATCCGAGGAGGTGCATCAACCACAGAATATAAAATTCAAGATAACACAAGTCATTATTGTTTTATCCAAATTAACTAGATACATTATATATATAATTCATTGGCAATCATTGATGTAAGAAATAACCAATTTTATATCTTTATTACTATGTGATATATATTTATAAAGATTACCAAAAGCCAAAAATACTAAAGTAGTTATTTTTATATTTTAAATAATTAAATTTTTAGAGTCCTATTTCTTAGGGTTGTTAATTTATTAATTATCTTTTATTTTGAATAATTTTAGGTGGTCATGCTCTATTATCTTAGTGTCCCCAAGGACCCTAACATGATCCTAAGAGTAAAGCAAATGGATTCTATTCAATGGGATTTGAAAATCAAAGATGAACCTTAACCTGTTATATACATCTAAAAGGATGCGCCTCATTCGATATATATAGTAGCAAAGTTTCTTTATTTATCATGCAACTACATTAACTTCTATAGTGGTGCCCAGCTGATTACCTTCACTAAAAGGTTGGTATGAATTTTCAATAGCTACTTAACTAATAAACGTGGTTAAGTATACTTTAGTTATAGAGCCTTGACTAACCAAAACTAGTCACCACTATATCTTATTTTTCTTATAGTAATAGTCCATTATCATCAAGAACGTGAAAATACTTATTACTTACTATGTAAATGTACCCATTGATTAATATGATCTCACATAGCCATACTTACTATGTAATAATTTACTAATTAATAAGAATCAGAATAAACAGATACTTAATATGTAATACCCTACTAATTAATAAGAATTAGTGGTTGTATTCTTATCATATTAGACTCACAAGAATACGACTAAAATTTGATTATAATTACTAACAAATGTAATCCTAAGAGCTTTTCTAAACCGAATCATTTTTCAATTTCTCGTACATGCAGTGGTTTTAAATACGCAGTTAGTTTCGCACCAGAGTCAAAAAACGTACGGAACCGTTGAGACGATAGGTATTATATAAGCTGCCGTTAATATACAGTGGATCGCAGGGTCAGAGAAACATGGCTTCAACGCAAACAAAGTTGTTCGTCGTCACCGCGAACCACGATCAAAACGCCAGAATATAACAAAGGTGCACGACACAACCGCGCGACTGATCCGAAGCGTCGATGAAATCAAGACCAACGGAAGTAAAGATGATGAACAAATACCTTGACTCAGGAAGAAAACGATGCCGATTCATCCGGGGATCACTTTTCTTGACAGTAAGATCGTTTCATCGACAGATTAACATCACGAATACCAACATAATCATCCGAACGATCGGTTATGATCAGCCAAGATTACACGGCAACAGGCATCCATCACCAACGTTAATGGACACGGGGATGTTATAATCCAGATATCTTGAGCCCTCCAAACCGAAAGACACCTTTAGTACCCAACCCTATAAAACGGATTCTTCTTCAAACCCACCCAAAACTAACTTTAGTATGAGAACTTTATGATTATATGAAGGAACTCATTGAGACAGTCCCAACTTTGGCTGAAATTAATTTAAACCCAAAATCCTATCACTACTAGTCAGGTTTGATCAGTGTTAACAATGCAAATAAAGAGAGAGACTCTCTGATGATCCATTATGAGTCATTCATCTTATGACTCTAATAGTTCATCAATGCCAGTAAATGTCCGTAACGATGAGTTCTAGTCATGTAGGCTGCACTTAATCTCAGCAAATGATAATGATAATCCCAAACGAAATCTAGTTAAATTCGGGATTAATCAAAACCTTCAACATAGCGCGATATTGGGGCCCATTGTCACGGCGCACTTCTGGTCGGCACGCACGGATTAAACACCAGTAACTTGAACGTACTTCCGATCTTGCGATTTATCAAACAAATAAAGATATTGATGAATCCCAACACTCACGAGCACTGCAGCCACATTTCTTGCAATTTACTTCATCAGAGAATAATGATATCCACTACTATGATAAAATGGAGAACAAATTCTCTTCAATGAATGCTCTATGATCGTGATCACTCATGCCCAATCATAGCTTGTATTATCATCCTGGCGAAGATCGCCAATGATTTGGGCATCAAGACACAGTTCTTCGCGTAGAATCCATGGTGGTTCAGCCTGGCGACCCAAACAATTACCATCAGAATGAATTAACATGACATAATCCATGTGTGTATTTCGATAGCTGGTCAAACTAATACATGAACTTAACATGCATTTATGTTCGAGTAACATCTTATGTTCATGACCTAAGAAAACGTGGTCTTTCTCATAAACATAATAGTCTTACTTCAATATTATTCCACAATAATGATCGAATTATGGACTATTTAGAAGAATAGTGTTTGAAAGCCTGGGTAAGGTTTTACTATCAAGTCACATACTTGATGACATAGCCGGAGCCTAACTATTCGCTGATCTATCATCAAGTTAAACTACAAATTTAAAATAATAATAAGATAAAATGATAAATGCCTCTATGTATAAACAGATAATGACAATGTATATGCCATCGGGCTAGAAAATATATAACCAATAAAGGAGGGTCGTTGTATAACACATATATGTAATCAAATCATTTAGTATTGCGGTAGTTTCTCCCAGATGTTTACTGCCCGATTTTGCAATCTGTCCTTAGGCACTCACTATGCAGGTTACACCAATGATCTATTAATCCATGGGTTGATGGTTATTTAACGAATCCCATTTCTGCATCACAAAATTAATACGAGCATGTATTTTTATAAAAGAGTTGGTAAATTTGAACTCATAGATGGTTTTAAATATAGCCTTGTATGTCTTATATGGAATGTTATGTTAATCGTGAGGCCACAAAGTTATACAGCTCTTAGATGGGCCATAATATTGTATATTGTACATGTTAGTTTGGATAGAGCTCCTTATTGTGCTGGAGACCTCGCCCAATTTTATTAAACAAGTGGATCTCAAGAACGTGGGACATATCGATGTGGAATGAGTTGCAATATCGATCCACGTGTTTTCCATGGTGCTGATGCACTCAACGAACACTTGGATTTTGGGGGCGCTAAAGAGGAACAGAATTCGATATATATCATGGGCACATTTAATTCTACTTTATCATACAATGTTCATTTTCCAAGCATATTTAAGCCTCGTTTCATTTTACCTAAATTTAACCTGAATCCAATTTCTTTTGCAAAGACAAAGCCTTCGTGATATGAAGCTTCATGCTTCCTCGATCAGACAATAAAACATCTATCCACTTATTATGAGTGAAAGGATAGTGTAAAACCAAAATCCAAATCCTCCGTAAAGGATAAATGGTAATTTCGGCCGAACCGGGTTTTTCTGATCTTGATGATGAAACGACAACATGAGAACCGCCTTTGCGAAATTTAGCTACTACGCCGAATTTCATGGATTTTGAGATAGTTGAATTTCATGGTTTTCGAGGACCAAAGCGGTCGCGACACCGGCGCGTTTTCTGGAAAGCGGGTCAACATGAGACACGATCGTACGTGAGATTTAGTCAAACATGACCCCGCGGACTCACGGCATGTTATAAATATGTGATCGCGGGGAATCTATGGTATGGATATGATAAGTGCTGAATCCGCGTGGCCACGAATGCGGTATGTTCCCGGAGGGCATTGCACCGTGAATCGCCTAAGGGCAGGCCGTTAGGGCTGGCCCGCAGGTCGCTACCCGCGTGAGCACTTCCAACTTAAGAAGGTCATAAATTTTGTCCGAACTCCGCTTCGTGTTCTCGACTCTATGGAGTCTAATGAGTCAAGATTCCATCCATGTTCCTTTGATTGCAGGGCATTGAGATACGGGAAGAGCAGTCGAAATACCGGGTATGCTACTCATGTGGACCTCCAACTTTGATGGATATTTCTTCCATCCGAACTCCGTCGTGTTCTTCGACTGCAGAAATCGCATTATTTCAGATTCAACCATTGTCCCGTGGATACAGTGGGTGACCATAACCCACTAAAAACTATGCTTTTTCAGGCGTGCAGTTGCATGGTTACGAGGTGAATAGTTTGATATGACATGATCACCATACATGTCAGATATTATCAGACAGTAGGAATTTCTCTACTGGTTCTTCATTTTTGTACTGGTATAATGATAATTAAAAGGCTGGTTAAGAGAGGCCATGCATCTAGTTCCAAAATTTGGGGACTAGACTAGAGAGGCTTATGGACTGCTCTTCACACCCTAGATTGTCAGAGGTCGTGGTTTGAACCCAGACCCCATGCCCTCCGTGGTTCGTTGTTCGTCTTATGAGATAATGATCAGAGGATGTGTGAAAACCAAACTCCGGTTCAGTTGTGAAGGGACCGTGAGGTACTTCGCTGATGGGTCCGATTGTGACCCATTGTAAGGTGATTCATGAAGAACATAGTAAGAGTATTATTTGATGCATGCTAATTGATATTAATATGGATTGCAGCAGATGGAAATATATGCAAAAAATTATAATTATCCATGGTATGTAAATGAAACATGAGAACTCCATATATACATGTAATATGAAGGAAAATGAATTTGCATCATGTATTCTATGCAATTGGCCATGTCAGCCAAGACGAGTGTGAAGTAGGTATTGTTTGATCATCGGTAACAGTGAACGAGTCGGAGCCTTCCGGAAAAATGGACAAAGTCCAAGGTAGATTCACGAGGGTGTAATATGATCAAAAATGATAAATTATATGTTTTGGGCGTGATGTTGGGGTTGGGGTAGATCCCCCTCCCCTTCCCTGGGCAGATGAAAGACCCAAATGTTATTCACGGTTAGACATGAATCCCGACGATGTAAGTTCGCGAAAATGTTGGAACGGCGTGTGGCGTGCGGCGGTGTAAACCCAAAAATCCGTGGCCCACAAAAGAAAAGAAAATCATGATTTGATAAATTAAAATTGGAGGGTTGTCCAATGGTATAAGTCATTGGTTTAAATACTAATGACTTGTTTTTCACACCTGGCAATTGCAAAGTGGGAGTCGATCGGGACTCAAGTCGTGGAGGCGGCGGGTCGATCTCATATGATATGGATATTTATATAATGTCAGATAAATTGTATGAACGTGATTGATTGTGTATGTCACGCCTATCGTAGCGTGCATTCTTTTAAGGTGGGGAGAACTCCTGTAGGAGCCATTCTATCAGCTTTGCTCACTCCATCATGGGACCCCTTTCTGCATGGGAAGTCCAAGCAGCAGACACCCACATATGGGATGAGAACCAAACACGGCTTTGTTTTGTTTTTTTGTCTTTTTTTTTGTTTTTTGGTCTTGTATTACATTCTAGAATAACCAAAACATGTATTTTTGGTATCAAAGGGACTATAAAGAGACTATGCTTATGCTCATCATATATTTTTGGTATAAAGTAAAAGAGTGCATCGAACTCTTGAGAATTTTTAGAATAAATGAGTTATTTGTAAAAAAAAAAAATATATACTGTAATGGGTCCCCGGAGTATATGAGATATGAGTGTGATACTTTGAGCACCCGATATCCAAAGGTTTCCAGGGCTGGATAGGTTGTCAACGGACCTCGGTGTGGGCGCCATGTAAACGCCTTGGTATAATCACAATTTGAAAACTAATTCAAAGAATTAAGATATGGTTTTCAAAATATTTAGTGAATGGGCTTTTAAAAAAAGGAACTAAAAGTGCTCCATTTTTTTTTTTTTTTTTTTTTTGCTGGTGGTAGTGATGTCTTTTATAGGAATGAGGATGTGATGTTATGAGTCTCTAGAAAGGCACTATTTTTCTTCCGTGAAACTGTTTAAATGGAGGATATTACCAACATCCGTGATTGTATCTATACCGTAAGACAAATACATATGAATCTAAAATAATATGGTGGAATTCCTTAAAAGTGCTTCCATAACTTGAAGGAAGGAAATTGTCTAAGGAGAATGTTATGTGCAGAAGAGGAAGGCACCACATATTAATGGTCTCAAAATTTTAATTGTTTTTTAATGACAAAAAGCATTATGGGTGTTTGGGTACATTGAGAATGGTGAATGAGAATTGGTGAATCCTTCTATTCTTATTTCATGGACTTACCTAACCTACACTTACTATAAAATTCTCCTCTTCAACTCTTTTCCCATGAATTGTGGATCAATTGCATCAATGAATGCAATAACACTTCTTGACAAGATTCAAATAAAGTAACAAGCAAAGGCATGAGCACTAAAATTTCAATTTTTTCAAAAAACTCTCTATAAAATATTTTACTGTTAACATAACAAGACAATGCATATATTGTCTTAATGTTCTGCTACTTAACTTTAAACCTCAAATATTGAATAAACCAATAGGTCTAACAAGCATATCAAAGAGAAGAATAAGAGAGAGTAACGCCAATACTAAAAATGGACAAGGAAAACTTTTTGAAGAGGAAAAAACCATAGGTCTATAGAAATTAATATAAATTGTAGTATGAAGAAATAAGAAAGTGGATAATGGTTTTAGGTTACTTAATTGCTTAAATCATTGCGAACAACTTGATCAATATCTACACTTTTAATTGTACTTGTTACTGCACTGAAGCTTGATCTTGGCCATCTATAGCTCACTAAAGAAGGATATGGCTACACACAAACCCAAAATATGAAAAATTTGAGAAATGAATGGTTAAGCATAATGAACACATTTTATTTCAAAAGATTTGTATGAAAATCAGCTTTAATTATGTTGTAAAACCCTGGAAAATTAGTAATTTTCAAGAAAAAATGGAAAAAAAATAATAATGATTTCCATAATGGTTTAGGCAATTAGAAAATTCCTTCGATCCTCGATGACAAAATAGACAGCCATTGATCTGGCCTACTAAATCCAATGATCCGCAGAAAAGTTTCGCTGAAATCTAAGATGGGCCAAATATTTTACGATTTTATGGGTGATAAGTCGCAGATCTCCATGGACGAGATTTTTACGTAAAATCCTAAGTCGTGAAATGGCTTGAGCTAAGTCTCATTTAAAAATAAATTGAATTGAAAATAACAATCTTTTGGGGCGTTAAACGGACTAATGAGAGATGGACATGGTATAATGTGAGCCATGTATCCAAACTTAAGGAAAAATGGATTAAAGAAGTAGTAAGTAAAGAGGGCCACATTTTTGGAACAAGAAGATATTTATGGAAGTAACTAGAAGAGAAGCTCTAATTTTCTAAGATTCACGGAAATCTAACGGGTTTCGTCGGCTAAGAGGTATCACCCACGACGAGCTGCGCGTGGGTACTGGGGGTAAATCTTGAGTTTCATCAACTCCACGAGGTAGGGAATTTTCTTACTTGATTATTTTACCATAAAAGTCACGAATGGCATACGCTGGTCAAAATCATCTGGCGATGAATCCTGTTTGCTTCGATCCCGATCGATGTCTTCGGGTTTTGTTGTGTGTTTTGGTATGATAGTAATTCGGTGACAAATGGAACCAAAAATGGTTCATGACCATGAAGAGACCAAGAGGTGCCCTGTTTTATATGGGTCCGAGATTTTGGCCATTTTGTGTGTATTGTTGGAAAAAAAATAATATGTTGTTGTGTGTAAAAATCATATTAATATGTGCTTGAGGGAAATTGTGATGAATGTATTAACATGGAAATTATATGTAGGAAATATGATTGTCCGAAATTTATAAATATTGTGCATGTAGCATGACATAGCATGAAATGACATAAATGCATTTCATATGCATCGCGTTAAGTCGAGTGTGTGTGCATTGTGTTGGTTATTCACCATTCTTGGTGAATGTGTGGTGAGCTCGGAAATGGGACAATGTCCAAAATCTAGACTCTAGGTTGTGTAAAACAACAATAATAATAAATCACGTGTGTTTGGGTGCAAGAAGATAAAGTGCATCCCCCTCAGCTTAAAGACCCAAATTTTATTCTGGTCGACATATATCCAGAGATGAAAGTTCAAGGAAGTGTCAAGGGCATGCGGGCCCGTGGTGAGACCCTAAAATTCGGTGAATCCAACTAAATACACGGATTTATAGAATTCAAATGAATATTGAAGAGTCGTCTAGAATGGGTTAAGTCATCAAGCAACACTAATGACTCCGGTTTTCTTACACTTGGCATTTGTATGTGTGAGGGAGCTCTGGCCAAAACTCGAAGTTATGGGCATGAGGAGTCTCTATCTTCATGTATGACATGAAATATTCCATATAGGATTGTATTTTCGAATGGAATTTGGTTTCTGATGTATGTATATTGCATGAATTTAGGCGGAGTAGTCTCAGAGGAGAAATTTTCTTCTAGGCATTGCTCACCCCATCGTGGGACCCCCTTTCAGGTACAGGGGGTGTACAAGGAGAAGACGCTTCGACGAGCCCGTGATTATGAAGGAGGCCGATGTGTGGCCTTGATATTTCCTTTGTAAAAAGTATTTTTTATAAAAGAATTGTAACTAAATTCATTTGGGACTATTGTCTAAATAGTTGGGTATGTAATTATGGTAAGAGGGTCGTGATCGGAATCTTACGAACTGTAATTAAGTGTTTTATTCTCATATTTTAGAATTAAATGTGAATGAATGGGTCCCGGTAAAGGGATGTATATTGGGGATATAGACAGATGGATCTTGTATAGTCAATATTACTTTTGTTTAGACCTCGATGGCTACATTTATATCGTTACATAAAGAAGATGCTCCGCAGAGCTCCCTGAACAAAGGAGACTCTACCCGATTTTTGTGAAAATATGGATCTCGATAAATAAGACACAATAGTGTGGTATCGGGTCACTCGAAATCCATAGAATTCCCGCGTGGTTGATCGGTTGTCACTTGACTTTGATTAGCACACACCGCTTTGGTATCAAAGCTCAAGTTAACGATTAGGGAGTTTGGTGGCTACGCCATCCTTACTAAGCAAAGTGATTGAGTCCTAAGGGCAGGACGCACATATATCGTCCATCGGTGATGAAGGTTGGGCCATCCAAGGCGTATGGTAGTCTTCGTATAGGGATCGTTGTGGTTCACCGCTTGATCATCTAAGAGAGGAGATCCCCAGAGTTCCATTGCTCATTTGTTATACATCCAAGGCATAAAGATGTATCGTGATTCTTACCGCGTATTATTGGAGCGGGATGAAGCGACACGTTGGAGATTTTGTTCGATGGTGTCTCACGTGTCAGCAGGTAAAGGCTGAGCATCAGAAGCAATCAGGAGTGGAAGATAAAGCACGTCACAATGGATTTTGTGACCCACTTGCCATGGACACCATGGAGGAATGATGCTATGTGGGCGATTGTGGACCGGCTCACTAAGTTAGCACATTTTCTAGCAATGCGGATGACCTTCACACTAGAGGAATTCTACCAGTTGTACATTAGAGATTGAACCGTTACATTGAGTGCTACTTTTATCGACGTGGATGTGTGGGTCCTAGGTTTATGGGCGACATTCGGGGCGAGCTCTAAAAGGTCAGGGACACAAGCTTATGAGCACCGTGGTTTCATCCGCGACAGCGATGGTCAGGATTGCTCACCTTGTTGTGAGACCCCTTTAGGTATCGGAGTATACAGTGAGACTCGCGTTCACATGAGGTCGCGGATTATGAAGAAGGCCGATGTGTGGCCTTGATATTAATTTTGTATAAAAGAATTGTAATTAAATTTTTTTGAAACTATTGTCCAAATAATGGGTATAATTATGGTAAGAGGGTCGGATCGGATTCTCTTTTGAACGAATGGTCCCGGTTAAAGGGATGTATATTGGGGAGTATGGACAGATGGACCCCGTAGAAGCCACATTACTTCACGAGACTCTTCGGATAGGTTATGATTATATTGTTATACAGGTTGTATGTTGGGTAGAGCTCCCGAACAAAGGAGACTTTGCCCGATTTTTGTGAAAATATGGATCCCTATAAATGGAACACAATAGTGTGGTATCAGGTCACCCGACATCTACAAGAATTCTATGGGTTCGCTGGTTGTCAACGGGATCCTCGGGTTTTGGGGCGTCACAATTGACAATAAGAAAGAGTTGAATAGTTAGTGTTTCAAAATTAATCGTGTCACCCTATTACTTATTATTATAACTTTTAATATAAAATTTCATCTAGGAAATCTTAGGATTAGGAACTCTCTATCTGTCTCCATCTTTCACCATAAATTTCTCTACCTTCTAAATCTCAAACCATCAAAATATATCTCATTCTCTTTTCAAGCACAATTTTTTTGGTGCAAGTTAGTCAACTATATACAATGATTTATTCGATATTGAAGGCAATTTAGTTGAGAGGCATAGAAGGTAATCAACTTTTAAAAAATTAAAGATATCTTGGTTGATTTCCAATGATTCATAAAATTATATGATCATTTTTCATTTGAAAAAAGATGCTGTTAAAGGTTAAGATAAAGATACAACTACAATTATTGCTATATGAAAAAGGTAAATGATCAATTTTATAGTTATTTTTATTTTAAATATTTTCTTAACATACTTATTTTTTTCAAAGTAGTTAGTGGAGTCATAGTAGAATTTTTGTTGAATTTATTACTATGAAATAAACATTGTAAAGAAATAATAAAATCACTTTTGTAAGACCTTAAAATTCTTCTAATTTTTTGAAAATGATAAACGTAATTTTGACCAAAATCCGGAATTTTTCTAGATCTCAGATGATGAAACGGAATTCACCGTTGGAATTGTCTCGCCAAATCTAGCTACCATGTCAAATTTTGTTGAATTCCAAGACAATGCACTCTTAATGCTTTTCGAGTGGCACCGGAGGCGCCGACACTCAGACATGGTGTCACATGTCGCGTGCACGAGTCAACATGAGCTTAAATGGACTCCACATGAGAGACATGTGGCAACATGTGATTGGGTGAAAACCACAGTAGATGAATAAATGGATATGGTGTAATCCTAAGACCAATGAGAATTGGATGTGGCAAGTGATGACATCCGCATCATCCATATCTTCTCCCAACTGCTTTGGGAGGGAAAAAGAGAGAAAGAGAGAGAAAGGAAGAGGAATTTAGAGAGAGAGAGTCTAACTTCTCTCTAGATTTCCCAACGATTGGACCGTCAAATCCGGTCGAGACAAAAGGAAAAGTTGATCCCCATTGCTAGAGCTACACGTGGTACTTGGCAGAGTTTTCCAATAAACTTCCGGGATTTAGAGATTTTCCTTACTTGTTTTATTCTCGCTAAGAGCCATTTTAATGGTTAGGGATGTCTAAGTATACTTAGTGGCCGTCATTCGTGCTAAAAACTTGACTTAGTGGTAAAACCCTAGAGTTTTCCTCGCTTTCGGGATGTACCCCGAACCGACCGTGGATCAGATGTGTTTTTGGTGGTGTTGATATGTTATTGCTATGTTTGAATAAATAAATCGACCGTGGATCGTATGTGTTTTGGGGTGTTGATATGTTATTGTTATGTTTGAATAACATGTTGTTGTAAATTTTATTAATATATGCATGCTTGATATATTAATATGTATTGTATGGAATGACATATTGTATTTCATATGCAATTTGTGTAAGTAAATTTAGAAATAAAGAGGTATGAGTGCATTTAGGACATGAAAAAATTGGTTGTCAAATGAATTTCATGGGAAGATTTTCCAAAGAATTGCCTTTGAGAGCGTCTTAACAGTTCATCTCGCAGGATGACCCAAGGACCGGTTCGGAGGAGTTATCCAGCGAATTCTGTTCCGAGGGCTTCCAATATAATTTTATCTCGAAGGGCCTGAGATATGTTTTCAAGAACAAAACCTTTGTTTTGAAATAAAGAGCCACACTCGTCAGCATGCGTGAGGGAGTCATTGAGGCTCGAAGTGGGAAAGGGTGAGCCGTCTCATCCATAGCATGTGGTGACATTCGAGCAGGAATCACGAATTCACTTGAATGTGTGTGTTTTCCATTGCATGAGCACTTGAAGTGAGTAAATCAAAATTCAACTACTAGGCATTGCTCACCCCATCGTGATCTCCTTCGTGCACAGTAGACTGAGCCAGAAGACGCTGGCCACTAGAGGCCACTGAGAAGAAATGGCATGCGCTTTGATTATAAGCATTGTGAAACACGTGATTTAAACTATCAGAATATAAATTTGATTATATTTTGACGAGTATGATGTACGGGCCCGACGGCCATTTTTACTCATGCTCGAGTCCTCGTGAGACACTGTTTTTGTGGCATTGAGACTGGTTTACTAGTACGATTTCCGCCGCCGAGCCGACGGATCATTAACGACCTCGGCTGGGCATCACATTTTTTGATAAAAAATTATGATTATTTTAATCATACATAATCTATAATAATATAAAACATTGAGAAATAAGTTATAAATTTTATTAGGAGAAACATAACTTTAAAAGGGTTATTTTTTAATATTTTTACTTTATTTCTCTATTTTTAATTAAATGTATTTTAAAATTTTTATTTTATTTTTATTCAAAACAATTAACAAACTTTTTGTTAAATTCTAAAATGGAAGTAAGATAAGAATTGATTTTATATCAAATAACAATGTCAAAATAAAAACATAAATGAATGAGCTTACTATAAGAGGATTCTTTTTTCTTTTTTCACAATTTTTTTGTTATAATAAAAAAGGCTCCACATGTGAGCTTTAGCCATGGCCAATTGCATCCTACCTTTTTTTAATATTAGATTTTATATAATCAGGACCGTTCATTTTCCAATTACATCATAATCGTTCATTTCAAAAACCCTAAGAGAATCTATTTTTGTTACTTCACTATGCCCACGCTCTGGGCTTATCTACTCTTGTCTCTCATTCCTTCTACTCTTCCTACCAAATCTCTGCACCCTCCTCCTCCACTCATCCCCATCTCTCCCCTCTCCTCCGCTTTCAAATGGATTAAGGGTTTGATGATCAAGAGATCTATGGGAGCTCCTTCAACAATTTCTTCTCATTCTTGATATTTCTCAAATGGTGAGGTATGCAATAATTTATGCTTTCTAAATTTCTAATCTTGTTTAAATTAGTTCGAATTTGAAAAATTAGGGTTGGGAGTCTTAGAGTTGAGATTAAGAAAGTATGAAGTATCTACAAATCTAAGAGAAGACTTAACAAGTAAATAGATCGGAGATCGAGTACTTATTTATTGTTGATTTAAAATGGAATGTTTTCAACCTACTTATTTTTCTTTACTAGCTTGTTCCTAAATAATTAATCTATATAAGAAAACGTTAAATGATTGAGAAATATTCATAGGTCTTGTATTATATGTTTTACTATAGACTAAAACTACTAAAATTTATTTGATTTGAAATGTATTTAAGATCACATGTTGAACCTCATACCCATTTTCTTTCTTTAATATATTTAATAAAATCCCTAAATATTCAAAATTTTAAGATATGAATTGAATTTTTGTTATATTTAGTTAAATTGAAAACTACTTATGTAATTGAATATCATTAAATGCCAATGGCTGTCAAAATTATTTAGATTGTTAAATCCCCAAAATAAGTATAGGTCCTTAAAAAATAAACTATTGATTTAAGATTTATGAGTGTAATTTAGTTGCAAGTGAGGATAAAATTGTCAAAACAGAATTTGTGTTGATAATATGATAAGATAAAAACATAAGATGGAAATGAATGGAAAGATGCCTCTAAACAAATAATGCCTTTAGTTTTTGACATCTTAGAATTTTACTCCTTGCATTGAAAGAAACTGATAAATATAACGTTTTTTAATGAAATGTATATTTGTATATATTTGTATCAAATTGGAGATTTTTGTACATTATTAAAATAAATAAAAATAACAATCATACATATTTTGAATGTTAGTATCTTAATAAAGGGGTCATGCTTATATTATATCATTTACATAAACTGAAACATTTATTTTTTTATTAATATGTTTTAGTTTCCTATTCTTATATAGAAGGTTTAATGGCATGAGCGAAGTCGGAAAAAGGTATATATGCATTGTATAAATGATTTTCATTACACATTTTATGATGTGTATTCTTATGTTGAATAGAAAAATGTGATAGAAAAAGTATGAAAACTCATAATAGAAGTAATTGGTTGTAAATAATATTGTTTTTATAATAATACCTCCCTAAAGTTGTATAAAATTGTGTTCAACATTCAAAGATTTACAGAGTTGCCTAGAATATCGACAAGGCAATATCAACTACAAGAATTGAAAACAAATGTCCACCAAAAATAGTAATAGTTAAGAGTGTACTCGAGCTCATATATGCTTAGCATGTATGAGTTAGATGTGTTTGACTCTTTCCTTTAGAGTAAAATTGTCAAGTAATAGAGTAAAACAAACAAAATTAAGAGGCTAGTAGATACATACTTCAAAGCTCTTCAAGTGTGGACAACCAAGTATCCCTAAAATTGATCATCCAATTTATGCAACCTTAATGAGGATCCATAAAAAGCATGAAGATGATCATGATGTTAGTTGGCATATGCATCAAGTAAACAAAAAGAAATATTGTCACCGAAAGGAGCGATCGAACTGAAGCTTAGGAAAATTTTCTTTACTAAGTTATTTTGTATGATTCAGCTATTAACTAGAAAAATAATAAAATATGCATCTTATAAGAAAATCTAGTTCACTTAGAAATAAGTTAGTCTCTAGACATTAGTTTTATTGATAGTTTTTCCAAAAACAAAATAATAAAATGTTAAAGTGAACGGTGAAGGACCAATGTTTCTTTATCAAAACCCTTTGAGAAAACTCAAATTTGAAAAATCACCTTGTATTAGTCCTCCTAAGTTAGGGATACTATGTGTTAGATAACTTCACAACTGTATATTAAATATATAATGATGCCCTTCACTCATTTAAATACAAATCTTAGCTTTTATATGAATCTTAACTTTTCACTCCTTTGAATACGCAGTTTGTGCTTGTACACATTCGGTCAAACCACACTATCAAGTATGGGTTAACTTTATACCAAACTAAAATTTCATTTGTTACATTGGTTGAGTTTGTAGAAACTTCAACTATAATACCGTTAGAATTGCTTTACAACAAAAAGTTCAATGAATTGGCAAAATCTAAAGTAGTCATTTCCACCATGTTAGTATGCATATGCCAAGCATGATCATTTTTATTCTTTTAATTTGGAAAATATAACGAATTCTAGTAATTAGATACATTCAAACATCTAATATTGTTGCTGAATTTATTTGTAGTGGAAGCTATCTTAAAAGAGGTAAGACAAGCCAAATTATGATTACGCTTCATGATAAGATAATTCAAACATCAGACTAGGAATCTTTAGCTATCATATGAGTACAACCTCTTGAATTAGAATAAGTAGAGAACTCAGCAAAGCAATTTACTAAAGTGGGAAGTGGTTGGATTTTTCATAATAAGAAATTACTTGCTTCAAGTATATACAATCTTATCCATGAAAAACTAGAGAAAAAGCTATTAGAACTTAAGATATATATTATTGGTATTGTTTCCAGAATTGACTTATATGATTTGTCAATTCTAGGATGAATGAATTACTCTTAGTTAAATGCTAAAGTGAAACACAATGCGTGAATCAATTATTATGAAGGGAGATAAGTTGAGAAAATTAAATGAAGAAAAAAGTGATTGTTGAATTTTAATTGAACAGATTCAGATTTGAAACTTTCCATAATCCAACTTTAGGTATAAAAATTATAGAGAATAAGGGTTTATTGCTAATGCGATCTTAGGATATTTGACTGGTTAATAGCAACCAACTTAAGCTCTATAACTCAAAATCACATCTAAACCTACTTCTCTTCTAAGATAGATTGCTAAAACCATTAAATATCAATTGGTTACCTTAAGATTTAAATTATTTACCCTTTGTTCCTTAGAACTTTGTTTAAGGTATATGAAGTGATATGGAAGACTATGACAAAATTAATGATCAAAAGTTACATGTAAACTATCGGGTATCGGGTAATAACTTATTATATCATTCCTTAGAATAATGCATAAATATAGGATAAAAATTGTTAACATATGCAAAGTAGCAATAAAGTGGGATACTGTTGGAGAATGATTCAAAGTTGGTTTTTAATAGTTTCTATTAATTAGGAAATTCTTTGTTTTATCTATTTATTTAATTGTGAGTGGGAGAGTCCAAGATTGTTCAGATTTTTAGCCAGGTGAGAAATATGAGAGTTAGTCGAAATGGAGAATAATGGATTTTATTTATTTTAATTTTGATTTATCTCTTGTAGCCTATTTAAAGTACTGGATTTAATAAAAAATAGAGAGATAAAAGTTAATGAGAAGGTAGGTTTGCTTTTCTTCTTAAAAATTTCAACAATGGTATCGTGAGTCAGGCATATCTAAAAATGAATTTGGTGAAGATATCATTGTTGAGAAATTTAAGAAGAGAGAGAAAAAAATGAAGGCATATCTAAAAGGTCTGAGTTTGTGAGAGGTTATTGAAAATGATGTTGATCATGCTGCTCTTCCATCAAATCCAACACTAACGCGGCTGAAAAAGCATGAAGAAGATTCTCATGGCAACTTGCTTGAATTAATTGGTGAGAAGTGCACCAAGAAGATTTTTTAGAGAGAAGTGCTCTAATAACAAGTGAAGGTTGATGAGAGAGTGCATCAACAAGATGGTGACGTGCATCATGAGCGAGAGAAGGTGTTTACAAATTTGAAAAGATGAGAGACGTGGGGTTCCATGAAGGGAATTCGCAACTTTGAACCAAGGGGGAATGTCGGAGAATGATTCAAAGTTGGTTTTTAAGAAGTTTCTTCGCTAATTAGGAAATGCTTTGTTTTATCTATTTATTTTAATTGTGATGAGAGTCCAAAGATTGTTTGAGATTTTTTAGCTATGTGATAAATATGGAGAGTTAGTTTTGAAACGGGATAATTAATGGATTTTATTTATTTTAATTTTTATTTATCTCTGTAGCCTATTTAAAGGCATTCGATTTAATAAAATAGAGAGAAGTGGTGTTACGTGAGTAGTGCAAAATTCATTTTTTCTCTTCTTAAAATTTCCAATAGATACTACTATGTTTGTTTTGTACACGAAGTGTTACTTGATTTGTGTTTGTGCTTGCTTAGTGAACATAAAAGTTGTCAGTTTTCTAATTATATGTAATGTAACACCAACTTGCTTAATCTATGGCTTGTGTTGAACTCTAGAGTTCAGATCAAGGCACATTCTTTCTACCTTTTATCAAGTCCCATTCATGGGATATGAAAACCTTGGAGTGTGACAACCCCAAGTGGAGGGTAAAGGAAATGGTAGAGACACACCTACGATATATTTATTTTGGAATTGATAAATATCATTATATGGCCTTTTTTTAATATAAAAGTTTGTTTAACTTGAACTATTTTTAACATTTTTAAAATAATTTTCCTATACTTCATTTTTAAACACTTTATATTTGTATATTCATTTCTTTAAATAGTATTCAAAGTTAAAGAAAAATTAAATGGTATTTTTACAAAAATAATATTTTTTTTTTTTTCTTTATAAGACGGTAAATTGTTTTTATTTTTCTGTTGTTGAACATGGTTTTTGAAATTGTATTATGATTGGATAATATTGTGAAGATTTGATGAAAACAAAAGAAAATTAAGAAAGAAGTGGATTTGAAATTAAATTTATTTCCAAATTCTCAGAATTCAAGTGTTTCAAAAGAAGTATGTCTTTTGAGGCCCCATTTCACACGTTCTTTTGAGAAATTCTATTACACTCTATCAATTTTTCTATACACCAATTTGTATTTGAAAAATCGGATGTAATATATATGTGTGTGGTAGAGAAATGCAATTTGTAAATAATCTCTTTCTTTTCGCCTTTGGGCCGAAGAAGACCACTATTCCATGTTTGTCTTTTCTCATTAATATTTCAAAAAATGCCATCCATGTCCCTAAAATCTTGGATTTTGACACTTGACACTATCTCGGCCGTCCATTTTCATCCTCTCTCCTCTCTACTCAAGTAACATGCTGTCATGAGTACACGCGAGCAAAGTTTTACTTTTGTCACAACACATGTCATTTCATTTACACCCGATACTCTGCTCAAAAAACGGCAAATTTCGATCACTTCGAATTCACATGTTAGCTGGGGATTTCATGAGACGATTCCAATGGGCGAAATCCGCTTCATCATCCGATATCTAGAAAAATTTCCAGTTTTGACCGAAATTTACGATTTTGTTCTTTCTTTAGAAAATTCATTTTCTCGGGGGTTTCACTAAAGGTATTCATCATGTTTTCTATCTTCTTTTTTTTTTTTTTTTTTATTACTGCATGGTATCCTTGTATCAACAATATCTTTTTAAATTAAAGTACATAGGGACCCATTTTTTGGAATGACAATGTTGATCTTCTTCATACAACTACAGGCAGTACAAAAACAAATCAAGTCCATAAATTCTTCTTTTGTGAATCATGGAGAGAGAAACTTCCAAATGTTCTTTTGAGGATTTATAAAAAGAAGACATGTAAGAAAAAGTTCGTTTGTGAGCGAATCATGAAATAAAATGGGAGGCTCTTTCTCGTGCTCTATCCTTACTCATGAGTAATTGTTGAGTGATATTTTAAGATACTTGTGATTGATATTCTTAATAATTTGAAGGTGGAATATGAAGTTGGAGTTTACTTACGAATGTCTTGCAATACCATGGTTGTCAATAATGAAGTAATACGATCCTTCTCATATTTAAGGCAAAATTAGACATTTTGTTATCACATATGCCCCTCTAATATACTTATCTCTTAACTAAATTGTTTAATTAACTTATATTCTTAATAATTTGAAAGGTGGAATATGAAGTTGGTTTACAGAATGAATGTCTTATAAATGAGGTCATTATGGTCATTAATAATGTGGAAGTAATATGATCCTTCTCAAATTTAAGGCAAATTAGACATTTTGTTATCACATATGCCCTTCTAATATACTTATTCTTAAACTAATTGTTTAATTAACTTATAAGAGAAGCAAAAAGAATTTTGGGAAAATTACTGTATTTCAAGAGGACTAGATCAAAGAAAACATATGAATTCTTTTGCCCTCTTGTTAGCAATAGCTATCCCATTCAATTGTTTTGTCCGCACTAAGTTCCAAATAAGGTAATTTTGTGTGCTGCTTAGTTTAATTTCAGATTATCCACATGCTAGCTAACAATGTAAATTAATCTCGAGGTTATTTTTGTTATCCTTGCTAGGAGGAATTCTTGATATTGTTATGGTCATTCTTCAACAAATTAAGTCAACCTATTATTTACTTCTAACTACTTTCATCTTGTAATAACAGTGAACAATTTTTAATCCAATATGGGATGCACAAGGTCAAGACCTATTACTCTGATAGTGCTGTGATAATAATATTCTATTTTAATTATTGCATTTATTAATGGCAAGAGAAATTAGTTGTGTAGGAACATATTTAATACCTTGTTCAGAGAGAAAAGCACCGAGGAATAGAAATTGAGGCGCATACTGCGCTGCTATTATCAAAGAGTAGAATAGTACTTGAGTGTTTATTTACCACAATCAGAATTATGGGAAAATCCAAGATTTCATATTTGGAGGTTTAAGATTATAATAGACTAATAGTATACAAGAAAAATATATTTTTCGTGGGTTTAACATTATTTTTTTAAAGGGCCAAAAATGACTTATAAATATTTTGTTTGTTTTTATTTTTCGTGTCAGATGATACCTGCACAACACACATCGATCCACCCTTGATTTTAACCCTAAACTAGCCTTCTTTCAAAGAATAAAAAACCTTCTTAAATATGGAGCTTCATATGCTTCTTCGACAGGATTATTATAACATTAGATCTGCCTGTTTTCAGTGAGTCTCGCCCTTGTGCCTGTTCCCTTACAGTTTTTTAAAACTATTTTTTTTTTGTTTTGAAAAACAAGAAAAACAATGAAAACACGAAAAACACTTCGGTTTTGTGACAATATAGAAAATATTAAATTCAAATGACAAAAACAGTTTTCAGACATAACACTAGACGTCTTCCCTTTTTTTAGACAATAACCGTTTGTAGATAGCACCATAATGGTGTTATATGTGTTTTCAAAAAATGTTCTCAAGAACAGTTTTAAAAACAGGAACCAAAAGTGTCTTATTTCTTCCTCTCAAATCATCTTCCACATTTTATTTTATTTTTTTGGTTGGTGGTGCAGTGATGTCTTTGATGGGAATGAAGATGTGGATTTTAAGAAATCTTGAGCAAGGCATTGAGCGCCTTATATCAGCCGGTTTTAATGGAGAATATGATCTAAATTTCGCAGTATGTCTATACCAGAAGACAACGATCTCTGGTAGCTCCGCAGCCATGGATGAATTCAAAGAATAAAGTAACGGAATTCCTTGCGTGCTTCATAACTCGCTTGTAAGGAAGGAAAATTTGCCTAAGGAGAATTATATGTATAGCGCAGGAAGGCTAATTTCCTACATGGTCATTGCTATCCCAAAAAATTTTGAATCTTTTCAGACAAAAGGCATTAAGGGGGTGTTTGTACATTGAATGGGGAATGGGAACAAATATCCTTCACTCTTATTTCTGTATGGACTTACTCTAACCTAGACTTACTATAAATTTTCTCTCTTCCTTCAACTCTTTCCCATGTGAATTGTAGATCAATGGCAAATAATGAATGAAATTACTCCTTGACAAGATTCAAATAAAGTAACATGAAATGCATGAACACTAAATTTCCATTTTTCAAAAGTACTATAAAATATTTTACTAATGACATTATGTTATCTTAATGTTCTTCTACTTAACTTTAAACCTCAAGTATTGAATAAATCAATAGGCCCGACAAGCATATCAAAGAGAAGAATAAGAGAGAGTAACACCAACACCAAAATGGACATGAAAATCTTTCGAAGAGATAAAAAACTATAGGTCTACAACCAATTAAAAATTCCAGCATGAAGAAATAACAAAGTGGAAAACGTTTTTACTTAACCTAATTCCTTAAATCCTCGGTGAACTACTTGACTAATATCTTCACACTTTCTTTCAACACTACTCGCTTGATCTTGGCCATCTATAGCTCGCTAAAAAAGAATATGGGTTGGCACACAAACCCAAAAGATGAAAATTTTGAGAATTGAATGGTTAGCATAATCAGCACATTTTCTTGGGGTGGGATTTAGTGAAATCAATTGAATTAGATGTGAAATTCAATTTTTATTATAGGAAAATCTTAATTTATTGGGAAAAAAACAACTTAAAAGGAGAAAGAAACAGAATTCCAAAATGGAAGGTTGCTAGTATCTATTTCTTCAAGGAAGCAATAGTTACCTTTTGAAGGTAGCGAAGCCCATAATCTAATGACTATTACAAGATTTAAAAAAATATGACAGCTAGATCGATTTGACCAAAAAATTATTCAATCAATGGAAATGGAATTTAAAAAATTTAATTCCCAAGCTTCCGTAGCCCTTTACAGATATTTCAAGAGAGCCAAATTTAGAAAAATATGGTTTAATAGAATTCATTTGACTATAAACTTAGCAAGTTACCTTGAAGTTAATATTTCAGCAACATTGACTTTATTAGACAAGTAGTTTAAAGAAGATTAAGAGGAACTTAGCAAGGAGGACGTTAGGAAATTTATTCAAAACTAGAACCTTAAATTCAAAAACACTCAAACCTTCATCTGCCCTTGATTACTCCTTTTGGTATAAGCCACCTTGACATGGAGGTTATTTTTTTTGTGCATAGCCTATATATCATGAGATCATTTGAACATACATGTATTCATGGCGGTTAATCTAATTTCTATGTGGATCATATTTTTGTGGTACATGTGCTGTAGATGGAGACAAAGACTTTATTCTATCTAAATATGGAAGGCTTATTAGAAAGGTTGTTGATCCGAGGAGGTGCATCAAACTATGAAGGTGGGTAATCCCAATACAATAATAAGCTATTTGGCTGTTTTATCTAACACCCATATACATTATATATATATATATATATATATATTCCATTGGCAATCATTGATGTAAGAAATAACCAATTTTATATCTTTATTACCATGTGATATATTATAAGACACTAAAAAGCCAAAAATACTAAAGTAGTTATTTTTTATATTTTAAAATAATTAATTTAGAGTCCTATTTCTTAGGTTGTTAATTTATTAGTTATCTTTATTTTGAATTTTAGGTGGTCATGCCTCTATTATCTTATAGTGTCCTATTTAATTTGCACATGATCAAGAGTAAGTAAATGGATTCTATTCCATTGGGATAAAAAATCAGCATGAACTCATCCGTTATATAAGAGCCAGTTGATCTTAAAAGGATGTGCCTATTCATATATATAGTAGCGCTATTTATCATGCAACTACATTAACTTCATGGTGCCCTATTGATTACCTCAACTAAAAGGTTGGTATGAATTCTCAATATTACTTCAATCTAATAAACGTGGTTATATATACTTTTTAGTTATGAGCTGACCCCACCAAACTAATACCACTATATCTTATTTTCCTGCTGTGCATAGGTCCATTGATTAATAAGAACTGTAATAGCCATACTTAATATGTAATAAATCCTATTGATTAATACATCCTGAATACCATACTTAATATGTAATACCTATTAATTAATAAGAATCAGAACCATATTTCAAAGATAATACCTTATCGATTAGAACACAAGAATTACGAATCTAATTTGATTATGATCATCAAATAAATTCTAACTTATTAGAGCTTTTCTAAACCGAATCATTTTTCAATTTCTGATATGATGTTACAGACTTCATACAGAAAAAAATTATATTAATTATAAAACGGATGAACTAATGGATCATGGCATATCACGTATGGCAAAACAAATACACTAAAAAGATCACGTTATATCACATATAAAAATCAATTTCACCAAACAACAAGTAGCTCTGATACCACTGTTGGAATCCAGCGATCAGAAAACGCAACGAAAAAAAAATAACGCTGAACTGCATCAGGATCCAAGCGGTTTGATGAAACTAAACAATGAATCAAGTAAATCCAGATCTTACCTCTTGTAGACCGAATCCTTTTCGACTAGTGCAGATTTTCTTTATCACGTATTATTTATGAAACACAAATAACTCCTTCTTGAAATGATCTGGAAGAAGAAGGAAAGCTAAGACGATGGGAAAGCGTGGCAACGCCTCTAAAGGTATCCACACGAATGGCTAATGGATGGGATGGATGTGCTAGGACCTTATGATAGGTCTTTATCCCACAAAACCAAAGACACTTTAGTGTCTTCCAAAACTCTAAAAAGAATTCTCTCTAAAAAATCGCCCACTTAAAAAGATTCACCTCCTTTTAGATGATAAACCCCATATTTATATCAAGCCTCCCAACGAATTTCAACCAAATTCCATTAACTATTAATGGGCTTGGGCTTGGGCTTGGGCTTGGTCTTAATCTTGGCTAAAGAGAGAGCCTTTCTAACATCCCATTATAGCTCATTCTTATGTGTGACCCTATAGGTTCACTCAATGTTAGCAACGGGCCCAAATCATATTCTAAGTCCACAAGTTATAATTGGTCTCTAGCAAGACATTGCGAAATTTACCCAACCGCTAGAATTCATGACTTGAAAAACTTTACCATAAGATGATAATAGTCCTTCGTCATTACCCATGTCCTCGATTGCCACACAAAGCAATGGATGAAGTCATCTTTATACAACTTAATCGCTTCTTGATTCTCAAGTAGATCGACTAAAAATGATATTGATAACTCCTATCAATCTCATCTTGTTACCCGCCATGTACTTTACCTCACTTATCAAGAGGCAAATAGACATCTCACCAATTAAGAGCGGACAAATTCCTTTACTATCACTCACATTCCTCCACATGATTTATCGCACGCCTAACCATACTGCATTACTATCCCGTTAAAGACGCTATCGAGCCATGTCAAGACACTAAGTTCTAATTTTAGAATCCATGGTGAATTCAGTTTAAGGACTTAAATACTACTACCGCAATGAGAATTCACTCATGACATAACTATGTAGTATTTCTATAGCGGGTTAGTCCAATAACATGAATCAATACGTATTTATGTTTTGAGTAACATCTTATGTTCAAGTGAATGCAAAACGTGGTCTTTCAGAAAAATATATTATTCATCTCATTATTATTCTGGCGTTAATGATCGATTATGGACTATTTAGAATAGTGCCTTTATGCCTTATGCCTTACTAATGTCGGCATCGGCGACATAAAGCCAAGCCAACTATTCAAGGATATTATTTTATCGGCTAACCCCAATTTAAATAACAAGATAAATGATAAATGCCTCATGTATATAAACATATAATGACAAATGGTATATGCTACTAGGCCAGGAGTTATTACTACCAATAATCTCCCACTTGCCTTAAGAGCCCAATCTCTGTGCATACTAAAATCGAATGCCTATCGACCAAGATGATCATCATGCTTTGACCGCGGGAAGAGGTTTAGTCAAAGGATCAGCAACATTGTCATCAGTATGAACTTTACATATCTTAACATCTCCTCTCTCAATGATCTCGTGAATGAGGTGGAAACGCCTGAGTATGTGTTTGGATCGCTGATGTGATCTGGGCTCCTTGGCTTGAGCAATAGCCCCATTATTGTCATAATAGATGTCCACTAGGTTTGTAATGCTAGGAACAACACCCACTCTAAAAACGAAATTTTTGATCCAAACCTCTCCTGACCAGATCCGAGGCATTTGAGGTACTCAAACTTATAGTGCAGAATCGGCCATGGTGTCTTGCTTGGAAATTCTCCAGCTCACAACACCTCCATTCAAACAAAACACAAAACTAAATTGTGATCTAAAGTCATCTAAGTCAGACTGAAAACAAGCATCGGTATAACCACTTATAACTAGCTTGCCTTCTCATTCACCATATCAAAATATCCTCGTTCTTTCTGGAAGTACTTAAGGATATTCTTGATTGCCATCCAACGACATTCACTTGATCCGACCGAATCTACTTGTCGTGCTTAAGGCATAGGAGACATCGTCGGCAAAGCATGGCATACATGATAGAACCAATAGCCAAGCATATGGGATTTTATCCATGCGCCTCTCGCCTCTGTGAGCTGGACATTGAGACTCATCGATCTTAATGCCATGAGACACAAGAAACCTCTCCCCGAATCTTGCATGCTAAAACCTCTTAACACTTTGTCTATGTACCCACTTGACTCAAAGCCGAGTAATCATGAGGATTCATCTCTATAAATCTTTATGCTCTAGGGATGGAGGCAATCTCGCTCTAAGTCTTCATTGAAAACATTTCCCAACCAAGACTTGACACTCTGCAAGGTAGGGATGTCATTTCCAATGAGTAAGATGTCGTCCACATACAACACTAAGAAGACAATTGCACTCCCACTAACCTTCTTGTTTTAACAACCTGATCAAAATGAAGATTTCATCTTCGTGAAGCCTGCTTTAATCCATAAATGGATCTTTGAAGCTTACACACCCTATTAGGATACTTAGGATCGACAAACTCTCGTGCTGTGCCTCATGTACACATCCTCTAGCATGTTTCCATTAAGAAGTTTCATTAAGAAACACTGTTAATAATCATTTACAAATCCTACAATAATGAGAAGTAATAAATCCTAATAGACTTGGGCTAACTTATTGTGAAAAGTGTCTCTACCAGCAGTCAATACCATGAGTTTGTCTGAAACCTCGCAGGTCGAGATCAAGGTCAAGTATCATGTTTGAACTTATGTGAACCCATTTACAACCAATGACCTAGCACCCCCGTGGATCAACCAAATTCGAACCCGGTTATCGTGACATTGACGCAGGATTCGACTCATGGCTTGAAGCCATTTTTCTCGTAACTGGGCTCATCATCACTTCATGATAGTTTTCCATCAATACGGCTCATTCGATCCACAAGCTCATGGTTTTGTCAATAGTTACGAAATCCATATCTCTCGGGGTCATGATGAATCCTAATGGACCTTCGCGTGGGCCTGCAGATATAAGACGCTCACTCAACAACTGGTCGTTAGTCTCAGAGAATTCATGGAAGGCTCCTGGCAACTTGTAGTTCTCGAACTTCTTCAAGAGATGCAGTTCCATCTTCACCGACTCTTTCAGAAATGAACTCTCTTCCAAAGACTCCATTACGGCAATAAACACTTTGTTCTCGTATGACAAAGTAGTACCCTTTGTTTCCTTTGGATAACCCACAACAGCACTTATCAGATTCGATGCTGGGGCTTATCAAGCCCTACGCTTTACATAAGCTTCACAACCCCAAATCTTGAGAAAAGACAAACCAAGACGCTTTCCTGTCCACAACTCATATGGTGTTTTCTCAACCACTTTTGATGGAATTCTATTCAATAAGAACGCAACAGTCTCTAATGCATATCCCCGTATGATATCGGGAAGATCTCGTCACTCATCATGCATCGAACCATATCCGACATAAAGTTCAATTCTCCTTTCGTATACACCACCCATTGCATGTGTCTAAGGGGCGAGTGAGTTGTGAGACTATCCGACAATCCTTAAGATGATCATCGAAATTTTGGCTTAAATATTCATCACCTTGATCAGATCAAAGTGTTTTGATATTCTTTCCAAGCTAATTATGTACTTCATTCTTGAATAATTTGAACTTTTCAAATGATTCAGACTTATGCCTCATTAAGTAGATGTAACCATAGGCCCACAAAGTCGCCGGTAAAAGTAATGAAGTAATCGGCTAACCTCCTCTAGTAATTTGAGCGCTTATCGTCCACAAACATCTCGTATGTATAAGGCCCATTGTCACTAGCCCTCTCACCGTGTCCAGCAAGGAGCCTTGGTCATTTTTCCAAGTAAACAAGATTCATGTTTCAAAATGACTCTAAGCCAAATGGAATGGTATTAACCCATCTTGATGGAGCTTCAAGATGCGTTTCACTATATTACGGCCTAAAACGACAATGCCAAAAGTAGGTTGATCGTTACCGACTGAACCTTAGGGTCAATGTTGCAGATGGTTTTGGTTTAACGGGCGCTAACTAGAGACCATTAGATAAATGAGTATCCCATAAAAAACGTTCGCATTGATAGATTGAGAAAATATTCTTAATAATAAAGTGAACCATCCACGTCTTAAACAAGAACTAATGTTTCGCCACAAGAAAGTACACATAATAACAATTCTTTAATTGGAAAACAAGTCCACTAGGCAAAGTCAAATCATAAACTCCTAAAGCTAATGTAGCAACTCTTGATCCATTCCCCACTCGTAGGTCCACTTCGCATTTAGCCAATGATCTCTAGCTTTGCAGGCCCTGCACATTTACACAAATGTGAGATCCACATCCACTATCTAATACCCATGAAATAGAAGTAGACAGATTGACTTCTATAACATAAATACCTAAAGTGGTAGCCTCCCTACTCTTCTTTTTCTTCAGATCTTCCAAGTAGAGCTTACAATTCCTCTTTCAATGACCTTGTTCATTACAAAAGAAGCAAACTCCTCCTCGTGGCTTTGGCTTCGCCTTAGGCTCGACTCCGCCCTTTGCCTTCGCCTTATTGCCTCGGGCCTTCCTTTCATGCCCGCCCTTTCTCGAACCATAAGCACCGGATTTGCCTTTAAAATGTTCGTCCCAACATTCTCTTTAACATTCCATGTACCAAGAATAGATTTCTCCATATGGAGCATATCAGAGTTCATGTACTGATTCATAAGATTCAGCAATGAACCTGAATCGCATCAAAGAGGCCAACTCATGACTAATAGAACACCAAGCTTATCAAGTAGACGATGATATCTCTTCATCTAAGCCAAGACATGTGCACTTACCGAAGTGTCGAGTCATCTTGCATGCATTCAATGCTTCGTGGTTGTAACTTTTCGACGTGCCGCTTCTTGAAACATTCCCTGAGATGCAATATATCAAATGCCTCCATTTCCTCAAATTGCTTCCGCTTGTGAGTTCATTGGCCAGAAGTATTAAGTGACAGTTACATCCACAGAGTCATTCAAATGCTTACTATAAGCATCCCTTTCATTGCCAAGTATTGTTAGCAGGATGTTCATTAGGGATTTTACTATCAAGAACATACATCTTCCTTTCTTTGTTTAAGGACAATCCTCAAATTTTGGTATTCAATCGAGGAAGTTTTGTCCCATTAAGTTTTTCCTTTTCAAGGAGAGATCGCAGAGTAAATGTTGATGTGCTGTTTGATGCCATTAGTCTACATACAAAAATATGCAAAGCTTTTAATAAATGAGGTCTTTAACATCCCACTAAAATTAATAACTCTTTAATTAACACATAAACAATCTTATAGTTTCTTAGTGGGTGAAAATCCACATTTGACTTAAATTCAAGCTACTTACATGACACTTAAAACTTTAAGCTAACTAGGTAGAAAACTCTTTCCCTTTTACGCCTAGCCCAAAACCGTTATGATAAATTTCTCTTAGTTAAGTCTAACCATATTCAATCTTACTGATATCACCATTATCCATCATGCCTTCCTAAGATGGCCTAATACACCTCGCTGCGTAAACTATATTAAGATGATCAAGTATCGATGTTAAATTATAGAAGGTATTTTATGATTCTAATATTTATGTGATGAAATTATCAAGTTGTTAGAACACTTTTATAAACATATACATGCATCACATAAGCATATTAATAAGCATAAATGTAAATCGTGACATGTCATGGCCTATTTTTAAGGTGACTCCATAAGCAAATATGGAGACGCAGGATTACCTTTTACCAATACCTTAGCTTTACGCTTGTCTCAAGAACGAACGAGCCTCCATTCTGCTCTTCTTCATTACAAGTAATAATTGTATGTTATTTTATGCTAAAATAATAAAAAGAGACACACATGTTGTGTCAATAAAAACAACGACATGTAGGTCGTATGCTAATATAATGAAAAAGAGACACACATGTTGTGTGAATAAAAATTAACAACACGTAGGCCGAATTTAAAATGACAAACCCATAATTAATACCTGCCAATCACATTGAACTAAGGGCCATGACATGCACCATGCAAATTGAACATAAACAAATTAAGCACATAATCAGATTATGAATATGGTCTTTCAATCAGAAGCCGCTAGTCAATAAACAAATTTTGCTGGGCTAGCATGAGCGAAGTATTAATTCTGTAAATTTCTCCCCGATCATTAATCACACTAATAATTCTAGTCATTCACCAATGCCGACATTTTAATCTAACAAATTCATCATTAATTTGGAACAATCCTACTTAATGTGTAATAATCGTACGCCCAATCTTTTATTGTCTAACATTAATGTGTAACACCCTACGATTAAGAAGAATTCAGAACAACCATACTTAATATGTAATGTCTCTATTGACATTGGGCATCTCAGAACATCCATACTTAATATGTAACAGTCCTATTAATTAATAAGAATATGTAATAGCCATACTTAATATGTAATAGTCCTACTAATTAATAAGAATCTGTAACAGTCTTAATCAAATCAGAGCACAAGAATTACGAATCCCGACCTGATATGATCATCACCGCCCTAATCCTATAAGAGCTTTTCTAAACCGAATCATTTTTCAATTTCTGATATGATATTACAGACTTCATACAGAAAAGGATTATACTGATTATAAAACATATGAACTAATGGATCATGGCATATCACATATGGCAAAACAACTACACTAAAAAGATCACGTTATATCACAGCAAAATCGGGGCTTTCACCAAACAAAGAATAGCTCGATACCACCGGTTAAATCCAACATCAAAAACGCACAGTAAATAAAAAATTTAACATTGAACTCCGCATCGATCCAAGCTATTGATGAAACTAAACAACGAATCAAGGAAATCAAGATCTTACCTTGTGTGTGACCGAACCTTTCGACCAGTGCAGACTGGGTCGGGATCACACACACCGAAACACAATTAGAATTCCTTCTAGAAACGATCCAACAGCAACGAGCCAAGACAATGCAGTGTGCAAACGCCCTCTAAAGGTATCCACATGAACTCCTAATAGATGGGATGGATGTGCTAGGACCTTATATAGGTCTTTGTCCCACAAAACCAAAGACAATTTAGTATCTTCCAAAACTCTAAAAAGAATTCTCTCTCAAAAATCGCCCACTTAAAAAGAACCACCTCCTTTTAGATGATAAACCCCATATTTATATCGCTTCCCAAACCCTTTTATTAAAACGAATTTAAACCAAATTCCATTAACTATTAATGGGCTTCGACTGGGTCAGCTTAATCATGGGCTAAAAGAGAGAGCCTTTCTAACATCCCATTATAACTCATTCTTATAGACCCTACAGTTCACTCAATGTCAAGTACGGCCTAAATCATATTCCCTCCTAAGCCCACAAGTTGGTCTCTAGCAAGACATTATAACTACCCAAATCAAGTGGTCGATGACTCGAAAAAACCTTACCATAGTATGATATTAGTCGCTGTCACATGATGTCACCGATTAAGCACAAAGCATGGATGAAGTCATCTTTATACAACTTAATCGTTTCTTGATTCTCAAAGCGGTGACTAAAATGATATGATAACTCCTATCAATCTCATTCGAGCCACGGTATGCATTTCTCGGTCTCACTTATCAAGAGGCAAATAGACATCTCGCTCGATTAAAGTGGGACAAATTCCTTATATCACTCACGAACCTCCACATGATTTACTGCATGCCCAACCATAGCCTGTATTACCATGCTGTTAAAGTCGTCATTGAGCTACGTCAAGACACGAAGTTCCTCATGTAGGAATCCGTGGTGAATTCAGATCGAAGGACTTAAATACCACTACTGCAATGAGAATTACTGATTACATAGTCCATGTAGTATTTCTCATAGCTGGTCAGTCCAATAACATGAACTTAACATGTATTTATGTTCTGAGTAACATCTTATGTTCGTGACCAACCTAACGTGGTCTTTTCTCAGAAAACATAATAGTCTCACTTCATTATTATTCCCATAATAATGATCGACTATGGACTATTTAGAATAGTGTTCTTATACCTTAAGGTTTTACTATCAAGTCACATACTTGATGACGCAAAATTAGACCAACTATTCAAGGACTCATGATTTTTATCAAGTTAAACCTGAATTTAAATACAAAAGATCAAATGATAAATGGCTCATGTATAAACATATAATATTGATGTATATGCCACTGGGCTGAAACCACATCACTAACACATACTTTACCTGACAACAAATCAATTCCGCCGCTAAACCACAAACGGCGCTTAGTATTAGAGTCTCTTTTTTAATTAATTCCATCCTGATTTAAGTTAAAATTAATTTAAATAAACTTTACTTAAATTATTTCCCATCTTTCAATATTTTCTTAAACATCTCATTTTTGGGTTTCACCAGACACCCGTTGCTCCGAAAAACATGAAAAATCCGACTATCTTGGAATCCGAAAAAATTCGTCTAAGTAACTAGATTTTGAAAAAATGGATCCTTGGCCCGAGTCAGTTTCATTATCAATTTAGAAAATTGCAGGTTTGCAACCTGTATTGTTGCGACAATTTACTTGCCATTTTTCGTAAAAATTCAAATTTACCTGAGTTTTACATTCTTCCCCCCTTAAAAGAATTTTGTCCTTGAAATTCACAAACACAAACACATACAATCACATGCATATGTAACAATCATTTAATATCAAATGACTAAAAACATACCTTCTTTCCTCAAATAAGAAAGGATAATTGGTACGTATAGTGTCTTTGCGTTCCCATGTTGCCTTCTCCACTCCTCGGTGCTGCCATAATACCTTTAATAGCCTCACGGTCTTGCCTCACAAAACCTGATCCCAACTATCCATGATGCGTACCGGTCCTCCTCAGGGTTCATTCACATAAGCAAAGCTGCCCAATTCACAACATAAGTAGGATCTGGAGTGTACTTTCAGAGCATGGAGACATGGATTACCGCATGAACACCCGATAAGTCATGTTTGATGCCCATGTGTGATGAAAACCATCATTGATGGATTACATCTAATGATGCTTTTTAAAACAAAAGTCATGTTTTTATAAACCAAAATTTTTTGGATGTTATTCCTCGAATGAACATTTTATATACAAAAACATTATGTATTTTGTGGGCAGCGGGTTTTGGAGTCTCATCGTCGGCTCCGCACGCCGTCTAAACTTTTTCGAATTTCACGGTCGGGGTGTAGGAAACCAGTTTGGGTCTTTCACCCCAGAAAGTGTCCTTGCTATTATGATTACTTGACACAAGTTTTTTCTTTTCATGCAACCGTGCGACTCTGTTAGACTTTGTCCAAAAGTACCGAGCCCACCCATCAAATCACCATTGTGGCGTATAATTCTAACCATGCACCCACACCCATGAAATGCAATGTTCCCTTGCATAATGCAATGTGATGCCTGTACATAGTATGCCATACCCAGCCATGTGATGAATTCCATATGGACAATTTAATCTTCATTACCTTGTATGGACAATTATATTACATGCATAAATTTCCAATTTAAACATTCACAACAATGTTAATACATTTATAACATATGTTAACATTTCACCAAACTATACAATAACAAACAAGCATGCTATCACATATGGTACATTACACTTAATCTTCAAGGCAAAATGTGGCATATAGAGTACCACAGTGAACCTCATGACCAATAACATTAAAGCAGCCATAAAGTAATCCACAAACAGAGCTATAAAACTTGAGAGCACAACAAAATTTATGAAACAGGAGTAATTTTGAATTTTTGAAAAATAGCCAAAACGGTAAATTGCTACACAATATAAGGCCTGAACTTGAAATTTTCACAGACCTGGATGATGAAACCATCCAGTGGTTCATCTCAAGCAGAGCCTAGTTACTGACTCAAATTTGGTCAAGTGCGAGACAATAATTTCCGCGTTTTAGGGGCGTAGGTGTCGATATTACAAAAGGATTTAAGAAAAATCATACCTTCAAAGTGGAAAATAAATTAAATAAAGTTCATTTAAAATAAATCGAACTTAAACAAGGATGAAATAAATCATTTCGGGGTAGAAACGGACTCGGACAGATCATGAACATGTTGTGCGAAGTGAGCCACTCACTTAAACATAAGTAAGGGACTTGTGAGACAAAGGAAAATATCTCATTCTTTTCCTGTTTTTTTCTTTTTTGGGCACGTGAGAGAGAGGAGAGAAAGAGAGCATTCAAACTATCTCTTGATCCTCGGAATCTGCACTTGATCGGAATTCGTCAGGCCCAAGAGTAGTTCATGCAGCGCTTCGATCATGAATTTTTTTCCAAAGAGGATTTCACCTGATGCAGGAGAGATTTAGGGAAATCAATTTTTTAGGATTAGGAATTGTTCTTGAGACCTTATTTTGGTTCTCTGCTTCAAAAGTGGGGTTGCTTCCTACTTTGGTTTATTTCCACCTTAAGGGGGTGATTTTTGGGGGAATGTTGTGTAGAGGTCCTAAGGGCCTGTTTGCCTTATTTAGGAATTTTTTAAAGATGTTTTTATGGCTTATTTTTGGGTTGGTTTGGTTGTGGTCTTTGGTAAGGACCAAAGATGTGAAAAAAAAATGATATGTGAGTGGTTGGGGAAGTGCACTTAAAGAATTTCCCTAGACCCTTCAATCATGTTTTTGCCATAAATTCGCCCTCGACCTCAGATGGATTGATTCTAATTGGAGATGAACCTTAGAACAAAGAGATACAGGTGGCTTGAAGAAAACAAGGTTTTAAATCCAGCTATAACCTTGAAATGAGTTTCTGATGTAGATGTGATTCTCTCTCCTCTGCTGGGTAGCTCATGTTGTTTGGACCATATATTGGGTCATACTGATCAAAATGATGTGAATCAAAATCCTACTGAAACTAGATAGCTAAGAAAGTAACTTTTATGAAAATATCATCTATTATGTCTCTCTAATAATTCCCAAAAATTTGTCCAATTGAGAACACAATACTACGACTAGAAACTATTCAAAAGCAATCCAAAATGTTTTGACAATATCTCATAATTAAAAGGTCCAAATGACCTGATCTATGAGATTTGGAAACATAACACATAGGTGAACATTTTGGCAGAAGAACACTTTGTCTAAAAACCTCGTTTATAGGGTCAAAATTGCAATTGGAGATGGACTTGGGATGTTCCTGTATTAGGGACTGTTTGGCCAGTTTTTAAGCCCGATTTAATAGGGTTGTTGGGCTATTATTGTGGGCACTCTATATGCCACATTTTGCCCTAAGGATTAAGTGTGTTGTTTCTTGATGTGTGATAGCATGCTTGTTTGTTGTGGTTTGGTGGATACAAGGTAAATATGGTTTATATGGTTCATATGGCACATGTGGGATATGGCATTAACATGCAATGGCACATTGCATTACATCATGCGTAGAACACTCCATTTCGCCGGTGGAGTACGCCGTAGAATCTGCTCACCATGCCTGGTAATTTGGTGAGTGCGACTCGTCACCGGATTAGACAAAGTCCCATGAGTCTGGTTGCATAAAGCGGAAAACTTGCCGGTGTACTTGGAAAGATGAACGCCTCTGAATGCGAATCCGCATCGCAGACGGTGTGTGGCGACGGTGAGACTCCGGAAATCGCTGCCCCTGAACGTGTTCTAAACAAGCGATCCTTCGGCGGCATAAAGATTTTGATTTACAAACTCTCATTACAAAAGGATCATTGGATATAATCATCGATGGCCGGTTTTATCGCGCATGGGCATTACCGCGATATTGGAGAAATTCGGTAAAGACTGAAGCCATAGTGTATGAAAATTGAGTCTCATCTCATTTCATGGCACTAATGTGAAATTCTGACCTAGGATTGCATGTTGTATTTGGAATTGTGATGTGACTGTGATTGTTAAGGTGAACATTGCATGTGCACTTAGGTGGGAAGTAGCCTCTGTAGGACTTACTCTACTAGGCATGGCTCACCCTATATGGGATAACATTTCAGGTGTTGGAAATGCGCCGGTGGGCGGTTCTCATCCGAAACTGCAAGAGTGAAGAAAGTCGGTTTGTGGCTTTTTAATCATTTTTGTAAAATGTTTGAATTAAATTCATTTTGACATGTACTAATGCATTAATGAGTGAAATTGAACTCACATGTAATTTTTATGTAAAAGAGTTGTAATTTTACTCATAAATGAACTGCGTTAATAGTCATTGTGATTTATATTAGGCCTCAGATGGGTCATGTGATTGTATAATGTACAGGTTGGGAATTGGATGAGCTCCCCTTGCAAGGGCTACGTAGATTTTGAATCAAATTATGGATCCGTAAATGGGACCACGTGATGTGGGATTAGATTTTCGATAATCCCACGGGTTTTCCCGCGGTGTGATGGGTGATCAACGGACCCCGAATTTTAGGGGCGTCACCACTAAATCCCGATTCAAGCCACGAATGGGTCCTACGAACCAGCCATGATAGGGCGCAACGGTCCCAAAGTATTTAGATTGAATATAAAAAAACCACAAACAATTTATAAATGAACCTGAAGGGTCCCCGAATGGGTTCTCTGTCAGGCACAAATAGCCATATATGAGCCCACAAAATCGTCCCAGTGGGGACACAAAAACCAATATAAATAGGCCTAAACCAGCCATAAAGCCCAGCCCACAGAAACATGGCCATAAACTAGCCACAAACATGGCCATAAACCAGCCATAGAAACAGTCCAAAAACAATTCCAAACAAGCTCTTAAGTATCTCCCAAACAGTCCCTAATACAGGCATATCCCAAGTCCATCTCTAACTATAATTTTATTTCGATAAATGAGGTTTTAGACAAAAGTGATCTTCTAACAAAATGTTCACCTGTATTAGTTTCCCAAAAACTAAGATGGTCATTTGGACCTTTAAATTGGGAAAATGACAAAGCATTCACGGATACACACGCTCCTAAACAGTTTCAAAGGGCAGTATTGTGTTCTCAATTGGACGAATTTCTAGAAATAATAGAGAAATATGTGACCATACTTTCTTCATGAAGTTACTCTCCTAGGTGTCTACTTTCAGTAGGATTTTGATTCACATCATTTGGATCAATATGACCCAATATATAGTCCCAGCTGACTAGAATCGATCATCTGTATAAAACTCATTTTCAGAGTTTTAGAGCTGGATTTGAAAACCTTAGTTTTCTATAAATATATGTAGATCTTACTCTGGGCTTCATCTCGAATAGAATCATCATATTTGGAAGTGCACGAATCAATTATGGTAAAAAACAGGACACGGTCTGGGGAAGTGGCCAGAATTCTGTAACCACCACCTTGTCATTTTCCATCTTAGTCCTTACCGAGAGACCACCTTATTAACGACAAATAAGCCAACAATACCCAGCAAAGACGAAACGACCGGTTGGTGCGTGCTGACAAACTCCTTCGACAACCACTAGCTTGGGGAAATAAGCCAAAAGGAGGTCTCGAGAATACCTCCTAAGCTCGAAAAATCTTATTTCCCCAAATCTCCTTCTTCGGATCTTCAATGAAATCCTTCATTTTTTTATACTCACGCGTAGCCCTCGTCGAGATGATGAACTTTGGTTCTTGGGTCGATGAATTATGACCTCTGAACTCTCAGTGGATGGAGTGGAAGAAGAGTTGAGTTTCTCTCCACTCCTCTCCACTTTCTCTCTTTTCTCTCCCATCTAAAATCAGAACATAATGAGATGTTCTGCTAAAACTGATTTTCTCCCTTTTTGTTATTTAATTCTGGCCTGGGTGCTACTTGTCCACGACTTATCAGTGCTGTTTCTACCAAAAAAGAAAGAAAAATTTATTTGTCCAATTAAAATTCAAAATTATTTTAAATGAGATTGCTTCAAATTATTTTCCAAAAATTTAAGTACTATTAAATCCGCACAATTATCATAATTACCTAAATAATCTAAAACATGAGCTACTGTCCCAAAACAAGTGAAAATTCGATCTAGAGTAACTAGATTTTGTAAATTGAATCAACCGTGAGAGTTCCATTTCATCATTGAGATTTGAAAATTTTTAGGCTTGTGACCTGTACCATAGTGGCAATTACCCTTTTGAAAAATTCAAATTCTGGGTTTTATAGCATGTGTGCAAGATTCCAACTTAGAATTGCTTATTCTTTATTGGAATGTTGGTGTAGATATGGAGTATCAAATGGAATGTCTTATATGTACTTAGGTGGGGAGTAGCCTCGGTAGGAATTTACTCTGCTAAGTGACTCACCTATGAGAAAACATTTTCGAGGTGCGAGGAGTATGCTCTAGTGGGCGACTCTCGTGTGAGCCATGATGATGAAGCCAATGTAGACTTTTGAACACAATATATATTTTTTTGAATTTTTGGAACAAACTAGTTCTGGAATGTACTTATAACCATTTTTGTAAAACTTTTGAAGTAAATTATCTAGCTCAACTTTTGCATTACAATTTTCAGAAAAATAAGCAATAATAGTAAAATTCTTGGAATAAACCAGGAAGCCTAGAAAATTCTCTAGATATCGGATGATGAAACGGACTACAAACTAAGACATGAAATCAAATGACCTCAAGTTTCATGAATTCCTGAACAATCCAATTTTACGTTCGGGCTGTGGTCAAATGATCAAATGTCTATCATGCGTGTATATAATCAAGAAATCTCATTCAGAATCTCATTCATATTAATTGGAGTGAGTCGGGTTCGTTCTGATCTCGGGCCGGGGGTGGGTTCAGATCGATGTCGAGACATAAATCAGTCACCAAATCCGATGCGTCGAAATGAGTGGGTTGACACGATGTCAAATCTGCCGGTGAATATTCGCCGATTGTTTGTGGGGGTTGATGATCTGGTGTGTTGATTGATAACTCGGGATCAACTGATGGATGTGTTAGTTGTGTTCGACCTGACTGGATGACCATGCATTCTTCGCCGTGCGACTCTGAACGATTAATATAAATGCAGTGATTAATTTAGGCTCATGTGTCGAAATGATGAAATATAGTAGCCTCTATTTCTTATAGGTCTTTCTGATATTGTTGATTTACTTTATGAAGCACGACTATAACTCTTCATTGGGACTCCAAATTTGGTATTCCCAGGACTCTATGGAAGTATCTTGAGTCTAGAATCTGATCATATGCTTTTTTGTGAATGGAATTTAGTGCCCATATATTTTTTGAAATTTGGTTGTATGCTAAATTATTGTGCAAATTCTTAGTTCTGTATGATGATATGCGTGGTCTAATACATATAGAAATTGGTGTATATTCTGTTTAAGTAATTATATGCATGTTGATATAATTCTCTATATTCTTAGGGAATGCATAAGTTTGAGTATGATTGAGGCCGTTGCATGTGGCTTGGTTGTGAAGCTATTTGTGGACAATTCGCAATTAAACTAGAGGATAAAAGTAGAAGTCCGTGCCGTCAATTGATGAATTGTATATATCGAAGTAATAGTAGTGGTAGGTATATTGGCATGAATTGTCGATTCCATTGGTATTTTATGTGTTTAGTGATATAAATGTCGAATTGATGCATGGGTTAATATATGCATGAGTAGGCATATGTGTATCAAGATATGAATGAGTAATGCCATGTTGCATTAAATTTTATAATAATAGGACATCGCGTAAAATGGGTGGGAGTGGATGGTTGTTGTCATTCACCATTCTTGGTAAACGGGTGGTGGACCGATACATTTAGACGGCGTCAATAGAGCTCCAAGTATTCATAGTTGAAAATCAACACTTCTTCTGAAGTGTGATATCTGAGATTCAGTATCTAGAACGATATTAGAAGTGTAATTTAGGAGAGGGTGTCGATACTTTAAAGTGGTTTCGGAGATTGTCCAATGCTTTTGTTTTAAAGCAGTTTCAGAGATTGTCCAATTCTTTTGTTATAAAGTGGTTATAAAGCGGTTTTGGAGATTATCAGCTTTTGTTTAAGAAGTTCGGAGGTGTCAATGCTTTTGTTCATGATTTTTATGGGTTTTCAATCTTTGTTCTAAAACAATTTAAAGATGTCCATGGCTTTTTTTTTAAAGCGATTTTGGAGATTGTCCAATGCTTTGTTTCTGAAGTTTGGAGGTGTCGATGCTTTTATTATAAGCGGTTTGAGGTGTCTAGTGATTTTGTTTTAAAGCAGTTTCAGAGATTGTCCAAGGATTTTGTTTTAAAGTGGTTTCAGAAACTGTCTAATTCTTTTGTTTTAAAGAGGTTTTGGAGATATCCCAATGCTTTTGTTTTAAAGTGGTTTTGGAGATTTTCTAATGCTTTTGTTTTAAAGCGGTTTTGGAGATTGTCCAATGTTTTTTATTTATAAAACAAAAAGCTTTTGTTTTATATAAAGGACCGTTGATTAAAGCCTAATGGTAATTTCCACTCTTGGCATAAGCATGTGTCTGAAAATCAGGTCTGGAACTCGCTGTTTCAGAGGAGTCGATGGGGCTCGGTATGGGACATGTTGAGTTGCATCTCATTCATGACATGAAGGTTTCCGTTACAGGATGGCATCTCTGTGAAGTGTTTATTATTCTGACCATTGCATATTGCACTCGGGTGGGTAGTGATGGCCGTGTAGGATTCTTTCTGCGGGCATTGCTCACTTCAAATCGTGGAACCTTTCGGATACGGAGATGTGTGGGGAAGCACCGCTCACTAAGAGCCATTATTGAAAAAGCAGTTATTAACTTTGATTATATTTTGAAAATTTTGGATTAGAATGCTTAATTTTGTTATATGTTTTTATATAAAATGATAATTAAAACTCTTATGGACCATAGTTTTATGAATCATATACTTCTATATTTATTCTATTAATAGACCACTAATGCCTTTAATCATATATGGACCAAATAAGTCATTATACTATCAACAAACCATATTATATGATACAGAACACTGTTTGGGTGAGCTCGATGTACAAGGAGTCTCTGGCGTTCGTTAAATCTTGGGTCGAAAAGGGGACTCCAATGGTGTGGTGTCGGGTTACCAGGCATCCCGCAGATCTTAGATGGGTTGACAGGTTGTCAGCGGAATTGAGATTTAGGCGATTACGACTTAGTATCAGGCTTGGGTATCACGAATACCTAGGGGCTTGAGTGGGCATGGAGTTTGGGCGTCTGGTTGTAGTCTGGCAGGTTATGAATGCCTAGGGCTCCATATCTGATATCAGCATCAAAACTTGGTATCAAAGTATTCATTGTGTCTTTTGTGAATCACTGTGTGATGATTATGTTACATAATGTGTGTTACATGTTGTGTGGATTATATGCATGATAGGTTGTGCCATAGAAACAAGAACACTAGAGTTGAGGGCTCCTATATAGAGTTCAGAATAAAGCAGGCATGATATGTTGGGATTGTGAGTTAGAGATCTCTGGGATCCTACTCATTATGGACCTAAGGGTCATGGACATGTCGAAGCTTGATGTCATCCTCGGGATGGACTAGGTGACGGCACACCAAGTCGTCATTTATTATGATTGTAGAAGAGTTGCGCCTACACACGAGGCGGTGTTTGTATTGTGTGTTTTGGGGAGATAAGCCGCGGTGCTTTACCGTAGTGTGTGACTCAAATTAGCTACGGGCGGTTAATGGGTTAGTTGGTAAACCTTACTGGAAGAGGCTGAGGCGAGACGGAGTTAGGTCTCTACCTCGAGATTGGTTTATGAGTATGAGGATGTTTTCCCGAAGAGGCTACTAGGTTACCTCAGGTATGGGGCATGGGTCGAGGTGAGTCACGGCCTCAAAGGCTGAACTAAGGACCAGGCGTGCAGCACCATTACACCTCGGTGAGCCCGACGGATTAGTCGATTATTAAGGCGAGTTTCTCTACCCCCTATATAGACGAGAGTATGGATTGATATCTTAATAGCATATGCATGTGATTGTATTATGCACTAGTATAACATAATATTCAGGGGATGAAATTCTATTAAGGGGGGAAGAATGTAAAACCCATGAAAAAAAATTTAATTTTTCTGAAAAATGGAAAGAATAGTAAAATTCCTTGAATGGCTTAGGGAAGCATAGAAAATTCTATAGATCTCAGATGTGAAATGAACTCTGTAGTTGGATTTGTCCTTGAGAATCTAGTGACACAGAAAAGTTCGTCGATTCTAAGGCGGTAGGAAATTTCGATTCACGAATTAGTGAGTAAACTAGTGACTCCGGGGATGAGATTTTCTGAAAATCTTGAAGTTGAATGACTTGAGATAAGAGTTCATTTAAAATAAATTGGTGAAAAATAAATATTTAGAACCTTCGAGCAAAATGAGGAAACGTAGCGTAGTGACCAAATATTCATCTCAAAAGGCATCCTTTAGAGGGGTGAGATCTCCCATTTCTGTATTTTTGAGTGTTGAGAGAGAATAGAAGTGTGAGAGGAGAAGCTCAGACTTATCTCTGAATCTCACGGAGCTCAAATTGTGGCAGTCTCCGCGTTAGACGAAGACTTAAAGTCGTAGTACTCGTTAAGGGTGCAACACGTGGACACAAATCAGGAGTTTTAAGTCGGGAGATCTGAGGCGGAAAGTTTGGGAGTAGTGGGTTTCGAAATACAGGTCTTAGAAACTTCCTCTTCGCTCAAAGAGGTAGGGAACCTTCCTACTTAGGTTTACTTTCCATCTAGGAGTTGTTTTGGTCTTGGTTGAGCCTTAGGGGCTATTTGGATGGTGCTCTCAAGCACCAAAAAGGAAGGGAAAAAAAAAATAATTTTATTTTTTGTTTTAATACAATCCTCTCCTCTTGTGTGACCTCCAACTTTAGGCATGCATAACTTCCCATCTAAACTACGATTGGCACATTCCCGACTCTCTATGAAATCTCTTTAAAGTCCCCAGAATCCCATAAATATATAACGTAATTCAATTTGAGCACATATTAGTAATCATGAATGATAAAATCTGATAGCCTTTGTTACTTTCACAGATTACTAATGTTCTTTGATTTTCTTCATGTAGCTTGAAACTTGCATATCATATTAGGACTCAGGTGGTGTTGTTAGACTGTGAAATCTCCTTGAGTGCAGAGTGTTTCCATATCATTTAATGGAATTTGAATTTAGCCCACGTATGTTTCGAAAGTTATGGCATACAATTGCAAATTTATAGGCAACGACATTCTCATGATCTTCCATTACAGAACAGATATATATTGTTTTTTAGCTAAATTATATGCGTATTTGATATAATTATCCATGAGGATTAGGGAAATGCATGAGTTTGTGTATGATTGAGGCCATTCCATGGCTTGGTTGTAGGCTATTTGTTAACATGGTGTCACAATTAGACCTAGATGATAAAAGTAAGTCATTACCCGATTGGTGATAACTTGTAGATGTCAATGTATGTGTGTTAGGTATGTTGGCATGAATTGTATGATTTAAATTGGAATTTATGTGTTAAGTGATATAAATGCTCAATTAATGCATTAAGCATTATGTATGGAGTAGGCATATGTGGCATGGTATGAATAGGAAATGGCACATTTGTATCAGATTTCATATGGCCGGGACATCAAGGTAAATGGTGGGAGTGGATGGTTGTCACATTCACCATTATCGTGAACTGGGTGGTGGACCCGACACATCGGACGACGCCCACAGAGCTCCAGACCATCTTCATGGTTGTAAATCAACAATATGTATGGTGCGTCGATGGAGCGTCGTCTAGGACAATGTCCTAAAGAGTCGTTGTTTTTAGATCGTCTAATGCTTTGCTTAATGCCGCGAGATTGTCCAATGCTTTTTTATTTTAAAGCCGTTTTTAGATGGTTCAATGTTTAAAGAAGTTTCTAGATTGTCTAGCGTTTTGTTAAAGGTTTAAATCGGGTCTAAGCTGATTTTGTTTTAAAGCGCCGTGAGACGGTCCAAGTTTATTTAAAGGCCGAGATTGTCCAATGCTTTGTTTTACAACGGTTTTGGAGATTGTCCAATGCTTTTGTTTTAAAGAAGTTTTGGAGATTGTCCAATGCTTTTGTTTTAAAGCGATTTCGAAAATTATCCAAGGCTTTTGTTTTAAAGTGGTTTCGAAGACTGTCCAATGCTTTTTTTTCAAGCTTGCTTTCAAAGATCGGCCCAATGCTTTGCTTTAAAGTAAAGCTAATGTGAGATTGTCCAATGTTTTTTATTTATAAAACAGTGTTTTCATGGGTTTTGATAAAGGACCATTGGTTGAAATACTCAATGGCTGGAGTTTCTACTCTGTGCATAAGCATGTGCGAGGAAGCCTGCCAATCAAACAAGAGGAAGTCTGCGAAGGGCCCAGACATGGGACATGTTGAGTTGCATGTCATTTATTATAAGTAGGTTTCAATTCTAGGATGGCATCTTCTGGAGGAGAGTGTTTATTCACTACAAGAATTTGACAGTTTACCTACTGAATTTACCTACTACCGCAATTTTGTAGGTAAAAATAGGGATTTACCGACAAATTACCTACAAATTCTTGGGAAATATGTTTTCAAATAATTTACGCATTTAATACCTACCATTTACCTACTAATATTTAATTATTAAACTATTTAGCTCAGAATATGGCGCCACTTCGCGCAAGATATTCACATAACTTACTCCTACAATTTACCTACTAATATTTACTCATTAATATTATTTAGTTTCAGAATATAGCACCAATTTTTTATGCAAGATATTACCGATAATGTACATACAATTTACCTACTATATTTATGATTCCATGATTACCTAACAATTTGTCAGAGGTAAATTGGTAAAATATTTTTTTTATTTCTCTCACACATCATAATTACTTTGCTTTTGTAGTAAATATACATATTTTTTAATTTTTGTTATGTTACCTACTAAAGTTTTTGTAGGTAAAATGAAATATTTAAAGAAAACAATAATAAAATTATTTTTATAAATAAATTTACATTTACTCATATTATTTTAGTAAATAAAAAAATTTTAAATCAATTAATTATTTTAGTAAAATGATTCGCATCATTTGATATATTTTTCATATCATATAAAATTCATATAATTTAAAAATCATTAAATTTTATTAATTAGAGTCTTAAAAAATCATCGATATTTTTTGTTTCGGTCGTTTCCTAAGTGGAAATTAATATCACTTCTTTCTAAGCACTCATCAATTACGTATTTGTCCAGATAAGAAGGGCTAGCAACACTTATTACTAGGGATGACAATTAGGAGGAGGGGGGTGGTTTAGATCTGTGGCGCCCCATCCCGACTCGCCCGTTTATTGTTTTCAATTCCCAAACCTGCCATATTTTGGTTGATTTTTTTTTTTATTTTTATTTTTTATATTTGTTATTTTATTATATTAAAATTAATATATTTCAAAATAAAATAAAACAATTATGATTTTTTTAATTATTTATTAAAAAAATTACAATAATAATTATTATTTATATTAAAGTATAAAATAAAATAATAATAAAATATTTTTAAAATATAATTGGGCTGGTAAAGGGAATAATACCCTAACTATTCCAAACTTGCTCTGTATGAGAAAATAAACATGAACCCATTAAAAACCCGACATAATTAAACTAAACTCCGTCTCTATTAAAGGCGAGCTGAATCTAAAGAACCCGTCCCGCTATCCCTACTCACTACCTAATGTTAAAAACAAACAACTTAATACTTAATGTTATTAAGCACTATTACATCTAAAGCTTCCAAAAATCTTTATTCACATTGTTATTAAGCAAAATTATTTTAATAAAATTTATTTATTTTAATTAAAAAAAAAAACTCTTCCCTATTAATTTTGTTATTCCCTCCCTCCCTCCTTCATTTTTCCCCCCTTTCCCTCCTCTTTCCCCCAATTTCCTCACCCAGTCTCCCCCTCCCTCCATTCAGATCCAGCTATAGTGCTGCGCAACACCCGAATTCAAATCGGGCCTTCGCCTTCGACGAAGTGGATCGGGGCATGCGCCTTAGAATGATGCACCTAATGGGTTGGTCTACCGGTTCGCTCTCCCGTTTCGTATTCGATGCGCCGCGGATCGCGCGCTGACAGCCATCCCGTCAAGATGAATGATCAGATCGGGGTTCATGACCTGGTTAAGAGGGCCTACACGAAGCCTCGGACCAAAAATTAATGGTCATTCGGAGCCAATTCCTCACGAAGGCATCAAGTCGATACCGACTTCCGTGAACGCTAAGATTTTCGCCAAGTTACGGCCGCGGTTTCGCCCCGCTCATGAAAGTCAGTTGTCATGCGGTGGAGTTAAACCCCGTTGGTTTTGGATGATTCATAGTTTCAGAGGATCAGTTCAAACTAAAGCAGTTGTCACGCTTCGAAGCCTACGTGTTTTTGTTTTATCCGAGCGCGCTTTGATTTTTTTTTTTATTGACGGCCTCTCGTCTGTTCACTCGCTTCGAGCCTGGAGGTTTTTCAGTATTTTATCGCTGGCTTCAGAGTTGATTTTGTTTTTTCATTGGGCTTTGTTTGTTTCGGGGTTTAATTGAGTTCATTCGTTTGAAGCTTACGCGCATGATTTCCCTTTTCTGTTTGGTACTGAGAAAGTTGTTAAAAGACTTTCGCTGTTTGGTACTACTTGTAAAAGTGTATGATTTATGACATGAGTTTGATTTCAATGAGTGGTTTATCGTTGGATTTGGTTGTGTTTTGTTTTTAGGTCTCTATTTGAGTATTTATGGCAAGAAACGTGAAGAAGATGACACTTTGATGGTTTAATAAGATATGATAGTGTTAGATGAAGTTGTTGTAGGCTACAAAGTTGAGAAATGTTAAAAAGAAAAACAAATCAAGATTTTGACTTTTATATTTATATTATGGTTACCTTTTCATTTTTGAGAGCGTTCCTATAACGGGAGCAATTTTATTTGACTTTATTCTCAAGCCTCAAAAGAGAGTAAAGTTTAAAGTTATTCCAAAATGTCAAGTAAAAATTATGTGTATTAGATCATTGTTCTTTCATTTCTTTGAGTAAGTCGGGTCTAATTTGCTTGCCTCATTTCATTCGGTAGATTACGGAGGTTATGATGTTAAAGCCGATGATATACAATATTGCTTCCAATGTTGTCGAAAGTGTTGTGCCCTTTCGTAGCCTGCGGGTTTTGGCTTTTCGTAATCTCTAAAATGTGGGGAAGAATGCACTAAGGTTAATCGTGAATTTACATTAATCACCCATTCATGAACTCGAACTTTCTCGGGACTCCAGCCTTTCACTGCGATAAACACGTGAAATTGAATAAAAATCGAAGGTTTAGCTTCGAGTGACAGCTTATGAAATTTCAGTTCTTTATGCTTTTTTGCCATTTCTCTACAATCAAAAGCAAGCCTGCAGATTAACTTTTCTTCAGATGATGGTTAATAATTTATCGGGGAAAACTTTTAATTTTCGACATAATCAGCAGAAAGAAGATGAGTATTTGGTGAATAAATGTTTTTTTTTGTTTTTAAAAAATTATTCTTTTCACCTTTATGATATCAGGACCAAAATATTCAGCTTCCTAATCGGACAGTTTTGTGGAGCTAATATTTCAATGAGATATCTATATTAAGAAATATTTAGCAATCCCGATAGATCGCTTAAACATCACACAATATTGCTCGATGTGCAATGCACTCGTATTTTCATTTATCTTCCTTTGTTTGATTTAAAGATGATGTTTTCATCAACTAAAGTCCGACATTTGCCATTCCTCTCATTCAAAGTTTCAAGCTTGGACCCGAAGGTTAGATTCGGGCTTCTGAGTGAGAATGGAAATTGATTTCCTATTCCTATTCTCAGAATTTTCTATTCCTATTTGTTCATTTTAAAACTAATTTCTAAAAAACGTAAAAAATCGTAATGCCAAAGAAATATTAATTTATGGATCTTCTTAATATGACATATGTTATGTTTTTCTACTAAGATTATAGTTAAATATATGAAGGTTTCTTCTAATTCGTTAAGATTAGGTAAAATATATGTGAAGGTTGATCCACTATTCTATCAATGTTATATTCAAAGATATGTTAAGATTGAGTATAATATAAAGTCAATTTGTTCGATATGTCTTATCTGAGGTTGCATATATAGGTTATACTAATAACCGAACCTATGACCAAATTATTACGTACTCAAATTAAACCTCGTTGCCAGTTCAAATACATAATTAAATTAAGGTTGGCTCTATAGAGTCAAGGTTTTTTTTATCTTATGTCAAGGTTTGATCAACATAGGCGAAGGTTCATAAAAAAAATATTATTTCAATATAATTTAGTTTTACCGGAAAATGAATCTGGTGTCTAAACTCGCACTTCCTTAAAATAAGTAGTACTTCCTAATTCCACTCAATTGTCTCTAATTAATAAAATAATAATAATATAGTTATCAAACAATTGTTTTCCCCTCATTTTTACTACACTTTCTATAGCCAAACAGTAAACAAAAAATAGTGGAGTTTTACTCTAAACCCAAACTCCAATTCCACTACTGCCACACCCACACCAAAAAAAAAAAAATAGAAAAAGAAAAACCCCCTTTTAAAGAATTACACCTAATTTAATTCAAAGTTTCAATGTATTATATTTCCTTCCTCACTCTACAAAGGAATTAGGAGAATTTTCCCATCAATGGTTAAAACATGTCATTCTTAGTAATATATGTGTAAAATAAATTGATGAAATGTGGTCTAACTAAATTTCAAACATGGAATTGACTCAGGAAATATGAGATCAAATCGCTACTGGATGTATACAAGAATCAACACGATGGCACCATTAACAAAGATTTTGTCGATGGGGTTGAAAATTTTATTAGTTTTGCTTGCTATCAATCGTATATAATGAATGTAAGAGAGATAAGATGTCCATGTAGGGAAGTGTCATAATCGAAAAGTTCCAAACTTCGAAGAAGTGAAGTTACATGTTTTTAGAAAAGGATTTATCATGCATTATTATGTATGGATCGACATGGAGAACAATATGTGCATGCTACTCTACAAATTTTCAATGTAATATCTATGAAGAGGTGGATACGTAATCTTAGTAATCCATATCGACAACCGATAATCGATGCAAACCGGGCATGGTTTTAATGTGAGGATATGGAGGAAGTACCTAATCCTAATCGCACAAAAAGTTTTATAATATGCTTAATGCGCTGGATGAAAAATTATGGGATGGTCAGACAACATTCAAATGTCACGGCTGCACGGGATTGCTGTATTATGAAGTCGTGAGCACCATTTTTCGTAAAGTGATGCTTGATGATTTCACTAATTTACAAGAGGTGTTACCGTGAGGATAACAAAATGGTCGATAATTTTATTAACAAAGAAGTTAAATACAGTGGACTGGGTCTTCCAAGAGAAAAGATCGATTGTTGCAAAAATTCTGCGGTGATATATCGGTGAAGATGCCGACTTGACAAGTTGCAAATTTTGTAACCATCCTCGATTCAAGAATAAACGACCTCGGGTGGAAACCAAACAAATATGTTCCACACAAGATGATGTATTACTTCCCTTTAAGTCCTGCAGTTACAAACGACATATGTTTCGAAGCAACAACCGCGACACGCGATGGCATGATGAGCACCAAATGACGATGGCACAATGTCATCCATCCGATTCTCGAGGCATGGTAAAGCATTTCAACCGCGACACATCCTTCATTTTCTTATGAATGTCGCAATGTGAGATTGGATTGCGATCACGGTTTTCAACCATTCGTCAATCCGACAACAATATTCGCCATGGCTGCGAATAGTTACTCCATACACTCACAATTACGATGTGTAAAAGCAGCATGAAGCTTATATGTTCTTATCCGTGACCACTCGCCTAACAATCCTAAAAATAAGATTGATGTTTTCCTGCAACCTTTGATTGCGTAATTAAAGCAACTTCGGGATGTCGGGTGTAAACTTATGATGTTTCACTAAAATGTAACTTTCAAATGAGAGCCGCCTCATGTGACTATTGTTGATTTTCCCCGCTTACTCAATGCTTTCTCGTCGAGTGGCCACCGAAAACTTGTCTGGTCTCTTATCAGGATGGAGCATTCGCGCGATTTATATCGACCAAAGGAACAAAACATCTCGGTTTGACAATCATCGAAAGTTTTCTCAACCATGAAATATCCTTTCGTGCGTAATAAGAATGCTTTCATTATAATAGAACCGAGATGTCACCATCCCCACCTCTATAAAGACCGGCGCCCGATTTCAAGTAAGAAATAGATAACTCGGGAGTGAGAAGAGTGATCGATATCGATGTCGCTGAGGTTAATGTGGTAATATGCAAGACATGTGGTTGGAATAAACGAAGTATCTGGGAGTCGCCATATCGGGAGTTCAAATCTCATTAGACATAATCTAGATGTCATGCAAAGATTTTAGTGAAGGAGAAGGAAGCTCAGAATGTGCTTTAATACTTGTCGACATTGAAGGAAAACTAAAGACAACGAAAGTTTCTAGAATATATGAAAAGGTTAAGTGTCGAAGGCATGAGTTTGAAAGGGATGAAGCAATGTGCAACGCGGTGCATATAGATAGATAAGGCAAGAAAACAGTCTCAGGCGAATTTAAGAAAACTTGAAATTTCCTCGATGGGTATGCTTCGAATATGGGACGATGTGTATTACGAGAAAGTTAAAGTTGTTTGGGATGAAGAGCCATGATTGTCATGTATTTATGCAAAGGCTACTTCCCATTGCATTTCGTGAGCTCCTTCCGACAAATGTATGGCAAGCTTTGACAGAATTAAGTCTTTTTTCAAAGACTTAACATCAACAACAATTACAATAGCAAACATGGAAAGACTTGAAAGAGATATTCCAATTATCATTTGCAAATTGGAACGTATATTTCCTCCCGGTTTCTTCGACTATGCAGCATCTTCCGATACACTTGCCTTATGGTGGCTGCAAACTGGCCGGACCTGCATAACATCGCTGACGGATCCTTTCTCTCGAAAGGTAAAATGAGTAATTTAAATTCAATATTTTTATTATATTAAAAATGAATACTTATGTATTTTTATGCATATATGTTGATATAGATTTCGACACTTGAAAAAGAATGTCAATAATAAAGCAAAGGTAAGGATCAATTGTAATGCATACTTAGTAATAGCTTATCCAATTTTTGTTCATATTATTTCGAGCCAGCCACGTGTACAAAGCTCAAGAGTACCTCAGAATGATGATGGTGGTGATGTTGAAGAGGTTGTAGGTACTAATATTTTCTCATCCCGTCGACCATTTGGACGAATAAAACAAGGAGGTTATCCGACTCAGTACGATGCCGCACAAACTTATATTCTATTAAATCGTGAAGATGTCAACCTTATATCAAGTAAGTGTTTTAAAATTTTAATACTTATCATTCATAACTTATTAGTTGTGTGGATGTCTAAAAGTATTCTATAATTTGATTAGAATATACATTGATGAAATACAAAACAATCGACCTAGCATCACGTAAGTCGAGCTACGAGAATGAAAAGATTTTTTTCAAAATGGTTTAAGGAATATGTAAGTAGTGAAATTTTATTTCTATTAATACCAAGTTCATTACTTATATTTCAAAAATTAACTAGTTGTATGTTTAATAGGCACGCCATAATATCATCAACAAATGAGTTCATCGAAGATCTCGCAGCGCCCTTTACGCACAAATAATCATATCCAATGTATTTTGTTAATGGTTACAAATTCCATACCGAATCACATGGATCACGGCCAACTCCTCAAATAGTGGAGTTTCGTATAAAAGGCACAAATTCTAAGTGGATAACGAGATTCATTACTATGGCCGCTTGATATGGCTTGAGGTCAATATCCAGACTACCAATTGCCGCACGCACTTCAAGTGTGAGAGTGGTTTGATCCTACTATTAATAAAGGATGAAAGTTCATAAATTAAGATCGCCTAGATGTCAACTCGCTGGCGCTGGGTCAAGTATGAACCTTTTATTCTTTCCACGCAAGCTGCACAAGTTTATTATGTCTCTTATCCTAAATTTTAAAAAGAGACAAGTCTCGATCAAGTTAAATGCTCGCAGTTAAAGCTAGGTTAAGGGTGGATGTTCCTCATATCATGAGAAGAGAAGATGGTAACTCAGCATTCCAAGAAGATGAGCCATTAATGATACAAATAAAACTGGTTATCGATCACATCATGAATCGTCCATCGAATGATGTAAATCGATCTTGCCTAACTAGTTTACGATGAACTGGAATTTCGGCGACCCCATACTGAGTCGAATTAGAAGATGAAAGTGAAGATGAATATGTGGAAGCCGATGATAGTGATTAGAAAAAGAACATTCAACAAGCCAGATGATTTAGTTATTATGATGTTTGTGTAAATCTTAATGGTCGATATCGATATCGCTATAATAAATCATTATGAATTTTGATTACGATGTTTGTAGAAATTTAAATTGTTGATATTTATATTGTTACAATAAATAAGTAATGACTGTTTGTTTTTCTTGCAGAGTGCCATATTTGTTTAATATTGTTACTTGCTCACATTTTTTTTGTTTACATCTTTATAGGTTTGTTGAAGACATGGTTAAATCTCTAGCTCAAGAAGAAGGCTTCGCATACTACAACCATCTCATCAACCAATTCAATCGCTGATACGCCTTCAGCACCGGCCCCAACATCATATCTACACTTTCTCCTCCTCCGCGTATATAGAGTCAATGTACCTATAAACCAACTTCAGACTCACCGCATAGTCATCAGTGCATCCCAACCCATCAGGCTTTCTGTTCCACCCATAAAGAGTCACCAAATTCTCACCTCCCAACTTGTCAAGCCCAGATACAACTTCACTTAACACCTACACTAACACCTACATATGCTTCGCACCTATTCCTCGGGACCTACAAATTTTCCAACACATACTTATGAACTGGGGATGAAATTTCAAAATCGCACACAAGGACACAAATAATGTGTAAGTAATATATTAAAGTTCAATATTTGAAATAATTGTGAATAATATTTAAATAGAATATTTTATGTTAGAGCCATCCGGAAGAATCTCGCATAATGAGAAGGCTTTTGAGGAAAATATTTGATCTAAAGAATAAAATGATCGTAAATGGTACATTTCTCGTGAAATTAAGGCTTTTTTATTATACTCAATTTTTGTAGTGCAATGTTAGTTAACTTATTTTAGTTGTTTTAGCATGTAAAGTAGTTGAAAAGTGAAGCAACCCCTACTGCATAGAATTATGATTTAATTGTATGCTAATTTTGATTATAACATAGAATTATATAATGTAGAAATGCTTCATGTGGGACAATGCAATAGATGAACTAGTCAAAAATAAAGGAGGAGAGGTGTAGTCGATATCGAGACATGATATCGTGAGATAAAAATAGGTGGAAGAAGCCAAACTTCATTGGATTCAGATGCATGGGAAAGATAAAGAGTTGGTTTGAACACACCGAAGCAAAAAGATTCATGAAACGACTTAAGAATGAATCGCCGAAGGCAACAGACGGAATGGACCTTCAACTCACATCGGAGGCAATCGCTTACTCATTAGTGACTATGGGAGACGACTTGTAAGCTTTAGTCTTAGACCAGTTTTTAACTCTGGGCTATAATTTGTTTGGTCCTCATTACATATTATAGATAAGGAAAGGAATTTTTATGTTAGTGAGAAAATAGTCCATATGAGATGGACGTGGTATATCACACGTGAGAGAAGGTCAATGCCTTGGGTACTGCCTTTGATGGAATAAGATTATAACATAATTGTGAAAGTACTTTAATGAAAAAAAATTGAGAGATTTGTGTATTATCGCTTACCCCGTGGGCATAACCAACACTTATTTTGTTTGTTTGATTCCCGAGTATATAATTTCTCGTTATAGTTTGCTCGGGTCATAAAAATGCAAGGAACAAAGGCATGATATATAATATTGAATTCCGTATCACTATCAAATTCGATTTTCTCCTGAAGGGTCTCCGACTAACGGAATATATAGACATTCGCAAATTCCCTTTATTTTTCCGACCTGAGCTCATTGTTCCTACTTTTGTTTTCACATACTTAATGAACATATAGTTCAAGATTAAATTAGCATATAGAATACTATGTCTCATTTCTCAAAGTGTTCGTGATGTCGGGTGGTTGTTTGGTGTTCGTGATTACAACTTTTCTCATGGTGATCAGGATGTCGGGTGGTTTTCGCTGTGGTATTGTTAAAAGGATGACCCTAATGTGAAGTTGTGTAATGTTGTGTATTTGTTCGCTTGACTAAGGATCTTCATTTGGAAGCATTTTAAATTTTTTAATAGATTAGTGAATTTTTTTTTTAATTCATAAGACCATAATCTTCTAAGCATTAGTAAGGGTGAATTACTTTTTAATGAAAGCTTATACTAATCAAATCAACTTCTATTGGCTGGGCTTATGTTCTCGGGTTTGTAATGAGTTTCTATATTTATGTATATTTAGCTCATAAACTCAAGGCCATCCCACGCACTGCAGAGTTTATTCTTATACACGCACACCAAAAAAAGGTGATGGTAAGACATTCATGATAAGAAGTCAAGAATCAGAATGTAAGTTAATTAATTGATTGAAGGGGCAATTCTTCTTGAATCTCTAATTTTGCCATGATAATTCTAATTAATTTAAATTTTTACTCGGGATGCTCGAAGTTCTAGGAGCATAGCTTAACACAATGCAATGAGATGGTTAGATAGTTATGCTGTTTTGATATCAGAAACAGCAAACAAAGCTGAGGTCTCGTCCCAAGCGAGTACTATAGGACTAGTGGTGCATCTACTTCAACAACGTCCCCTTTTCCTCAACAAAATGAAGAAGAAATGCAAGAGCTACGAGAGGCTTACTCTTACCAGAGTGAGGTAGTTTGCATTAAACAAGTTTCCAACATCAAGACATTATAATTATGGATGAAATGTCAAGAGCTCAACAACCACCTGAGTCCTTTACTCTGTCGAGTTTCGACCCTCGCTCATGATGATGATACAGATGGTGACGATGACGATGACTAACAATACAATTCCAAAGTAGACGACAGGGTCTCTGCCACCCATCATGTTATGCCTATCAACTTGTTATTATTGCCACTTTTTATTTTACGTAAGACTATACTTTAAGTGCACTTTCTAGTTATATTTATGTAATTAATATTTTAATTGGGTAATTATTATTGTCATTTTATTACAATTTTGAATCATATATTAATCTACTTTATTGTAAATTTATTTTGCTTTTTATCAGATTACAATTAAATTAAATTAAATATGTAAAAATGTTTTCATATTATTTTAAATTACCTACAGATTACCTACTAAAAATATAAATGAATGGATTATTACCAATTTGATTATCTCTCTTAAAAGCATAATATGAATAAATGCTTGATCTAATAAGATTACTCCCACTCAAAAGTATAAATGAATGAAATTATTATCACAGACACCTACTAAAAGCATAAACGAACGAAATTCACACCATGACACTACTACAAGTATAAATGAATGAAATTATTACCTACGATTACCTACAACATAACCTATTAATTGATAGACATTGTTCAATCCTTACCTTACTAAATCGCAAAACAGCAAACAACTTTATTTCCATGGTGATTAATGAATTAAATGATACAACTACGTAATGAAATTACCTACCAATTGTACCTTACAAAGATAAAGAATACCAAATTTACTCACAAGACATACTTTACAAAACAATAGTAGGTGTGCTAATTTCCCACAAAAATATGACATGATATTACCTACCACTCTATCGACTAATATCAAGTAGGTAATTACCTACTATTGCACTTTTTGTAGGTAATTATTTTTACCAACAGAGATATTACCTACAATGGTGTTCCTAGAGGAAATTAGTAGGTAAACCGATTACCTACTAAAATTAATGATTACCTAACAAATGCCCAAAGAGGTAACCGTTAATTTTCAGAATGATTGCCGTGATCACTATCGCACGCGCACTTGTTGTAGAAATTTCTCGTAAGATTTTTTTACTCTTCTAAGTATCATTTCACCAATCACACCCCCTTTCGTGCACAGGAATGTGCAAGGAGACGACGCCACTTAAGGCGACATATCGAGAAGAAAAAAACCTGATTGTGGCTTTCTTTGATTTATATATTTTGTAAAATTTGTATTAGAATGCTTAATTTTGATATATAGTTTGTATCGAAGTTATTTAATTTAAACCTTATGACTATGGTTTTATAGTCATGTGCTTATATGTTTTGAGTATGGATAAATAGGTCTTACACAATATTTTGATTCTATTCGACCCTATGAGTGTTGAAATACAACATAAGCACACGCAATGAAATAAAAAAAAAAAAAAAAATTAACGCTGAATCGCATCAGATCCTGGCTGGCTTGATGAAACTAAACAATGAATCAAGGAACCGACCTTACCCCACGAATCCTTTCACTAGCAGAATCGCCGATCACACACACACCGAAACACAAAGAAAACTCCTTCCGGAACGATCTGAAGAAGAATGAGCCAAGACGTGGATCTAATATAAACACACACCAAGTAAATACGTGATCCTACTTAAACGTCTAAATGCCCATTCCTACGCCACTCTCACTAACTCCTACACTCGCTTAAGCCATGGCGAGAAAATAATCATTTTCTTAAAACTCATTATTTTATAACATATATCACCATCGTGTCGAGAACTTTCGAAATACTATGGTCCTCATCCAAATGATCTGTCAGACTGCTCAACCCCATTCCTCGTGAAAATCATCCCGTGAAATTCCTTTGCAACCATGTTCGCTCAAAATTCAACGCTGCGTACTCACACCTTTATTTCTAGTTACTTCCAGTGCATAAGGAAAGGCATTATGCCACTAAATATGCTTATTTTATACAAATATATCAATTATGCATATATTATCAATTTTACAATCACACCACATGTAATTCAACAATATCAACCATCACCCAAATTAGCTCACTTGAACAATTCACAATCTCATCTCCAATGACCTACACGCACAATTATATTCCATATAATTGTGACATCATGTTAACACCTCAAGCTTATGCATTAACCTATCTATTTCCACTCAACTAAAACCATTCATTTAACACAATTTCATACACACCACACATGGACGTTTTTGGTCCAAATCATACAACCCGGGACTGTTTTTAACAGTCCCTAAAACAGAGCAGTGGGATGTTCGTGGGCAGCCCACTCATCCAACATTGGTTCCACTTTTTGAAACCGATATCAATGGCCATTTCCGGCCTCATACACACCAAATTACCATTTATTGTATAAATTATACCACCAAGTGCCCAAATAGTCTGTGGACTGTCACTAAACTGCTCAAATGGGCTCCAAAATTTCCAACAATTTGGTCCCAAGTTTTGGGACCGATCAATCGGCCCCTCACGGCCTCAATCAACTCAATCATCAACAAAACACTTAAACAAAGTGTAACTCAAGTAGGATAAAACCCCTACCTCACGGATTTTGTCGAAACTCCAAGAAACCGCGCCCACGCCAAGGTTCCCTCAAGCACGCCTTTCCTTCTCGTCCAAGAAATCTGACGGTCCAATCAGCCTCGGATCTTAGAGAAGTCACTCACTTCTCTAAAAAAAAAAAAAAAAAATCACAAACCTAGCCATCAGATCTTTTCTCCTCTCCTCACATTTTGTTCTCTTTGAAGGAAGAAGATGGTCACTGCTTGCTTATTTCGCCTTTTCTCATTTACAAATTCCAAAATGTCATCCATGTCCCTTTGCTGGATTTTGGACACATGGTGTAATCTCTACCGGTCCGCTTCATCATTTCTCTACTCATGCAACATGTGTCACAAGAAAGAGAGACGCAGGCGACTTTTTACCACATCAAATGTCAAGCGATCGCACTCCAATACTGTACCTCGAAAAATGTGTACCCGACCGCCTCAAGGTCGATTTAAATTTGACATGGTAGCTAGATTTTCGAGACGATTCCAAATCTGAAGTTCGCTTTCATCATCCGAGATCTAGAAAATTTCAAATTTTACCAAAATTACGATTCGCTCTTTCATAAAATCGAATTTCGCCTCACAAAAACAGATAAAATCGCTGTCAACATTCAAAGATTTGACAGTTTCAGAATACTGCAAAGGCAATATCAACTACAAGAATTGAAAACAAATGTCCACCAAAAATAGCAAGAAGCAGATACTTGAGCTCATATATGCTGGAAGATAAGTATGATAACGCACCTTCCTCGAGTAAAAAAAATTTTCATAATAGAGGCACTCAAACAAAATTAAGAGGCTAGTAGATACATACTTCAAAGCTCTTCAAGTGTGGACAACCAAGTATCCCTAAAATTGATCATCCAATTTATGCAACCTGAATGAGGATCCATAAAAAGCATGAAGATGATCATGATGTCGTTGCATATGCATCAAGTAAACAAAATAAATATCACACCAAGTGAGTGATCAATCAAGTTTGGGAAAGTTTCTTTTAACCCTGCTATTTTATGATCTTAGCTTATTAACTAGGAAAATAATAAAACATGCATCTGAGGTTAGGAAAATCTAGTTTAATACTTAGAATAAGTTATCTTTATTAAATTTTTATGGATAGTTTTCCCAAAAAAATAATAATAAAAATGTTAAAGTGAACGAGAAGTGATCTGAATGTTTCTTTATCAAAACCCTTGAGAAAACTCAAATTTGAAAAACCACCTTGTATTAGTCCTCCTAAGTTAGGATACCATGTGTTAGACACCGATTACGCTTGTATATTAAATATATATCGATGCCCTCTTCACTCATTTAAATACAACTCGCTTTATATGAAGCTTAACTTTTCATCTTTGAATACAAGTTTGTACTTGTACACATTCGGTCAAACCATGCCCATCAAGTATTAAGAATCTTTACACCAAACCAAAATTTATCATTAATCATCGTCGAGTTTGTAGAAACTTTCAACCATAATAATACCGTTAGAATCGCTTTTACAAACAAAAAAGTTCAATAATTGGGAAATCTAAAGTAGCGCCTTAACCTGTCCATGCTAGTATGCATAAGGCTAAGCATGACTACTTTATTCTTTAATTTGGAAATATAACGAATTCTAGTAATTAGATACATGATTCAAACATCTTAATATTGTCAGTTTCAATTTATTTGTAGTAGTTATCTTAAAAGAGGTAAGACAAGTAAATTATGATTACGCTTCATGATCGTATATAATTCAAACACTAGACTAGGAATCTTAGCTATCATATGAGTAATACAAACCCTAAATTAGAATAAGTTAGAGAACCTAGCAAAGCAATTTTACTGGGAAGTGGTTGGATTTCACACAAGAAATTACTTAAGCTCAAGTATATACAATCTTTATCCATGAAATCTAGAGAAAAATATTAGAACTTTTAAGATATATATTCTTGGTATTGTTCTTATGAATTGACTTATAGATTTGTCAATTCCCAGGGGATGAATGAATTACTTAAGAATCCTAAAGTGAAACACAATACGTAGAATCAATTATTATGAAGGGAGATAAGTTAAGAGGAATTAAATGAAGAAAAGGTGATCGTTGAATTTTTAATTCTAGACAGATTCAGATTTGAAACTTTCCATAATCCAACTTTTAGGTATAAAACTATGAGAATAAGGGTTTTATAATGTGATCTTAGGATATTTGATCGTTATTAATGTGCAACCAACTTAAGCTCTATAACTCATAATCACATCTAAACTACTTCCTTTTAAGATAGATTGCTAAAACCATTAAATGAATAAGATCAGTTGGTTACCTTTAAGATTTAAATTATTTACCCTTGTTCCTTAGAACTTTGTTTTAAGGCATATAGTGATATGGAAGACCATGACAGCTAATGATCAAAAGTTACATAGAACCATTGGTATTGGGTAATAACTTATTATATCATTCCTTAGAATAATGCATAAATATAGGACAAAAATTGTTAACATATGCAAAGTAGCAATAAAGTGGGATACTACCATGTCGCTTCTGCACACGATGTTACTTTGATTTGTGTTTGTATTTGCTTAGTGAACATAAAAGTTGTTGGGTTTCTTAATTATATGTAATGTAACAATCAACTTGCTTGATTATGGCTTGTGTTGAACTCTAGAGTCCAGACTGAAGGTGTTACTCCTTTCTACCTTTTATCAAGTCCCATTCATGGGATATGAAAACTCTTGGAGTGTGACAACCCAAGTGGAGGGTAAAGGAAACAGAGAGACACACCTACGTATTAAGTATTTATTTTGGAATTGATAAATATCATTATATGGCCTTTTTTTAATATAAAAGTTTGTTTAACTTGAACTATTTTTAACATTTTTAAAATAATTTTCCTATACTTCATTTTTAAACACTTTATATTTGTATATTCATTTTTAAATAGTATCTAAAAATTAATGGTTTTTTTACAAAATAAATTATTTTTTCTTTTATAAGATGGTAAATTGTTTTTATTTTTCATTGTTGAACATGGTTTCTTTGAAATTGTATTAGTGATTGGGATACTATTGTGAAGATTTCTGGATGAAAACAAAAGAAAATTAAGAAAGAAGTTCCAAATTCTGAAACCAAGTGTTTCAAAAGAAGAGGGTTCTTTATATATTCCTGATTTCATATTAGTAGTGGAATTTTTCATGGTTTTTGCTTTTGATGGTCAGTTTTGACTACTGATTGAGCTGTGTGGCTTTAGCAATTATTTGTATAAAAATTTTGTGGGGTTGATGTCATTTTAATTCTTTCAGTCTAAAGTGATTTACTTTAAGGCACAAAATATGGATGATCTAAAGGTATTCAGAATATGTTTTTCTATCTTTCTTTTTTTAAATTTTATTTATTACTGCATGGTATCCTTGTATCAACAATATCTTTTTAAATTAAAGTACATAGGACCCATTTTTTGGGATGACAATGTTGATCTTCTTCATACAACTACAGGCAGTACAAAAACAAAGCAAGTCCATAAATTCTTCTTTTGCGAATCTTGGAGAGAGAAACTTCCAAATGTTCTCTTGAGGATTTATAAAAAGAAGATACAGAAGAAAAAGTTCTGCTTGTAGTAAGGATCATGAAATAAAATGGAGGCTCTTTCTCAGGCTCTATCCTTACCTCATGTGAGTAATTGTTGAGTGATATTTTAAGATACTTGGTGATTGATATTCTTAATAATTTGAAAGCTGAATATGAAGTTGGTTTTTACGGTAATGAATGTGTTACAGTTTGGACCATGGTTGTCAATAATGAAGTAATATGATCCTTCTCATATTTAAGGCAAAATTAGACATTTTGTTATCACATATGCCCTTCTAATACAATTCTTATCTCTTAACTAAATTGTTTAATTAACTATTAAGAGAAGCAAAGAATTTTGGGCAAAAGTATCATATTTGGAAGAGGATTGATCAAAGAAAACATATGAATTCTTTGCCCTTTTGTTAGCAATAGCTATCCCATTCAATTGTTTTGTCTGGTACCCAAGCTCCAAACAAGGTAATTCCTAAAAAGTTGTTTAGTTTAATTCTGTACTATCCACAGGCTAGTCAGCCAATGTAAAATAATCTGAGGTTATTTTTTTGTTATCCTTGCTAGGAGAATTCCTAGATATTGTTATGGTCATTCTTCAATAAATTAAGTCAACCTATTATTTACTTTCTAACTACTTTCCCATCTTGTACAACAATTTAATCCAATGATGCACAAGGTCAAGACCTATTACCGATATGGTGCATGGGTGAGCAAATGTAATATTCTATTTCCAATTTATTGCATTTATTAATGGCAAGAGAAATTAGTTGCAGGGAATATATTTAATACCTTTTTTGTTCAGAGAAAAGCACTGAGGAATAGAAATTTGGAGGCGTATACCGTGCCATATTAACAGTTTCCAGGAGAATAGCTACTGGAAGTGTTTTATTTAACCACAATCAGAACGAAGGCAAACTAAGATTTCATTTGGAGTGTCATGATTATAATAGACTAATAGTATACAAGAAAAAATAAATAAAAATTTTGGTGTCAGCATTATTTTTTTTTTGAGAGCCAAAAAATGGACTTACAAATATTTTTTTGTTGTTTTTATTTTTTGTGTCAGATGATACCCCATAACAACACATAGATCCACCCCTGATTTTAACCCTAAACTAGCCTTCTCTTGGAAGACTAAAAAGCCTCTTAAATATGGAGCTTCATATGCTTCTTCATTGGTGTGATTATTATAACATTGATCTGCCTGTTTTCAGTGAGTCTCGCCCTTGTGCTCAGTTCCCTCATAGTTTTTTAAACTGTTTTTATGTTTGAAAAACAAGAAAACAATGAAAACAATTTAAAACACTTTTTGGTTTTGTGACAATATAGAAAATATTAAATTAAAATGATAAAAAAAGTTTTCGCATAACACTAGACGCTTCCCTTTTTAGACAATAACCGTTTGAATCGAATGGTGTTATATGTGTGTTTCAAAAAATGTCTGGCAGAACGCTTAAATCAGGAACCAAAAGTCTTATTTCTTCCTCTCAAATCATCTTCCACATTTTATTTTATTTTTTTTGGTTGGTGGTGCAGTGATGTCTTTGGATGGGAATGAAGATGTGATGTTAAGAAATCTTGAGCAAGGCATTGAGTTTTATATCAGGAAGCCGTTTCATGGAGAATATGATCGAAATTTCGTAGTGATGTCTATACCGTATTATCAACGACTGGTAGTCTCGCAGCCATGGATGGATTCAAGAATAAAGTAACGGAATTCCTTAAGGTGCTTCTATAACCGGCTTGGAAGGAAGGAAAATTGCCTAAGGAGAATTATAAGTGTATAGCGAGGAAGGCTACTCACATGGTCATTGCTGGTCTCAAAAAATTTTGAATTCTTTTTTCGGACAAAAGCATTAAGGGGGTGTTTGGTACATTGGAATGGGGAATGGGAATGAAGAATCCCTTTTCATTCTTAATTTCTCATGGACTTACCTAGCCTAGACTTACTATAAATTTTCTCTTCCCTTCAACTCTTTTCCCATGTGAATTGTAGATCAATTGCAACAATGAATGAAATTACACTCCTTGACAAGATTCAAATAAAGTAACATGAAAAACGCATTTAACACTCAAATTTCCATTTCTTCTCGAAAAGCACTTAAAATATTTCAACACTGATGACATTATGTTATCTTAATGTTCTTCTACTCTAACTTTAAACCCGCATTAATAAATCAATAGCCACAAGTACTCAAGAAGAATAAGAGAGTAACGTCATCAAAATGGACATGAAAATCTTTCGGTTATTAAAAACTATAGGTTCACAACCAATTAAAAATTCCAAGATGAAGAAATAATAAAGGGAAAATCTCTACTTAACCCAATTCCTTAAATCCCCAAGTGAACTACTTGACTAATATCTTCACACTTTCAACACTACCGCTGATCTTCGCCATCTATAGCTCACTAAAAGAATATACTAAGTACACAAACCAAAAGATGAAAAAATTTGAGTTTAATGGTTAGCATAATCAAGACATTTTCTTCAAAATTTATGAAAAATCAACTTGAATTAGATGAAATTCAATTTATTATAGGAAAATCTTAATTTCGAAATAAACAATTTAAAAAGGAGAAAGAAACCGAATTCCAAAATGGATGGTTGCTAGTATCTATTTCTTCCTGCTGAAATAAGACCAAGGTAGCGAAGCCCATAATCTAATGACTATTAAAAGATTTAAAAAATATGACAATGTGATCGATTTGACCAAAAAATTATTCAATCAATGGAAATGGAATTTAAAAAATTTAATTCCCAAGCTTCCGTAGCCCTTTACAGATATTTTCAAGAGAGCCAAATTTGTTTAATAGAATTCATTTGAATTATAAATCTTAGTAAGTTACCTTAGTTAGTTATTTTCAAAGAACATTGACTTTATTAGACAAGTAAGGTTTAAAGAAGATTAAGAGGAACTTAGCAAGGAGGACGATCGTTTAGAAATTTATTAAAAAACCAGAACCTAACTAAAACATTCAAACCCTTCTATCCGCTCTGATTACCTCGTATGTCATCTTGACATGGAGGTTATTTTTTTGTGCATAGCCCTATACATTCATATTCATTTGAACATACACATATTCATATGGTTAATTCTAATTATGATCATATTTTGTGGGTACATGTTGTGGTGATGGAGACCAAGACTTTATTCTATCTAAATAGCGGAAGTTTATTAGGAAAACATTGTTGATCCGAGGAGGTGCATCAACCATGAAGGTAGCACCCAGTACAATAATAAGTCATTTGGCCGTTTTATCCAACACCCATATACATTATGTATATATATATTCCATTGGCAATCATTGATGTAAGAAATAACCAATTTTATATCTTTATTACCATGTGATATATGAAGACACTCAAAAGCCAAAAATACTAAAGTAGTTATTTTTTATATTTTAAATAATTAAATTTAGAGTCCTATTTCAGGTTAATTTATTAGTTATCTTTTTATTTTGATTAATTTAAAAATATGTTTCATTATCTTATAGTGTCCTATGCACATGATCTAAGAGTAAGTAAATGATTCTATTCAATGGGGATTGAAAATCAAGATGAACTCTTAACTGTAAGAGATGGCAAATGCTGATCTTAAAAAGCATGTGCCTATTCGATATATATAGTAGCGCTTTATTTATCATGCAACCACATTAACTTTTATAGTGGTACCATTGGATTACCTCGACTAAAGGTTGGTATGAATTTTCAATAGCTACTTCAATCTAATAAACGTGGTTATATATACTTTAGTTATGAGTTTCGCGACCCCAACTAAACTAATACCACTATATCTTATTTTTTCAGTAGTAGTCCTATCGATTATCAAGAATCTTGAATAGCCATTTCTATATGTAATAGTCCTATTAATTAATAAGTATCCGTAATGTGCCCATACTTAATATGTATCAGCTTCTACTAATTAATATGAATCAGAATAAATTATACTTAATAAGTAATCCATTCCCAATAATTAATAAGAATCAGAATACCCTAATCGATTAGAACACAAGAATTACAAACTCGGGACTTGATTGCGATCGCCACATTCTAATCCTATTAGAGCTTTTCTAAACTGAATCATTTTTCAATTTATGATATGATGTTACAGACTTCATACAGAAAAAGATTCTACTGATTATAAAATGGATGAACTAATGGATCATGGCATATCACATATGGCAAAACAAATACACTAAAAAGATCACGTTATATCACATATAAAAATCAATTTCACCAAAAAGCAAGTATCTCTGATACCACTGTTGGAATATAGCGATTAGAAAATGTAGCTGAAATAAAAAAAATTTAATCATTGAATCAAAGATCAAGATCCGCTGCTTGATAAAACTAAACAATGAACTGCTGAAACCGATAAAACTAAACAATGAATCAAGGGAACCAGATCTACCTCTTCTGTAGACCGTAATCCTTCTACAAGTGCATATTTGCTTTATCACGTACAAGATGAAACACAAAATGTAACTCCTTCTAGAAACAATCCACAAAGAAGAACGTTAAGATTTGATGCAACAACACCTCTAAAGGTATCCACACGAACGACCACGGATGGGATTGGATGTGCTAGCACCCATACATAGGTCTTTTGTCCCACAAAACCAAAGCAGACACCTAGTGTCTTCCAAAACTCTAAAAGAATTCTTCTCAAACCACCCACTTCAAAAAGAATTCCTTGGGGATGATAAACCTATATTTATGTCAAGCCTCCTAACCCTTTTATTAAAAATGAATCTAAACCAAATTCCATTAACTATTAATGGGTCAGTTTAATGATGTTACAAGAGAGAGCCTTTCTAATCCCATTATAGCTCATTCTTATGTGTGACCCTATAGGTTCAGACTCAATGTCAAGCATGGGCCTGAACTGAGTATTCTAAGCCCATGTTATAAATCGCTCTTCAGTAGACATTATAAGTACCCAACCAAGAATTCTATGACTAAAAACATTACCATAGTATGATATTAGTCCTTCATCACACGATGGTCCTTCAATACAATAAAAAACATGATGTCATACTCTATACAACTTAATCGTTTTCGATTCTCGGCAGACCGACCAAAAATGATATTATTGATAATTCTATCAATCTCATTCGAGACCGCCATGATTTCACCTCACTTATCAAGAGGCCAATAGACATCTCACTCAATATATGCAGACAAATTCCTTCACTATCACCTCACATTCTCCCATGATGATTTTTATCGCGATGCCCAACCATATCGTATTACCATCCCGTTAAAGACGCTATCAGAAGGCCAAGACACGAAGTTGCTCATGTAGGAATCCATGGTGAAATCAGGTCGAAGGACTTAAATACCACTACTCAATGAGAATTACTAATGACATAATCCATGTAGTATTTCTCACATAGTCACTCAATAACATGAATCCTAACATGTATTTAGGCGTTCGAAAACATCTTATGTTCATGACCAAAGAAACGCGGTCTTTTCTCGTAAAACATATTGTCTTACTTCATTATTATTCTACACAATGATCGACTATGGACTATTTAAATAGTGTTCTTTATGCCTTAAGGTTTTACTATCAAGTCACATACTTGATGACATAAAGCGTAGCTAACTATTCAAGGATCTCGATTTATCAAGTTAAACCACAATTTAAATAACAAGATAAAATGATAAATGCCTCATGTATATAAACAAGAGAATACAATGATATACACTGGTTAGATATATCACTAGCAATCTCCCACTTGCCTTAAGCCCAATCAGCATAAATTTAACAGCCATCGATCCAATATGACTATCATGCTTCTCGACTGCGGGAAGAGGTTTAGTCGTTGATCAAGAATATCATACCAAAGATGAACTCTACATATTTTAACATTCCTCTTCAATGATCTCAATGAAAGTGAGGTGGAAACGCCCGAGTATGTGCGCCGGGATCACCGATGTGATCCGGCTCCGCTCGAGCAATAGCCTCACTATTGTCACAATTGATGTCCACTGGGTTTGTAATGCTAGGAACAACACCTACTTTAAAAACGAAAATTTTGATTCAAACTCCGCCCCAATCGCATCCTGAGGCGCCTATGTGCTCACCGTAGTAGGTTCCGCTACTTGTCTTGCTTGGAACTTCTCCACTTTCATAGCACTCCATTCAAACAAAACACAAACCATATCAAGGACCCAAGTCATCTAAGTCTTAGACCAAAACCAAAGATTCCAGATAAACCACTTATAACTAGTCATTTCTCTTGTCCACCATGGTAGATCAAAAAATATCCTCGTTCTTCTCGGGTACTTAAGGATGTTCTTGACTACATTCAGTGACACCGATCTGACCGGAATCTACTTGTCATGTTTTGCTGCATGAGACATCGTGCTCTGGTAAAGCATGGCATATGATAAACCACAGTCAAGCATAAGGGATTTTATCCATGCTCTCTCGTCCTCGTAGTTGACATTGAGATCTCATCGAGTCTTAATGCCATGAGACATTGGCAAGAAACCTCTTGGAATCTTGCACAGCTAAACCTCTTAGCACTTTTGTCTGTGTACCCACTTTGACTCGTGCCGTAGTAACTGAGATCTATCTCTATAAATCTCATGCCTAGGATGTAGGCTAAGCCGCCTAAGTCTTTCATTGAAAAACATTTTACCCAACCAAGACTCCGACACCTCAAGAAGGTAGGGATGTCATTTCCAATGAGTAAGATGTCGTCCACATACAAAGACATAAGAAGACAATCGCATCCCACTAACCTCTTGTATACACAAGGCTCATCTCTCATTTTTCTATAAAGCCAAACTCTTTAACAAATTTCTATCAAAACTAAGATTCCACTGTGAAGCCTGTCAATCCATAAATGGATCTGCTTACATTGTCCCACAGACACGCATCAAGATCCAAGATAAAAACCCATATCCTTAACGCTATCCATATACAAACTATTATAAAATCATATTTTAAGATCCGAGTTTGTCAAACTGCGAATGCCACGAGCAAGAAGAAGAAACTTAATAGACTTAATGGATAACGATAAGTGAAAAGGTCTCATCATAGTCAATACCGCGATTGTTTGAAACCTTGCAAATAAGTCGACTCAAGGTCATATCATGTTCGATCTTATGAACCCATTTACAACCAATGACCTAGTAACCTCGTGGATCAACCAAATTCCAAAACTGGTTATCGACATTGATCGTGAATCTCGACTTCATGGCTTCAGCTTCATTTTTCATAATCCGTCATCATTGCCTCAGATATCAGGCTCCATTCACATCCACGCTTTATGGTTTTCACGTCGCCACGAAACCATATCTCTGGGCTCATGATGAACTCTAATTAGACCTTCGTGGGCCTCTGGTGGTGTAAGATGTCGACCAACAACCGGTCAGGAGTCTTGCAGAATTTCCATGGAAGGCTCTATGGCAACTTGTGGTTCTTGAACTTCACAAGAGATGTCTACTCCCACGACTCTCTTTGGAATAAACTTCTTTCCACAAAGACTCCATTATGAGTAACAAACACTTTGTTCTCGATGGGATGTAAAAGTAGCAATCTTTTGTTTCTTTTGGTTCTACAAATAAGAATTTATTCGTATTTGGATGCTAGTTATCGTAAGCCTAACGCTTTACATAAGCCACAACCCCAAATCTCGAGAAAAGACAAACCAAGACGCTTTCCTGTCCACAACTCATATTGTAAGTTTGTCCCCGCTTGATGGAATTCCCATTCAATAAAAACGTAGTAGTCTCTAATGCATAATCCTAGAAGGATATTGGAAGATCCGTCTGACTTACCATGGGATCGAACCATACTCCACAAACTGGGATTTCTTTCGTGACATTAATCCATTCCATCATGTGTTCTGTGTGGAGTGAGTCAGTGGAGACTATCACACAACTTTAAGACATCATCGAAAATTGGGTTTAAATATTCACCACCTCTATCAAATCAAAGTGTTTTGATATTCTTCCAAGCGCATTATGTACTTCTCATTCTTGAATAATTTGAACTTTTCAAATGATTCGTAATTATGCCTCATTGCATGTAACCATCTACTAAAGTCACCTGCAGTAATGAAGTACTAATAACCCTCTAGTATCGTTTCATCGGGTCCATAAACATCTGCATGGCAAGGCCCACAAGTCACTAGCTTCTCATAATCGTGTCCAAAGAAAAGAAGCCTCACATTTTTCCTAGTAAACAAGATTCACATGTTTCAAATCAATCTAAGCCAAATGAATGTATTAGCCCATCTTGATGGAGCTTCAAGATTCATTTCTCATTGACATGGCCCAAACGACAATGCCAAAAGTAGGTTGGATTCTGAAATATTGACTTTGGAACCTAGTATCGTATATTATGATAGCTCAGTTGTTCCAAGTTTAGAACGTAGAGACCATTAGATAAAATGAGCATTCCCATAAAAATAAGTCCAGATTATAGACGGAGAAAATATTATTCTTAATAATAAAGGAACCATCCATCGCCCAAACAAGAACTTAAATGTTTCTGCCTAAGAGCACATAATAACAATTCTTTAATTGGAAAACAAGTCCACTAGCAAAGTGAAAAATCATAAACTCCCAAAGCTTTACAACTCTTGCTCCATTCCCCACCTCCGTAGGTCCACTTCGCCTTTAAATAATGATCTGTCGTTTACAGCTCGCATTTTACACGCAAATGTGAGATCCACATCTAGTATCTAATACCCATGAAACAAAAAGAGATTGTGACTGAATTTCTATAATATAATAATCAAGTGGTAACCTGCTACTCTTCTTTTCTTCTGATCTTCCAAGTGTAGGTTATAATTCTCCTTCCACGACCTTGTTCATTGTGTAAGAAGCAAACCCCTCTTGCGGCTTACCGGCCTTAGGCTTGGACTGTCCTTTGCCTTCGGCCTGTATTGCCTTGCCCTTCCTCTTTCTTTTCATGTCCCGTCTCTTCGAACCATACACTGATTTGTCTTTGAATGTTCGCCTCAACATTCTTTAACATTCCATGTAATCCTCAAGAATAGATTTCTCCATATGGTGCATATTGTAGTTCATAAAAATTGATCATAAGATTCAGGTAATGAACCTAGAACGACAGCAAAGCCAACTCATGATTCATCAGGAGTAATTCAAGCTTATCGTCAGACCGATGAGACCTTCATCTTAGTTACACATGTGCACTTCCTGAAGTGCCAAGAGTAATCTCACATGCATTCAATGCTTTGGTGGTTGTAAACCTTTCTTAACGTGCTTTCTCTTGGAACATTCCCTTGAGATGCACCATCATATCAAATGCCTACATTTCCTCAAATTGCTTCCTAGTCAGAGTTCATGGTCAGGAAGTACATATATTGTGTGTTTACATCCACATAGTCATTCAAATGTGCTTACTATACATCCTCTACGTGGGGCATTGTTAGCAAGATGTTCATTGTACTTCAATATCATGAACACATCTTCCTCCCTCCTTATTCACAGGACAATCCTCAAATTTCGAGACTAATCGAGGAAAAGTTTTTCGTCCCATTAAGTTTTTCCTTTTCAAGGACATATTTGCAGTAAATGTTGATGTGTGTTGTTTGGATGCCATTAGCTCACATACAAAAATATGCAAAGCTTTTTTAATAAAATGAGGTCTATAATACTCCCACTAAAATTAATAACATCTTTATTAACAATATAACTATGTTATAGTTTCAGTGGCCGAAATCCACGCTTTGACATAAGTAGATTCAAGCTTAGCTTCGCATAACACTTAAACTTAAGCCAACTTAGGTAGAAAACTCTCTTTCCTCGCGCCCCAGGCCCAAAACCGCTATGATAGCCTAGCAGTCTCCAACCGCTTGGATCAACTTATGGATATCACCATTATCCATCATGTCTTCCTAAGATGGCCCAATACACCTCGTCAAGTATAAAACTATATTACATCGATTACATTGACAAGTGTTAAATTACATAAGGCATTTTATGACTTAATATTTTATGTGATGAAATTACTGGGTTGTTAGGCAAACTTTTATAAACATATACATGCATCACATGTTATTATTAATAAGCATAAATGCAAACTTGACATGTCACAGGCCTATCCCTCGTGTGATCCTATAAGCCAACATGGAGATGCAGATTTACCTTTTACCAATACCATTTAATGGCTTGTCTCCAAGAACGAACGGCCTCCCATTTTCTCCTTTTCATTCTTACAAGCAAGTAATAATTGTATGCTATTTTATGCTAAAATAATAAAAAGAGACACACATGTTGTGTCAATAAAAATTAATGACATGCATTAAAAATTACAAACCTATAATTAATACCTGCTAATCACATTGAACTAAGGGCCATGACATGCACCATGCAAATTGAACATAAGCAAATTAAGCACATAATCAGATTATGAATATGGTCTTTCAATTGTAGCGTTAGTCACATAAACAAATTTTAAGGCTAGCATGAGTGAGTTACTGCCTGGAAATTTCTCCTGATCATTAATCACACTAATAATTCTGGTCATTCACCTATCTTTGATTCTCTTAATCTAGTTATCATAATTTGGAACAATCCTACTTAATGTGTAATAATCTGTAACAGTCCAATCTTAATGTCTAACATTAATGTGTAACAGTCCATTCTTAATGTCTAACATTAATGTGTAATAGTCCTACTGATTAATAAGAATATGTAACAACCATACTTAATATGTAACAGTCCTATTGATTAAATAAGTATACCTTAACAAATATACTTAATCTGTGATCCCTCTTAGTATCAAATTTATAACCGATCCTAATCGAGATTAGAACCTGAGAGTACAGACTTCGAATTTGATTATGATCATGTGATCCCAATCTATAAGAGCTTTTCTAAAAGCGAATCATTTTTCAATTTCACGATATGATGTTGCACTAGACTTCATATAGAAAAAGATTATCTTGATTATAAAATGGATGAACTAATGAATCATAGCATATCACATGGAAAAACAAATACACTAAAAGATCACGTTATCACATATAAAATCGGTTTCGCAAACGTAGTATTTCGATACCCGCATTTGGAATCCGATGATCGAAGCGCGAAAATAAAAAATTAGCGAAGCGCATCGGGATCGGTTTGATGAAACCAAACAAGGAATCAAAAATCCGATGAAACTAAACAATGAATCAAGAAATCGGATCTTACCTCTTGTAGTGAATCCTTACTGACTGAATGCAATTTTCTTGATCACACCTGCAACTGAAACACGAAATAGAACTCCTTAAAAATGATCTAGCGATATGACCAAGGCGATGCGGAGTGTGCAAACGCCCTCTAAAGTATCCACACGAATGGCTAATGGATGGGATGGATGTTCTAGCACCTTATGATGGTCTGTCCCCTGAAACCAAAGACACATAAGTGTCATCAAAACTCTAAAAATTTTCTCTCAAAAACGCCCACTTCAAAAGAACACCTCTTTTAGATGATGACCATATTTATCAGCCCCTCCAAAACCCTTTTATTAAAAGCGAATTTAAACAAATTCCATTAATTATTAATGAGCTTGGAAGCTTCGAGCTTGGAAGCTTAATGATGGGGTAAAGAGAGCCTTTCTAACATCCATTATAGCTCATTCTTATGTGTGACCACATAGGTTATCCAATGTTGGCAGGTGGAGCTGAAATCATGTTCTAAGCCCACAAGTTATAATTGATCTCTAGCAAGACATTATAACTACCCAAATCCAAAGTAGTCGAGTAACCAAAAAAAACTTACCATAGTATGATATTAGTCGCATCGCACGATGTCTTTTCGATTAAGCCTGAAACATGGATGAAGTCGTCTTTATACAACTTAATCGTTCTTGATTCCTCAAGTAGACTTACTAAACAAATGATATTGATAACTCCTATCAATCATTCGAGCAACCAATAGACATCGCTCAATTAAAGAAAATTCCTTGCTTCTCGCTCACATTCCTCACTTTGATTTCTTGCATTACCCAATGTACTTTGTAATACCATCTGTTAAAAGAGCGTCATTGAGCCTACGTAAAGACACGAAGTTCCTCATGTAGGAATCCATAGTAAATTCGAGATTCGAAGGACTTAAATACCACTCTTTGCAATGAGGTGCGATGACATAATCCATGTAGTATTTCTCATGTAGATCGATCCCAATAACATAGACTTAACATGTATTTATGTTACGATAACATCTTATGTTCATGACCTGACAAACGTGGTCTTTTCTCGAGAAGAACATAATAGTCTTACTTCATTATTATTCCCACAGTAATGATCAGACTATGGACTATTTAGAATAGTGTTCTTATGGCTTAGGTTTTGCTATCGAGTCATATACTTTATGACGTAAAGCGAACTGACTATTCAGTATATGATTTTATCAAGTTAAACCCGAGTTTAAATACAGATAAAATGATAAATATATAATATATAAACATATAATGACAATATGTATATGCTTGGACTAGAGCACATCACTAACACATACTTTACAACCACAAAATCAATTCACCAGCGACCATAACTGACGCCATGACCATTCGTGTTATTGCAGTCCAATACCTTAGACATTCAACACAACAATCCTCCTTAAAACAACCCTAGGTTGAAATAAACTAATGTAGGAAGAACCCTACCTTTTGGGCTGGTAGAATGGTAGGAGAGTCTAAAACATATAAACAAAGAAACATTGATTTTAGCCAAAATATCCTCCTTTGTATCTTGATTGAAATCCTGCGTTTTTGTACCTGTAATAATAGCCATCGTCGAGGTGATGAACTTTAGTTCTTGGCCCGACAAATTCCGACTGATGGAACTTCATGGATCGTCGAAAGAACTACTTGATCTCTCTCTTTCTCTCACGACAAAACGAAAATGAGAAGATGCATTACATTCCTGCCCTCACTCTCATTTTGACCTTATCTTTTAATTTTAAAGGCTTGGCCCACTTCGAGCCACGTGTCCACGACCTGTTCGGGTCCCTTTTTGCCTTGAAGCGATTAATTCCGTCGTCGACTTCAAATTATTAATAACTACTTAAATTATTTCCCATCTTTCAATATTTTCTTAATATCTCATTTTGGTTTCACGGACACGTTGCTCGAAAAACATGAAAAAATCCGACTATCTTGGAATAAGACAAAATTACGTCTAGGTAACTAGATTTTGCGAAACGAATCCAATAGCGAGGTCAGTTCATTATCCAGTTTAGAAAATTCCCGGGTTTGCAACACAATATTCACGACAATTTATTTACCATTTTCAGGAGAAATTAGGTGCAGGTTTTACATTCTTCCCCATAAGAAATTTTAGTCATGAAATTCACAAATACAATCACATGCATATGTAACAATCATGTAATATCAAATGACTAAAAACATACCTTCTTTCCTCAAATAAGAAAGGATAATTGGTACGTATAGTGTCTTCGCGTTCCCATGTTGCCTTCTCCACTCCTCGGTGCTACCATAATACCTTTAATAGCCTCATGGTCTTGCCTCACAAAAACCGATCCCAACTATCCATGATGAGTATCGGTCCCTCCTCAAAGGTCCATTCACATCAACAAAAAGCTCTCCCTAATTCACGACATAAGTAATATCTGGAGTGTACTTTCAAAGCATGGAGACATGGACTACCACATGAACACCCGATAAGTTTGGCAGTAACTCCAACTAGTAAGCAACTATACCTACCCTCTCGAGTACCTCGAAGGGCCTGGTATCCTACCACGCTTGGGATTTGCCCTTTAGTTGGAATGTGGCTAGCTTTATCATAGTGGCATCGAAGGTGATCTCCATAGCCTCTAAGATCTTGTCGAATTTTCTGAACCAATGATCAGCTACCGTGGGTCCCTCTCCCACAAGGTTGGAGGATGATGTGCTTGAACCTCTGGAGAGTTACTTGGCCCTCCTTGCCTCCCGAGTTGCACTAAGCACGTGCAATAGTGTATGACAGCACTTCACTTATGTGCAATGGTAGTAATTGTGCAATAGCCTCTATGAAACATTCGTCAAGCGAGGTGGTAATTGGTTGTTAGCTGCCACCACCTCAGTTCTTTACTCGATAGCCATCTACATATGTCAAATAGCAATAGATTGTTACATAGTATAAAAAAAAATAGGGATCAAGTTTAAACTTTGAGATTTCTTTCCTTATCTAACTAGTAGTGCATGTGCCAACCACTAATAGACCTCAACAACTCGAACCATCCCGTTCATTTTTTTTCTCCGAACCACCAAGGTTATGTTTTCTAACCCTAGTGTTCCTCTTTTTTTTTCCATATACATTTTTCCATGTATAATTCACACAAAACATAGCCTGATCATGTATCATATTAGGGCCTGAAACATGGAAATGCCTGATAAGATACAATGGTCTAGACCCGAGCCGTCAAGCCATAGGTAATCGCATACCTATGCTCTGATACCAAGTTGTGACACCCAAAAATCCGAGGGTTCGTTGATCACCCATCAACCTATGGAAAGCATGTGGATATTGTGTAACTCGATACCACATCGTTATGTCCCATTTACCAGGATCCATATTTTAATAAAAAATTGGACAGAGTCTCCTTTGTACAAGGAGCTCTATCCAAATCGAACCTATCTGATATAAATACGCAGCCCTCAGGGTCTAGTATAAAACAATGATCCTTAGGGTCCATATATGGTAAAAATTGACCACTGTGTTGACATCCACATTCATGAAAACATGTAAGACTATATTAAAAACTGTCCATTGAGTTCAATTACAACTCTTTTACATAAGGTGCATCCCAAAATTAATTTACTTCAAAAGTTTTACAAAAATAGTTATAAATACATTCCAGAACTAGCTTGTTCCAAAAATTGTACAAAATAAAATGTAAAAGCCACAAGCCGACTTTCTTCATCCTTGCGGCCTCGGATGAGAGTCTTCCGTCGATGCATACCCCACACCTAAAATATTATCCCATATAGGGTGAGCCACGCCTAGTAGAGTAATCCTATAGAGGCTACTCCCCACCTAAGTACACATGCAATGTTCACCTTAACAAACCACATTCACATCACAATTCCAAACATGAATATGAAATCTAAGTTAAATTCTACCACATGCCATGCCATGAATGAGATGAGACCACTCATGCACTATGCAGGAGTCTACGAAGCTCCATACACAATACGTGCCCATGTGTGATGAAAACCATCATTGATGGATTACATCTAATGATGCTTTTTAAAACAAAAGTCATGTTTTTATAAACCAAAAATTTTTGGATGTTATTCCTCGAATGAACATTTTATATACAAAACCATTGTGTATTTTGTGGGCAGCGGATATTGGAGTCTCATCGTCGGCTCCGCACGTCGTCTAAACTTTTTCGACTTTCACGGTCGGGGTGTAGGAAACCAGTTTGGGTCTTTCACCCCAAGGGAGTGTCTAGCCCTTCTTCTTTATTAACCCATTACAAAAGTTTTTCTTTTTCATCTGGCGTAGACTACATTTGGACTTTGTCCAAAGTGTCGAACCTACTAGTGAATCACCATTGTGGCATATAATTCTAACCATGCACCACATACCCGTAATCTTGATGCTCACATTGCATAATGCGTGTGATGCACCATTGCATGTTAATGCCATGCCCCATATGTGATGAATGCCATATGGACAATTTAATCATACAATTTACCTTGTATCATGGACAATTATATTACATGCATATAATTTCCAATTTAAACATTCACAACAATGTTAATACATTTAGAACACATATATTAACATTTCACGAACCAAACAAACAAGCATGCTATCACATATCAAGTTGTTACACACTTAATCTTCAAGGCAATATATGGCATATAGAGTGCCCACAAAACAGACCCTAAACAAGCCATATAAGGCCCAAAACAAGCCATAAAACAGCCCCAAAACAAGCCATAAGACAAGTCACAAACAAGCTATAAAACAGGGCACAACAATTGTAAAACTCGGGTAAATTTGAATTTTTTCGAAAAATGGCAAAACGGTAAATTGCTGCTACATTGAAATTTTATAGACATCAGATGATGAAATAGATCTCACCATTGGATTCATCTCGTGAAATCTAGTTACCCAAACAAATTTTGTTGAATTTTGAGACAATAGGAATTTTCACGTTTTTCGGGGCGACATGTGTCCAATGACCCTAAAAACGGGATTTCTAAGAAAAATCTCGAAAGTGGAAAATACATTAAATAAATTTCATTTAAAATAAATTGAACTTAAACCGGGATGAAATAAATCGTTTCGAATGAGAAATGGACTTGAGACAGTCTGCAGACATGTTGTGCAGTGAGCCACTCACTTAAACATAAGTGTAGAGGACTTGTGAGACAAGTAAAAGTCTCATTCTTTTCTGTTTTCCTTTTTAGTGCATTGAGAGAGAGGTGAGAAGAGAACATTCAAGCCTTTCTGCCCGATCCTCGGAATTCTACCCAATGTCGAGTCGTCAGGCCCAGAGTGAAAGTTCATCTACTCGACGAGGGCTACGCATGAGTACCAAAAAGGAGGGATTTCACCGAAGATCCGAGGGAGGAGATTTAGGGAAATCAAAATTTTCGAGATTAGGAGGTGTTCTTGAGACCTTCTTTGGTTCTACTATGCTCCAAAAGGTAGGGATTCTTCCTACTTTGGTTTATTTCCACCTTAAGGGGGTGATTTTAGGGGGAATGTTGTGTAGAGGTCCTAAGGGCCTGTTTGGCTGATTTAGGAACTGTTTACAAATGTTTTTATGGCTTATTTGTGGGTTGGTTTGGTTGTGGTCTTTGGTAAGGACCAAAGATGTGAAAAAAAAAATGATATGTGAGTGGTTAAGGGGAAATTCTGCTAAAATTTCCCTAGACCCTTGTCCTTGTTTTTTGCCATAACTTGGCCTACAGCCCTCCAAATTTGATGATTCTAAATGGAGATGAACCTTAAGAACAAGAGATACAATTGTCTAGAATAAAATAAGGTTTAAATCCAGCTCTAAAAACCCTGGAAATGAGTTTTACAATAAGATACTGATTCTCTCTCCTATACGGGGAGTAGCTCATGTTGTTTGGACCATATATTGGTGTCTTAGTCAAATAGTGTGAATCAAAAATCTACTAAAAAACTAGACAGCTAAAGTAACTTTCATGAAGAAAATATCATCACTTATGTCTCTATTGTTCCCAAAAATTTGTCCAATTGAGAACACAATACTGCCACTAGAAACTATTCAAAAGCAGTCCAAAATGTTTTGACTATATCTCATAATTAAAAGGTCCAAATGACCTGATCTATGAGATTTGGAAACTTAAGGCATAGGTGAACATTTTTTCAGAAGAACACTTTGTCTAAAAACCTCGTTGATAGGGTCAAAATTGTAGTTGGAGATGGACTTGGGATGTGCCTGTATTAGGGATTGTTTGGCCAGTTTTTATGCCCGGTTTAATAGGGATGTTGAGATGTTATTGTGGGCACTCTATATGCCACATTTTGCCCTAAGGATTAAGTGTGTTGTTGCTTGATGTGTGATAGCATGCTTGTTTGTTGTGGTTTGGTGGATACAAGGTAAATATAGTTTATATGGTTCATATGGCATTCATTACATGTGGGATATGGCATTAACATGCAATGGCACATTACATTACATCATGCACAGGAACATTGCATTTCATGGGTGTGGGTGCATGGTTAGAATCTAACACTAATTGGTGATTTAATTGGCGAACTGAGGTACCTTTAGGCAAGTCAACAAGTGCGCGGTTGCATAAGCGGAAAACTTGTAATGCAGTAATAGGAAGAATGGCTAGATACTCTGAATGTGAAAGTCCAAAAAAATTGTAGACAGTAATAAAAGCTAAACGGTGAGACTCAAATCCACTACCCACAAAAGACACAATGATTTTATAAATGAAATGGTTATTCGAGAAACGACATCCAAAAGGTTTTGGTTTATAAAACATGACTTTTCTTTTAAGGATCATTGGATGTAATCCATCAATGACGGTTTTTATCACACATGGGCATTGCATTGTGTGGAGGGAGTGGGTAAAGACTCGGACACGGTGCATGAGTGACTCTCATCTCATTTCATGGCATAGCATGTAGAATTCCAACCTAGGATTGCATATTTATATTTGGAATTGTGATATGAGTGTGATTGTTAAGGTGAACATTGCATGTGCACTTAGGTGGGGAGTAGCCTCTGTAGGAATTACTCTACTAAGAGTGGCTCACCCTATATGGGATAACATTTCAGGTGTTGGAAATGCGTCGGTGGGCGATTCTCATCCGGAGCTGCAAGAGTGAAGAAAGCCGGTTTGTGGCTTTTTAATCATTTTTGTAAAATGTTTGAAGTAAATTCATTTTGACATGTACTAATGTATTAATGAGTGAAATTGAACTCACATGTAATTTTTTTGTAAAAGGGTTGTAATTTTCCTCATAAATGGACCCGTTGTGGTCATTGTGTTATATTAGGCCCCGGATGGGTCATGTGATTGTATAATGTACAGGTTGGGAATTGGATAGAGCTCCCCATACAAAGAAGACTCTGTCCGATTTTTGTCAAATTATGGTTCCATTAAATGGGACACCTGGTCTGTGAGTTGGGTTTTCGATAATCCCACCGGAGTTTTCCGCAGGTGATGAGTGATCAGCGAACCTAATTCGTATCAAAAATGTCAATTAAATACAAAATAATTTATAAACAATAACATTATGAAAACAATCGAAATGCTCCCCAATTAGGCCATAAAACAAGCCATGAAATAGACACAAAAAGGGTCCCAAATCAATCCATAAAACAGGGCACAAATTAGCATCTCTTGAATAGTAAATTGTCCCGAATTAAGGAGCACAAAAAAGCACAGCCCGCAAGCAGGCTACAAAACCCGACCATAAGCATGGCCATATGTGAGCCAGGCAGGACCACCCCTCGGGGTTCCCAGTGGTCATCTGTTGGAGTTCCATTATGCAATCGCAGGAATGCCTGAAAGGACCCCCACCTAAAAAAAGAAAAGTGAACACGCATGCGATGCAAAATACCTCGAATATATGGAATAAGTAGTGACCTATCCAAATGAAGGTCATAACCCGCAACTACATGATAGGGACTCCAAATGAGTTTTTAATCCTAATGTCAGGAGCATTCTAAGAGTATTTGCGAATTTAGGGTTAAGATAAAAATAAATAAGGTCCAACAATCAGAGACAGATGGATGGGTGAGTCTTTGCAATTTGTCATGAAACGGCGATGTTGAATGCGGCGCGAGGTAGGCTCTGACCGCTAGGACATAGGGAACTGATTTAAAACAATAAAGCGTGAGAAATAAATCTCAATGAAGTGGCATAATTTATAAGGAAAATAATGTTTTAATTTTAAACATCTCGTCTCTCAAGACCTCCTCCATCCCTTTGCTAAGGTTCCCAGATTTTAACGAACATTTACAAAACCCAAACTTTACCAAAACCCGACAATAAGAAAATCATGCTCAATAATTTGTAACTACTTCATTTTTCGAACCTTATAACTGAATTCATTCTACATAGGAGTTTGATTATAAAACATATAAGCGTCATATTGTACAATTAATCATGGAAAATCTGATAATCATAACTATTAAAAGGGTAAGTCTTACTCGAAACCAACAATGCAGTACCATAAAAATCAACTATGTACATACCATATACACCACCTGTATATACCTAGAAAGCACTAACGATCTTGCCATACCAAGGCCAGCCAACGATGTCTGTGCCATGCCCATCCTAGCGGAGTCGGTGGCAGGCCTCACGTCACCCAGGTAGCGAGCCAGAATACCAAGCTGGCCGAGATTGAGCCAGGCCTCACGTCAGGTAGCTGACCGGGATACCCAAGCCATCGGGTGGCCAGGCCTCACGGCAGTGTGGCTAATGGCAGTCGAGATTGGCCAGGCCTCGAGCCTTAGTGGCAGCTAATGGCGGGTCGAGATTGAAGCCCGGCCTCACGGCAAGTGCAAACCTAGAATACCAAACCGTCGAGGTAAGCGGAGCCTCTGGTAGTGAAATAACACCATAACATTCAGATCATAACCAACCTCATGACACCGTGGCAATCTCAATGCACTATAATATAATACTAAATCCAATCTCCGGTACAATATGGTACATCACCTTATAACCTCAACACAATGTCCCTACTCCGTGTACTTTTCCAAGCGTCATAGTATCCTAAGTTAGGAATTTATGGTTACTTTCCATAACTCAATCAACTACATTGAAGATCTTTAGTTCATCAATTCAATAGAAATTTGAGAAATACCTCCCATTGACCATATTCATTAACCAATTTTTAAACACATATAATTCAAAATCCATTTCACTAAAGCAATAATTAATTGAGGGGGTTTGAAACCAATCCCATCCCCGAAAATATCTAAATACCACAGACTACGTCACAGACGATCTGACTTCCAAAATAGTGTATGTTGACAAAATTCACATGAAATGATAACTTTTGTTTTATAGAGGCCAGATAATCATTTGTATGCAACCAACCATTTTGATCAAAAAGCAGTATATATATATAATTTTTAATCATGATAAATATATGATGTAATAACCAAATCATTTTAAAAACATATAAAGCCACTCACGAGACTATAGGCCTTCAGTCCTGCTCCCTACTTGGGGATCGTCTCGACGCGGCGTGATTACTGTAATAGATAAAACTCCGGCAGGCTGCAATAAGCCGAGACCCGACAACCTTGGCTGGATGCCCAGGAGCCTTAGGAATAGCATTTAGAACTATGGAAACCATCAAATTGGACTCAGACGGGTCCAATTACACCGTGCCTTCGTTTGATACCTAAAATTGGGGCTTTTCACGAGAGCTAATTTCTTGAAATTGAGCGAATCGATAATTCTATTAAATCAATTTTCACTAATACAACTAATTTTCAAATTTGACCAATTGGTACTCTATTTTAGTCCTGAGCTTCTCATTAATTACCGAGAAACAACCTAAAAGTAAACCTAACCCAAGCGATGTCCAAAATTTACAAACCACATATCAATAGGCTAGAGACCGGGGAACTCATTAGTACCAATTTCTTATGATGTTTAGAAAACTCACATCCGCAGTCGACTGACTTTGTTTTTCGTCGTAAGTTCAACGGTGAGGAATCTTCAAAAAGATTCCCAAAATGGTGGAAAGGCATAAATTGTTTGAGTGGCGGAAAATGGCCAGAAATCGCGAATTTTCTGGTGGTTCCACGGTGGCGGCTACGCCGCCGCGGCGCTTCTTGGCTCGATCTGGCGGCGTCAGCGTGGTCGTGATGAAATTGCCAGGATCTTCTGGATCTTCGCACCTTCGGCCGGAGTGCGTGTCGTAGAATGGCGGGCGGTGGTATCTCGTCACGGTCCAGATCTCTCACGGCTGCCAAATGAACAAAAACTCCACTTGGTTCCCGGTTTGGAAGAAACTTTTCCTAGGGTTTTAGACTCAAAAAAGTGTCTTGAAATTTGAGTTTCCTTTGGCATCGAACTATGTTTATATAGGGTCTAGGGTCGCTTTCGGGTAAAATCTCGAATGAGAACTTGGACACGATAAAAGTGCTACTATTGAACCCCATTAAGTAGTAACTTTTATCAGTAAGTCGGATTGTAAACGTTTGCCGTCTATGAACTTCGTGTCGGCTAGCGAGGCCCCTACGAAGTGGTACTTTAGTTAACCTAAAACTATTCCTCCTCTAAAAAGTCAAACTTGGTCAACTTGGTCAAACTTAGTCAAATGTGTTAAAAACTCGTATTATTTAGTGCGAATTAGATTTTCATAACCGATCCACGAACATGGCCGTAAAATGGCCATAAACCCGACCATAAGCAGTCAACAATTCCCGAACAAGCTCTTCAAATATCTCTCGAAGCGGAGTCCTAATACAAGCACATCCCGAAAGTCCGTCTCTGCCCGATGCTTTATTTCATTAAATGAGGTTTTTAGGCAAAGTGATCTTCTAACAAAATGTTCCACCTATGTCTTAAGTTTCCAAAGCTGTGGAGTCATTTGGACCTTTAAATTAGAAGAAATGACAAAAACATTCTGGACTGCTCCTGAACAATTTCCAAGGGCAGTATTGTGTTCTTAATTGGACGAATTTCTAGAAATAATAGAGAAATATGTGACCATAATTTCTTTATGAATGTTACTCTCCTGGGTGTCTAGTTTCAGTAGGATTTTGATTCACATCATTTGGATTAGTATGACCCAATATATGGTCCAAACAACTAGAATCAGTATCTTACTGTAAAACTCATTTTCAAGGTTTTTAGAGCTAGATTTAAACCTTAGTCTCTATAAATATATGTAGGTCTTGCTTTTAGGCTTCATCTCTAACTAGAATCATCTAATTTGGAGGTCTATAGTCCAAGTTATGGTAAAAAACAAGGACACGGGTCTAGGGAAATTTTGGCAGAATTTCCCCTTAACCACCTACACATCATTTTTCATATCTTTGGTCCTTACCAAAGACCACAACCAAACCAAACTACAAATAAATGTAATGCCCAACAAGGGCGAACAACCCGTTAGAGTATTAACACAACCAAACTCCTTAAAACAACCTAGCTTGAAATAAACCAAGTAGGAAGAACCACCTCTTGGGCATAGTAGGCAGGAGGTCTTGAGAATACCTCTGGCAGAAAAATCTGATTTCCCAAATCTCATGGATCTTGATGAAATCCCTTCTTTTTTTATACCCCCGTGGCTCGTCGAGACGATAAACTTTGGTTCTTGGCCCGATGAATTCTGACTTAGGGAACTCTGTGGATCGTGGAAAGGAGGTTGGGTGTCTCTCCTCCTCTCCACTTTCTCTCTTTTCTCTCCCAGCTAAAATCAGAACATAATGAGATGTTCTGATAAAAACTGATTTTTTAACCCCTTTTTTGTTATTTTAATTACTTGGCCTAGGTCACACCACTTGTCCACGACTTATCCGGGTCTTTTTCTACCCCGAACCAATTTATTTCGTCCTAGTTCAAATTAAAATTATTTTAAATGAGCTTTATTTAAATTATTTTCCAACTTCCCTCAAATTATAAAAATCCATTTTGGTGTCATGAACACTCGTCATCTGGCTTGATAGAAAATTACGGCTATCTCGAAATTTGATGAAATTCGTTTAGGTAACTAGATTTTGTGAGATGAATCAGCTGAGTTCATTTCATCTCATTTGAGATTTAGAAAATTTACAGGCTTGTGACCTCATACCATAGTGGCTTAATTTACCCTTTCGGAAAATTCAAATTTACCCAGGTTTTACAACATGGCATGTAAGATTCCAACTTAGAATTGCTTATTCTTTATTGGAATATTGGTGTGAATGTGAATTGTCAAAGGTGAACATTGCATGTGTACTTAGGTGGGGAGTAGCCTCTTTAGGAATTACTCTACTAGGCGTGGCTCACCTTATATGAGAAAACATTTCAAGTGTAGGGTATGCGCCAGTGGACGACTCTCATGTGGGGCCGCAAGGATGAAGAAAGCCTACTGTTGGCTTTTATATTTTATTTTGTAAAATTTTTGGTACAAACTAGTTCTGGAATATACTTATAACCATTTTTGTAAAACTTTTGAAGTAAATTATGTAAAACTTGGGAAAAAAATTTTAGTTTTTTAAAGAAAATGTAAGAGAATAGTAAAATTCTTTGGAATGAAGCTCGGGAAAGCCTACAAAATTCTCTAGTCTGGATGATGAAAGCAGTTCACACCATTGGATTCGCCTGCGCAAAATCTAGTGACCCCGAAAAGTTCAGTGATCTAGACAATTAGAAATTTTCTGATTTCACAGGTGGTGAGTAAATCAATGACTCGGGAGGACACATCATGCGACGTGAGCCATGTATCCAAAGTATAAAAGGAGAAAAAAAAATTTCATTTGGGGGGGAGATCTCCCATTTCCATATTTTTGAGTATAGAGAGAGAGAAGAGAGGGTGTAGAGAGAGAAGCTCTAACTTCTCTCTAAGATCTACAGAGCTCGGGTGGTCGTCTCGTGTTGGGCAGACAAGTAGTACTCGTCGAGGGCAACATGTGGGCTCAAAATCGAGGAGTCTTTGTCAAGAATCTGACGGAAGAAGTTTGGGAGAGACCATGATTTCAAGCTTAAATTAACTTAAGTCTTCACTCAAGAGGTAAGGGAACCTTCCTACTAGGGTTTATTTTCCATAGAGAGTCATTTGGTCTTGGTTTTCAAATACCCTGAGACAACTTTGATGAATTGCTCTCGAGCGCAAAGGAAAAGGAAAAAAAACAAACTATTTTATGATTACAGTACGATTACGTGGCGTATTGTTCGTGGCCTCCAACTTTGGATGACCATAACATTCTCGTCCTAACTCCGATTCTCATGTTCTTGGACTCTGTGGAAAGATATTTGAGTCTAGAATCCATAAATATATAAATTAATTCAATTTGAGCTCATATTATGTCCGAAAAGGATGAAATCACGGTAGCCTCACGCTCAACTGCTGATGCTACAATAATGTTCTTGATTTTCTTCATGGCTTGTAACTTGCATAACTCCTTCGTTAGGACTCCAGTTGGTGTTCTTGGATATGAAGATCATTGAGTCTAAATCTGTCCTCGTGTTTTTAATGGCATTTGTTCAAATATTCAAAATTTTGATTGTAGCACCAAGTGTGTAAATTGCTTGGTTGCGATGATATGCGTGGTCTAATACATTGAAATTGGTGTATGTTGTTTGGTAATTATATGCATGTTTATATAATTATCCATGATGCTTAGGGAAATTCATAAGTTTGAGTATGATTGGGGAAGCCCGTTCCATGAAGCCAAGTTTGTAGGCTATTTGTGGACAAGGTGTTCACGATTAGACTGAAGGATAAAGTAAGTCGTGCAGTTGGTGATGGTGTAGATGTATGTGTGTGTTAGGTATATTGGCTTGATTGTATCAATTACATTTGAATTTATCTGTTTGATATAAATGTCCAATTGGTTCAGCGGTTAATATATGAGTAGGCATATGTGGCATGGTATGAATAAGCGATACCATATTTGTATTGCATTTCCATATGCATGAGGGACATGTATTAAATGGGTGAGTGCATAGTTGTGTGTTACCATTCTTGGTGAGCAATTGGTGGACCGATACATTGGACGGCGTCAATGAAACCACCAATATTATGGTTATAATCAACATATAGTGTTGATGGTGGCCTAGGTCTGGACAATAATCTAAAGAGTCTAAGGTTTCAGAGATTTTCCAATGCTTTGTTTTGAGGTTTAGAAGATTTATCCAATGCTTTGTTTTAAACGATTTTAAGAATTATCCAATGCTTTTTATTATCTAAAGCGGTTCAGGAAGAGATTGTCCGATGCTTTTGTTTTAGACGATTAACAGAAGATTTTCCAATGCTTTTGTTTTAAAGTAGTTTCGAAGATTGTCCATGACTTTGTCTTAAGCGGTTTAAGTTGTCCCAATGCTTTTGTTTCGGCATTTCGAGGATTATTCACGTGCTTTTCTTACTCATGAGTTCGAGAGATTGTCTAGTGCTTTTGTTTCAGCGAGTTCAGAAGTTGTCGAGGCTGTTTCGTGGTTTCAAAAAGCATCATTCTTTTTGTTTCGAGAGTTTAAGAATGTCTGATGATTTGTTTAGCGGTTTGTTTCTGATGCTTTTGTTTCAGCGGTTTCAGAGATTGTCTAATGTTTTTAATGTAAACAATCTTTTATTTTTGTATAAAGGACCATTGGTTGAAATACAGTGGTGAGTTTCCTCACTCGGCATAAGCATGTGTGAAATTAAGTTGGACTCGTGTTCAAAAGGGAGTAAGTAAGGGCTCGGTACATGGGACATGTTGATTCGGATCTCTTTTATGACATGAAGGTTTCCATTCTAGAATGGCATCTTTTGTAGGGGAGTGTTTATTATTGCATAACCATTGCATGTGCACTTAGGTGGGGAGTAGCCCATGTAGGATTCACTCTGCTGGGCATTGCTCTCTCGTCGGGACATTACAGCTGATCAGAATGTGTTAGGAAAGCAGCTCACTAGAGGCCGTGAATGAAGCGAAAAGCAGGATTGTGGCTTTTATTTATATTTTGAAAATTTTGTATTAGAATGCTTTAATTTTGATATATGTTTTTATAGTGATAATTTAATACTTATGGACTATGGTTTTATGATCATGTGCTCATATGTTTGAGTAAATGGATAAATGGGCCATGTGTTTCCCAATCATTAATATGGGCATTAGGTTGTTGTATAATATTAGGCCATGTTGCCATGTAATTTACAAATTTATGTTTTAGGTGAGCTCCGAAGTACAAAGTCTCTGATTTTGTTAAATCTTAGGTCGAAAAGAGGACTAATGGTGTGGTGTCCCGGGTGCGACATCCACGATCTTCAGATGGGTTGACGGGTTCAGCGGATGGGTTTAGGCGTTACGACTTGATGTGAGGCCCGGTATCACGAATACCTGGGGCTTGGTAGGCATGGGTTTGGGCATGTGTGGTTGCAGTCTAGCAAAGTTATGAATGCACAGGAACCATTGCTTGTCTCAGTATCATAACCGTATCAAAGTATTCATTGTCTTTGTGAATCACTATGTGATGATTTATGTTTATAATGTTATCATTTGTGTGGATTATATGCATGATAGGTTGTATAGAAAACAAAGAACACTAGAGTTAGAGAGGACATAACCTTAGGGGTTGGAAAATAAGCGACATGATATGGATTGTAGGTTAGAGATCTAAGGATCCTCAACTATGGACCTAAAGTCGCTGGACATGTTGGAGTTTGATGTCATCCTCGGGATGGACTAGGTGACGGCACACAGATTTGTGGTGATAGTGATTAATAGAAGGATTCTTGCCTACGAGATGGTGTTTTGTATTATGTTTCGGGGTAAAGCCACGGTCTTTGCACGACCGTGTGTGACTCTAGCGACACGGGCGGTTGATGGGTTGGTTGGTAGCCGCAGAGAAGAACCGAGTTGTCTTGCCTGGGTGGTTTGGAAATATAGGATGTTTTTCTAGAAGGCTACAGGATTACTGAAGTATAAAGGCATGGGGTGAGGTGGGTACAAGGCTCTCTGGTGAGACTTGAGATCGAGGTGTGTCATGCCATGCACCTCGAATAATTTAACAGTCAGTCTATTATTCGAGGGGTATGTTTCTCTTGTGCCTATGAAATGAGTATCGTTGATCTGTAGCATCTTCATGTAGTTGTGTGCTAGTGGTAATCCCAGTGAATTCGGGGATAAGAAATTCTATTAGGGGAAAGAATATAAACATTGAAAAAAAAGAAATTTAATTTTTTCTTAAAATAAGCGAGAATAGTAAATTCTGGAAGAGCAGGGGAAGCCTAGAAAATTCTATAGATCTCGGATGATGAAACGAACTGCGTCGTTGGATTTGTCTCACGAAATCTAGTGATCTAGAAAAGTTTCGTCGAGTTCTAAGGCAGTCGGAAATTTTTATGATTTTACAGGTGGTGATCGCGGTGACTCGGGGCGAATTTCTCACGAAAATCTCGAAAATTAAAAATGACTTGAAACTGGTTAACAAAATAAATTGGTAGAAAATAACATTATTTTGGGGGCAAAACGAACCAGTAAGGGAAGCGTGGCGTGGCGGTATTTGTCAATGTCAAAGGAGAAAAAATCTCATTTGGGGGAGTCTCGGCTACCGTTTTAGTGTGAGAAGAGAGGAGAGGGTGTAGAGAGGCTCCGACCTCTCTAAGATCTATGTTTCGGGTGACGAATCTGTGAAGGCCAAGACTTAAAGTTGGATTATAGTGGTACAACCATTAGACATAAAATGAGAGTTTTAAGGTCGGAGAGATATGAGTGGAAAGTTTGGGAGGTGTGGGTTTAAAAGCAGTCTTGAAAAACGTCTTGGCTCAAGTGTTAGGAACCTTCTGCTCGAGTTTATTTTCCATATAAGGTCGTTTTGGTCTTAGTTAAGACCCCAAGGGGTTGTTTAGTGACATCAGCTTTTTAAAGGAAGAGAAAAAAAAACAAAGCTGATTTTTTTGTTCACAGATTCTCATGTATCCTTTGTTTATGTGAAGCCTCCAACTTTGGACAACCATAACTTACTCGTCTTAACTCTAATTGGCACGTTCCCTGACTCTATGGAAATCTCTTTAAGTCTAGAATCCATAAATATATATCGTAATGCAATTTGAGCTCTGTTGTCCACGGAATGACGAATACGGTGGCCTCTGGCACTCTGGGTGCTACAATGTTCTTTTGATTTTCTTCATGGCAAAACTTATAACATTTGTTGGACTCAAATTTGGTATTATTGAACTCTGTAAATCTCAGCAGAGTCAGATAGCCTCATGCATGTTAAGTAGATTTGGTACACATGTTTAGAAAATTTGATTGTGGCGAGTGTGCAGTGGCAGTTCTGTGATGCGCGGTCCTAATACATTGAAATTGGTGTATGTTGTTTGGTAATTATATGCATGTTGATATAATTATCCATGAGGATGAAGGCATGATTGCGTAACAGTTAAGCCCATTTGCATGGCTTGGTTGTAGGCTATTTGTTGACATGGTGTCCGCGATTAGACCTAGAGGATAAAGTAAGTCATTACGTTGGTGATAACTTGTAGATGTCAGTAGCATGTATGTGTTAGGTATGTTAGCATAAATTGCCAGCGTAATTAATTGGAATTATAGCGTTGATGATATAAATGTCTAATTAATGCATGGGTTAATATTGCCGTAGTGAAGCATATGGCATAGTATACAGATAGGAAATGGCACATTTGTTACTACTTCATAATACCATGGGGACATCGTAAATAAGTAAAGTGGATGGTTGTTGTGTTCACCATTGAAGTGGTGAGAGCGGGTGGTGGACAGATACATTAGGCCGGCGTCGATAGGCTCCACCATCGCCTTCGCTGGTTGTAAATCAACCAATGTGTATGGTGTTGACCGTTTGAAACTTAAAATGCAAGGACAATGTCTAAAGAGTCGAGTGGTTTGGGAGTGTCAATGCTTTTGTTTTAATGCGGGTTTAATTTATCATTATTTTTGTTTTAAAAAGCGGTTTGGGAGTGTCTTCAGGCTTTGTTTTTAAAAGTGGTTGGAATTGTCCAATGCTTTTGTTTTAAATTAAGTTTCAGAGATTATCCCAGGTTTTTGTTTCATGGTTTGGAGGTGTCTAATCTTTTTGTTTCATGATTTAAAAATTATCCATTGATTTTGTTTAGCGGTTGGAATTGTCAGGCTTTTTAAAGCAGTTTAAGGTTGTCATCCGCGCACATTTACAACGTTTTGAAGAATTGTCCTAAGTAACTTTGTTTTAAAACAATTTGAAGTTACGTCCAATACTTTTTGTTTAAAGAACACAAAAGTATAAAGAGCTTTGTTTCGCGGTTTTTGGCTTGTCTAAATACTTTGGTTTTAAGCGTTTTACACAGAGGCCCATGCAATGCTTTTTGTTTTAAAGTAAAGTGGTTTGAATTGTCAATGTTTTTGTGTGTAAAACAAGCTTTGTTTTTTGGATAAGGACCATTGGTTGAAATACCAATGGTGATTTTCTCACGCTCTAGGCATCTGCTTCATGTGTGGGGAGTCGGTTTTGAGATTTCAGAGTTCAAAGGGGTGTGAGTAAGGGCTGTGCGTGGACATGTTGGTCGCATCTCATTTAATGCATGTGGTTTTAATTAGGATGGCATCTGCAGAAGTGTTTGTTGTTGCATGACTATTGCATGTGCACTTGGTGAGATAACCCTTGTGGGATTTCACTCATGCAAGCATTTGCTCCTTGATAAGTGAGTTTGCAGAGTCTGAGAATGTGCGAGAGAAAGTGACTCATTGAGGCGTATTGAGAAGAAATCAGGATTGGCTTTTTGGATTTATATTTTATTAAAATTTGTGATAGAATGCTTAATTTTTGATATATGTTTTGTATAAAGTTATGTATTTATAACTCTTACTTATTTATAGTTTATAGTCATGTGTATATGTTTTAGAAGTATGGATAAATGACCTGCATTGTGTTTTACTCTATTTGGACATTGAGTGTTGGAATCCAAGTAGAACTCAGTGATAAAAGAAAAAATTCGCCTTGAAATGCAGTAAGATCGGCGGTTTGATGAAACGATGAATCAAGGAAATCAGATCTTACCTCTTGTAGGCAGAATCCTTTGGCTAAATCTGAAATTTCTTGATCACACACACATAACCACAAGCAGAGCTCAACACGGAAAGCGATCCGACAACAGCCATCTGATGCGATTATTACGGCAGCCCTCGGTATCCACTGACGGCTGAATGGATGGGATGGATAATATTTCTTGCATATGATAGGTCTTTGTCCTGAGTAAAGACACCTTAATTATCATTCAGCTCAAAAAAATTATCTCTAAAAACATACTTCCAAAGAACCACCTTCTTTTAGATGATAGACCCTTATTTATATCAAGCGCCCAAACCCACATTAAAATGAATTAAACCAATTCAAATTAACTATTAATGGGCTTGGGTTTGGGCTTGACAGGCTTGGAAGCAATGATGGAAACAAGAGCCTTTCTAACATCCCATTAAAAACATTCTTGTATTGTGACCCTATAGTTCACTCAATGTTGTGGTAATTTGATATGTTCTATTTGAGGTTATAATTGATCCTAGCAAGACATTATAACACGATAAAGTGAATTGGATGACTGAAAAACATACCATAGTATGATATTAGTCCTTTGTCACCGATGTCTCGATTAAGCACAAAGAATGAATGAAGTCATCTTTATACAACTTGTGTTTGTGATTCCTCAAATCAGTAGCTCAACGTGATATTGATAACTCCTATCAATCTCATTTGAGCACGACCAGGCATTTCTCTATCTAAATATCAAGAGGCGATAAGACAGCCTCATTTCCCGATTAAGAGCGGGACAAATTCCTTCACTATTACTCACGTTCCTCGGCATGATTCTTTGCGTACTAATATATTTTTATGTACCATCACAGTAGAGCGTGTTGACTACGTCAAGACTTCTAAAGTTCCTCATGTAGGAATCAAGTACCTCTGAGGAAAAAGTTAATCAATGACCACAGTGCTTGGCGTCATTAAAAGTTACAATGACACTTCTCTAAAGTGTCATGGCATAGGCTTGACATTGTATTTATTGTGGTGGCAGCAGCCTTCTAATGAGCATCATCTTTGGATAACATTAATAATGGCACTTTCATAAAAACATCATCCTTGAACATTTTTCGTGGAAATGACCCATATATTATTGTAAAGAGATTAAAACATTAACTCCCCACATCAGTGCGTAGCAAGTGTCATGTGATTGACTTTGCTTTTGCTATTTTTTGTATTAAAAAAAATATTTGTAATAGTATTATTAAATAGTAAGATTCTTATATAATGAAATAAAAATTTAAAAATTACGTCAAATTGAATTATCTTGTTCAAAAATATCTTTAATGTTTTGTACATAATTATGAGTTCAATAATAATGTAACCCTTATATATAAATAATAATCACAAGTCATATCCCAATTTAATTCATTTTTCAAAAGAACAAATATTGATACAATCTTATATTTTAAGGCATCACCTCCTTTTAACAAGTAAGTTTCTCGTTTTTTGACAACTATAATTTGAAACATGTAAACAAATTTGGAGAATGAGAGGCTTCTAAATTATATGTCCAACAACATAAGTATAATTGGAACTATGACTCACAAAATTTAAGGAAATGAACACTATAATTAATATAAAATGAAAAGTATAATGAGAAAAATAAACATGAGGTGAAAAGTTAAAGTGACATTCTTTGAAGAAAATAAGCAAACAAGAAATAAACCAATAGTATTAAGTTGAGATTTAGTTGTGTCCACTTTCTCTAGTCACCTTCTAATATATTTTCAACGTCATTTTGAGTATCAATAAATTTTTAAAAAAAAGGTCTAAAGCTTAATTGGTCGCAATTTTTATTTTAATTTACATTTTATGATGAAACTACGTCTTAAAAACAAACAAGAAATAATACAAAACAATAGGTTATTAACTTATTTATTTTATTTCCCTTATTATTAATTACAATTTTCAATCATTGATGATCATTACCAAAATAACATACAAATTCCAACAAAAGATGTGATGACATTTTAAACAGACATGTCTTTATCTCATATTAATTAAGGTTCCAAGGTAAAAAGAAAAATAAAAAAAACATTTTTTTTATGAATTTGTACATTTTTAAAGTAAAAAAAAAAAAAGAAAGAAAGATTATTGTCAAAAAAAATATTAAATATAGGCTTTTATCCATATTTTCCCCCCTTGTCTTCATGTTTTCTTTTATACTATTTCTATATCACACAACGTGTAGTGATTACCATAATGTGTGAAGGAGTCCTGAAATTCAACCATGAAATTGAATTTTTCAAATTATGCTTTCGGTATCCACCAATTAAATTTACACAACTTATTGAAGAAAAAGAATTTCAACATTTTATCATTCATCATCAACTTGTTTTCTACTACTATATCTAGATTCCAAACAAACTTAAGAAATCGTTGGATAGGTATACACCAGAATGTCCTTGAGCGAAAATAAATACTTACATGGCTGGGAGGGATATGCTTCCATTGAGAAGGTCATACTAAAGAGTATGACGCTATAAATCACTCTTTTCATTGTTATTCCTATTGGAAAAAAACAAATATATGTGATGATGCGTTTTCATGGAACTAGAATTTCAGTGTGTTGGGTTAAGGCAGTTGGATTATTCAGAATCGTGTGGATAGTCGTGTTGAGCGGGATCGCGTGCTAATGATCTTTGGGCTCGGACCGTAGCACTCCTCTGCAAAAGCAAGGGAAGAAGGGAGTCGGGGGCCGCCGTGGGTGCTCCGATGCTGAGTCGGTTTCTTTTCGAGGAAAGAGGGCGCAGAGGGCGAATGTGTTGCATATGTTTGCATATGAGTATGCGTCTAAGAGTCCGTACCTTTCACCGCTGGGGTGGCCATGTATTTATAGTAGATGTTCAACCAGTTGTACTGTAACTAGGATTTTTCCTCATTGGATGTGATTTTCTTATAAATATCGGATTTGGTAATGGATTTAAAAAGAGCTGTTTATTTGGGATAATCTTACTTCCTTATTGGAGATCAATGATGATGTCTGTTATTTTCTTTCCCTTCTTGATAAGATTTGGTTGGATCGGCGGGATGATATCTTGTTAGGGGTTATTCTATTTTACGTAGTAAGGCGAAATACAATCGATTTGCGGGATATGGACCTTCTAATTCATCGAAGATCGTCCTTTTTGGACTGCGGTCGGGCCTTCTTTTGGGCTGAGTAGGGGCACGGGTATTGCGTTGACGCCCGCGAATGGTGGAAGTGACACCATGGGCCCATTTTCCAAACTTCTCCGGTTGCCCCGGCCCTTGGGTACGATTGTGCGTGGGCAAGAAATTTGTGTCGTTTTCTTACATCAGATACGTCTCGATGTCTGTTGAGGTTAGGTTAGTTAAGGCTTAGTCGCGAGTCATATGCTATGATAATGATGACTCTTGGGTTTTGCGCTCGTTTCCCCTACCTCTTGTTTTCTTCGGTTTCTTCATACCTCCTACATCACATTAGCTACTCTTGTCCTCTGACCTCTTTGATCTCGTGCGCTATTTTCTGAGTTCTCTGTCGACCACTTTTTATGAGTCTTTTCGGCATTTTGTAGCTTCTTCCATCTTATTCCCTAGACCCTTTGCGTCTCTGCACCTCTTTGGTTTCTCTTCGATTAGTGCGACGGCGCTAGGGTTAGATTGATTGGTTCGTTTTTTCTTGTTGCTCTTGTGTAGATTAAGGTCGCTCTTCTTGTTACGTATTGGCAATGCTCTTGATTGTTGCGGATTACGAAACAGGTTAGGGATGCCCGGCCGGATTCGGCCGTAGTTGAACCGGCGTTCTGAAATGCCTCCTCTTCCCTTGGATAGGATAAAGGAAAAATAAACCTAATTAAATATCACAGGGAATTGATTACCTTAAATCTGCCCAGTCGACATCTTTGTATTGTGGGACTGGCAAGGTCGGTCCTTACATTATGGGGTTACCTTTGCGAGCGTTATCGACCTCCCACAGCGTCGGGTATGGACCCACGGCGTCTTGACCTTAATGTAGATTAGTGCACGGGATGGTATGTTTCTTTGAGGTCGTAGCTGATAATGAGTCTTCGTTTTCCTTTACTTTTGCCGTGAAGGGTTACCACGAAACATTTCAATGTCGTCCTTCCTGACTACGCTCCCAGCCGGTTGGGGTATTTTGTGGCTATTGGCGCTGCGAGAGACCGAAGGGCTCGGCGTCTAGTGTGGCTTTGCTCCTCATCTTTTTAGACGAGGAACCGCAGTGGCGACGGCTATTCTCAGCGCCTGGAACCACCAGTGATCACGATCTTCCTTCCTCCATAGGTGTGGAAGGGCGCTATTTCTTTGTGGCGGTGGCGAGAATATGATCCTTGAGACAAGGGCGACACTGCAGGCGTTCGGTGGCAGACCACCCTTGATAATCTTTGTGAGTGTTTGCTCTGTTTTCGGTATAACTTGTGTGAAGGTTCTTTGAATATTTACGATTTAGCATTATTCTCATGCTTCCAGGTACTCGACTCAGCCTTAATCTTTGAAAATATCTTCCCTGCTTTCTGGCTGGCGGAATGTCACACTCGTCCTGCAATTTGTCATCGGATATTCTGGTTCATCTAATTTGAGGTCTCTAGCGTTCAGCTGCTTGAGGCCGCCTCCTTCCACCGAGAGTCTCCCATTTGGCTACGCAGCCACTCCTACTGCAGGAGAGATTTTGGTCGATTGGGGGCCTTTGTCTCGGAAGCCGGATGAAAGCGGGAAAAAATCAAGCTCTCTTGAAAAAGGCAGGCGGTTTAGGTTAAGGTTTAGAAATTGGGGCGTCTCACGGCTTCCCTTTCAGCCGGAGGCGGGCCTTGATTACTGCGGCGGCTCCTTTGTGGTCACGAGGCTCTCCACCCCTTCTAAACTGCTTTGTAGAGGCCACAAAAAATCTCTTGGATGGAGCGGTCGAGCGGTAGTTTGTTTGATATGCTATTCTGAGTGAATCTCTTGAGAGTGTTTATGCCACCTCCTCCGAAGGGTGCAGAAGAGGTTGAAGAGAAGAAATCTGGAATCAAAAGTTGGCGAAGATGAGGACTCTTTGCTCTTCAATACTGAACTCGCAGTAGGTGCGATCTCGTCCATCCTTAGGGATTCTGACCTTGGGAGGTCGAAAGCGCTGCCCATTGATGAGGTTTTGGCTCTATCCCTTCAGGGGGTTGTCTCGGTAAGTCCTGTGTCGATATCTGTTTCGGAGTTGATCCGTCTTCGAATCATTGACTTCATGGCAGTCTGCGAATAGCCACTCATTTGAAGGGTTTGGCCGATAAGGCCAAATTAAGCAACATGTAAAAATGGCGGATTTATAAAGGCGAATCGTCCTTTCTTAGGCCGGTGACTACGAACGGGGCGTATGGCGAAGAGGTGGAGAGACTGTCGATCTAAAGCATACTGCGTCGGCTCGTGCCCGGGCGGAAAGTAGAGAGGATGAAGTTTGGAGTAGCTCGGCATCGGTTGGAGGCGAGCTTCAAAAGGTTCGAGGTGAGCTCCAGGTTGCGCTGAGTGACCTGATCGAGACCGGACGAGCTGCGAATCCCTCCGTCTGAGCTTGAGACGGTTAGGGAGGCCTTCGTCACATCGGCGGCTGGGTCTCGAGAATTTGCGTGTGGCGATGGCGATACGTGTCATAAAGTAGCGCGGCTAGCGTGGCTAGTCGTGAACCTCGAGGCCAAAGGCGCTGCTAGATGCGACTCGTCGTGAGGCCTCCAGGTATGGGGTCGGCGGAGCGGGCGGATGAGAGTGTCGCCCGGTTGCGCGGGGATCTTCACCAGCAAATATCCTTGGTTGCTCAGAGGGATGATGTTATTAGCAGACTGAGGGACCAAGCCAGTGCTCAATGGGCCTCTGGGTGGCTCGCTTTTCAGCAGAAGGTCGTTAACTTCTACCAAGACTTAGACTTCAACTTCGATCTCCCAAGTGACGAGGAGGCAGAGGAGTCTTTTTCTACAAATTATTCTCAAGAACCAAATACTCCTGCTGAAGCCCATTCCCCCTATTCATCGTCACGTTCCTCTGGCGGCCTTTGGGTTTCTTGTACTCATTTTACGCGCTGTGATATAGAGCTTTTATATTTTTCTTTTAATGTACCTGCTTCGCTTTTGTCGGGTCTGTGATTTGGGACATATGTAGCTCTCCTTTTAATAAATATTCGTGCATCGTCACGTGTTCTTCTTGTCAGTATTTTTAAACTTTTCTTCATGAATTTATGCATGAATTGAGGGTGCAGGTTGAAGCGATTAGGCTCAAATCGGTAGTCATTGAGGAAAGCGATTGGGCAATTTAGCATGAAATTTGGGTGATTCTGGGTTTGTAAGGCTTTGTGTTGGTGGAGCTCGTCAAATTAAGCTGCTGGTCTTCGTTGACTTTCTTGCATGTCTTGAATTATTTTAGGGCGGATGACTGTCAACGGCGGTGATCTCATCGGTATTCTGCGGGGTGAAACGGATTCAGCAAGTTTGCATGACTGTTACAGCGGGACTCATCATCTTGAGCGGCTGATCTCAGTTGGCTGACTTACATAGTCGGCCCGATTCCTTAGGTTGCATGACTATTTTTAGCGAGGAAACTGTGCGTGAAATTTATTTGAGTTCGGTCTATACGAATAGGCGGATAGGAGTGAACTCGTCGATTCGCGAACATCTTGGCGGTGCCGTCTATGGACTTAGGGCTGTCAAATACGAAGCGATTAGGCGGCTTCGTAGTGAGCTTCTTCAGGAAGAGCTTCGTCGTAACTGATAGAGGCCCAGGCTCGTCCATGTTAACTTTCGTCGGTGCGAATTGCTTCGAAGCGTGCTTTCGTCTGGACTTCTAAAGGAAGGCTTCGTCAATCTGAAACGATTAGGCGAAACTTCGTCCATGAGCTTCTTGGAAAAACTCGTCAGCTCGACTGATATTAGTGACCAAATCTATATTAGACCACAAGGAAGAAGCTTCGTCAATCACGAAACGATTGAAGCGAAATATTATGGCTTCTTGCGGAAAACTCGTCGTATGGCTTGTTAGGCGAGGCTTCAATCCATGTGAAGCTATTGCCCAGGAAAAGAGCTCGTCAATAAGCAGTTGGCGGAGCTTCGTCCATATGAGCTATTTGGCCGAGCTCGTCAATGCGAACGATTGGCGAAGCTTCGTCCATGATTTGGGAAAACTGTTAGTATATTGTTGGCGGGGCTCATCCATGTGATTCTTGCCCGAGCTCAGTTGGGTAGGTTATGCGAATAAGATGGTTCGCCCAGGTAGTGACTCATCTGAGTGACGAGAACTCGTCAAAGTGGTAGCGGCTCACGGCGCCAGTGGCTTTGGTGGCGTTCGGCTGAAGTTGTCCCGACTCGTTTGGCGGCGTAGCTGTGTTAGTGGATCACCTCGTCAGTGTGAGTTGCTTGGCTCCTGGCCCATTTTATGGCCTTGGTGGCGTGTCAGCACAGGTGGCGATATGGTAGGAGGTAGATATAACTGGCTGATACCGACTCTGATGGCGTGGCACATGCGGTAGATAGGCTGCGTCAAAGTGAGCTGCTTGGCTCTGGCCCATGGCGGAGTAGTGGCGTTCGGTAGTGGCGATGTGGCCGTGGCGATGATGAGCTCTGAGGCGTGGCGCATCTGGTAGATGAGCTCGTCAGAAGTGAGGCTGCCCGGATCTTGGCGTTTGGCGTGGTGGCGTTCCTCTGGGAAATGGCGATGTGGCCGTTGTGATATGGCAGGCGGTCGGCTCTGAGGCGGCGTGGCTGTGCGAGTAGATGAACGTGAAGTGGTACGCGGCTCTTGGCTGCATGGCGGTGGTAGGCGTTCGGCCCAGTGGTGATGTGGCCGGTGGCAATGTAGCGTAAATTTTGATCGCGACTCCACGAGCGGCGTGACTGTACGAAGTAGATAGGCTCGTGAAGTGGCTGCGTTCCTGGCATTGTGGCCGAATGTCGTTGGTGACCATAACTGGTTGGTGAGCTCACGGCGTGGCTGTCTCAGTAGATGAGCTCGTCGAGTGAGCTCTTGGCTCTGTGTAATGCCAGTGGCGTTATGAAGTGGCAATGTAGCTGAGGCACGGTCGACTCTGATGCGGCGTGGCATGCGAGTAGATGAGCTGTGCAGTGAGCCTCTTGGGCTCTGGCGTTGTGGCACTGGTGGCGTTCTGGCCAGATTGGCAATGCCTGCTTTGGTAGTTTGACTCTGAGGGCGGCGTGGCCTATGTAGAGTAGATAAGCTCGTCAAAGTGAGCTGGGCTCCCAGCGATGGCCTGGTGGCGTTCAGTAAATTAGCCTGTGTATCCTGGCCCCGGTCGACTCACGAGGCAGCGTGGCGTCTTGAGTAGATGAGCTCGTCAGTGGCTGGTTGGCTCCCCAGCGACAGCCTTGGTGGCGTTCAGTAAGTGGCGATGTAGCCAGTGGCAATGTGGCCTTAGGCGATCGACTCACAGGGGCAACGTGGCTGTGCGAGTAGATAGGCTCGTCAAAGTGGTTGCTTGGCTCCTTGGCTGTGACTGTTTGATTGAGCTAACATGGCCCATTCTGACTTGATTTTCTTGGAAAGGTGCGAACGTCTTTAATGTTGATTGATGGAGAATTTGGAACGTTCAGGTGACTTTTTGAATGCTTTGGCTTTCTTATAAATGTCGTTGTGGGGCTTATACTTTGTATATTTTGCTTTATCCCGGTGCGTAACGGAATGCGGGTGAATGAATCGTGTTAGGAGTCGTTGTGCCGCTGCGGATCTTAGAAGATTTTGGTTGATCTTCTTTGTCTTCTACGGCATGTGGGAGTTATGTTTCTAGTCTTCCCTTTATAGAGTCATGTTATTCCACAGCCGTGCTAGAATGCTTCAGGCGATCACATTTCTTCGCGTCGCCTTCTCGTGCCTCTGTTCTTTACATTCCTTATCCTTTCTCCTTCTCATTCTTTTCATCTTTTTTTCATCTCATTCTCCCCTTTTTGTTTCATGCATAAACTCCTTCATCCCTTCTATACCTTCACCTTTTCCACTTCTTTCTTTCTTCTCCTTAACTGTCTCTCTTTCTCCTTGCCTTTTTTTTTTTTTTTTTTTAAAGGGAAGCGCATGTGATTGTGTCAGTAATATCTTTGATTTAATAGCAAGAATGTAAATCAGGTGGAATAAAAGTGACTTTTTATATCATGGACATTCTCATTATGTGTTTTTACATGTCTTATATGTCGGTATTTGAGATGTGTCTAACTAAATAACTTGATGAGCCTTCGACTCATTACATAAGAATCGATAAGGCTCATTATCTTCAAACCCCGATGTCTCTTGGTAAAAGCGCTTAAGATATTCGCATTCCATGTATCTTTCGTAGATTTTTCCTTCCTACATTTGGAGCTCATAATTGCGAGGCACGGCGACTCGAGATATGTGTAAGGACCTTCCAGGTTAGGGCCCAGTTTCCACATGCGCAGATTCTTCCTTCTTGGCGGGGAGTTTGCTGAACTAAATCACGGCATATGGCTCACAGGTTTGACTTTTTTATTATAATTGCCTTCTTTGTCTTCGCCCCAGTAATCCTTTATGCGCCTTAGAACTTGCTCGCTTTTCATCGAAGTTCTAAGTTTGGGGCAGACCTCGTCGTGTGTTCGATGCTAACTCGATCTGGGAGACTTTATTGGGCCTCAACGAGCTCTTGCCGATCAGAAGGCTAAAGGCGAATGGGGTTTCTGGGTTGGCGACTTCGTGTGTGGAATCCTGGCCCAGGCGTAGTACCTCGGGAGGTATTCTGCCAGAATTTCCTTTAAGGTCTTCCAATTTGGTTTTCAAAGGCGACTTTAAGGGTTCGATAGTGACTTGACCTATCAGTGAGTTCTGCGGTGTCTTTGGAGATGAGTAATAATTTTTAATTCGAGGCTCGGCACGAAATCTACGAATTTGGCGTTGTCAAAGCGTTTTCGGGTTATGCGATACCAAGGCTCTTGGAATACGAAACACATATGATGGCTGCCACAAAGTGCGTATCTTACGCTTTCTGTAATTATGGTTAAGAGCTCAAGCCCGCCCACTTGGTGAAGTAATCCTTCTGGTCATAATTTGCCATGACCGCCTGATGGGCGGGGTCGGTATCGAAACCAGCTTCATTGGAATGGCCAGGGGCTTGTGATCGACGTTAAGGGCTCTGATGGGAGGCGTGCTCCTGGCAGATTTTTCATTTCTTGACTAAGTCGGTCGCATCTTTAAGTATTGTGAGCGATGGTATCCACGCCTCAAGACTTTTCTCTTGTCTTTCGAGCTCGATATGATTCCCATAAGCCCTCGTGTACTTCTCATTGCATTACTCGGTGTCTTCTCTGCGATGCATTTAAGGAAAGGTGTGAAAAAATCCTCGCTTGTAGAGGCTTCCCTTGTGATTAGTAAACTGTGAACCTCGCCCTTATCTTAATTTTGCTTCTTTTCGGGTAATCCGCGTAGGCTTGATGCATAATATAATCCAGTATGGGCTCCGTCAGTCGGCTTGGACGGGCGAAACACTCCTTGCCGTAGGGTCGATTGAGGGTTGCTTGGTGTCGGCCCAGTGTCGACTGCTTGAAGTCTTCTGTGAGGTGTGGCTAGCTTTTCGAGAGCATCGGCTCGGGGTTCTACGCTATGGGGACATGCTTAACACTAACGACACGAATTTTTAATAAGTCGCCGAACCTTCCGGTATAAGATCATCCTCTGCGCTTTTGGCCCCTCGTGGGGTATCTTCTATTTGCGACCACCCGGTAAGTCAACTGCAGCAGACCTCTAGGCGGTGAAGCTTTCTAATGAATGAGGCGGAGTTGAGGCTGCTATAGCGGCCTTATATTCGGCTTAGGATTTGTTGGATGCGGAATCAAATCACAGTGCGTACTCGTGTCTATTCCCTACGGGGAAGTTAGGATAAAGACACCGCTCGCTCCCTTGCGTGTTTGAGCTCCATCTCACGGAGGTTTCCAAGTGGAGAGGTCAGAGTGGATTGTTTGAGCATCTTTGAAGTAGATTCGGCGAAGCGTGGCATACCATGACGAAATCGACCACGAACTTGCCACTTTTTAAACTGCAGTTTTTAATGCTGTATCGATGTCGAACTTCGCTTCGACTCTATGGCCCACTTCATCGACCTTCAGAAGGTCTCGGGTTTATCGCGACACTTGTTTCGCCAGTTGTGGTTGGAACCCGTAATTATGAGCCTAGAAATACGGGCGGAGCTTGGCTGCGAGTTACCGAGCGAAAGTGCTTTTCCATTCTTGGGCCTCCCATACGCTCCTCTTGAGGCTCGTATGATAGTAGAATGGTCTTGAACTAAGCTCTTTATCTCTGACGAGGACAGCGCTGGTTGAAAAGTCCGACACGGCTAAGTATAAAGTAAGGAGCTTCCCTTCGACAGGACTTACTAGAATGGGAGGGGAACTCAGGTATGTTTTCAATGCTGAGAATGCTTCTTCACACTTTGTATCAGTTAGAAACTTTCTTGAGCTTGGAAGAAAGGTGGCATTATCTTGATACCACGGATAAAGCAGGCCCCAAGGCTATGAATCTCACTGTCGGTATTTGTACTTCCAGCATACGGTGTGACGGCGTATCGACACCACCACTTATCTTGTGCGGATTTGCCTCCAGTTCCCGGTTGTTCACTATGAAACCCGAGACACCCCACAGTGACTCTTGCCAGAAAACACACCAGTGGATTCCCCAGCTTCATGTTGTAACTTCTTTAGGATTTGGAACACTTCAGGAGGATGAGTGATGTGAAAGTTGGATGTGGTGGATTTGACATGCCGATCTGTGTATACCTCCATAGTTAATATGCTACTTGCGGAATGTCCCGGTTCTGTATACGATACCAAATTTGGCTCCTAGTTCTTAGTCCAAAACGGCATCACCCCGATATTTAGCCAGAGTTCCTTGTCTTTGTGACGAACGAGGTCTTTTCTTGGTCGTCTAGGTCCATATTGATCTGGTTGTAGCCGGAAAAGGCATCCATAAAACTGAGAAGTTCATGGCCTGCGGTGGCGTCCACGATGAGGTCGATCCTCAAGCAAGGGAAGGCGTCGCTGGGCATGCTTTATTTATGTGGTGAAGTTGATACGAGTCGCCACTTGCCATTTAGCTTTCTTGAAACCTGGCGTTTGCCAACCACTGGGATACTCCACCTCCACGATCTCAGCAGAGGAGCTTGCCGATCTCACGTTGATGGCTTTTGCCTTCACGTGCAGCTCATAACACGTGGCCGGTTTGAAGGGCGGTGGTGTTCGACCTATGTGTGATTCTTGTAGGGTTAATTCCTCCCATGTCACTTTGCTTCCATCTGGCGATCTGCAGTACGTCTCAAGCGAGTAAGGGCGTTTGAGATCTGCTGATTTGGGCCGATATAGGCGAGATGTTCAGTCGTCATCCGATCTTGGTTCCTGATTCTTACGAGCTCAGTGCGGTGGAGCACCTCGTCGCGCGTGTCGACTCATCCACATTCACGTTGTCATTTTGCTTTACGCTTCATGGGTACAGTCGCCCAGCATTCCACATTATCCGGATTGTTCTCCTCGAACCATCCTTTACTTTCAGGTATGGTTGGGAACTTGATTATCATATGGTATGCGGAGGGGATGGCTTTTATTGCGTTGAGTGAGGGTCTTCCTAACAACATATTATAAGCTGATGGGGCGTCTATAATGAGGAATCTTCTTTGTTGTGTCATCGCCTTTACAAGGGGGCTCTCGGGGTGAGCACGGAGTTGGATTGAAGCGAGGTAACACCTTTCCCATGAAAATCCCTGCGGATGTGTGTTGGCGGGCTCCGGTTTTCTCTCCCAGTACCCATTTTATGTATCGAAGGTTGGCGAAGATGATGTCGGATGAGCTCCGTTATCAACAGAACCGATGGCTTTGTTTTGTTGGCCCTGATTCTTGAGTGCAATGTAGATTCGTCATGGGGGTGTTGGCATCCCTCTAGATCCGAGTCAGAGAATGTGATGGACGTGTCGAAGCCGCGGTAGTTTGGATACCGCTTGTATTTCCCTTCCGTTGTCACGATCTTTGTGATGACCTTAGAAACTGAACTAGACTCTCCTCTCTTGCGAATCCTCGAATCACATGGATTTCTCCAAGGGGTTCTTTAGTCTTGATCGTCGTCTGCTTAGGCGGCTGGTTTGATGAGTTGGGGCCTGGTTTTGGGTTTGATTAAGGCACAGTGCGGGCGACCCTGCGGAGATGAAAGCAGTAGGAGAATATCAGCGCCGTAATAAGTACTATTCTCTCTTTAGATGTATCTGGAGTTGTCGTGCGTGTCCATAGTCCCTATGGAACTCGCAGTACTTGGTGTTGTCCCTTGTGGCGGGATCCGTTCATTTGAGTTGCCGCCTCAGGCATTTGTTTGCATTACTTCATGTAGGACACATGTGACGAGGTACATCGAGGGGTGGCGAAATGAATAACGTCGGCGTCTCCCCAGGAGCGGCGGTGGACCCGGAGCGATCACGAGGTTCTTACGCTTTTGGGGTCGTTCTTCATTTTCTTTGGAGATCGCTTCTTGAGTAAGCTTTGTCTTTTGGGGCTTCGTCCTGATCGTTTTGTCTGTTCCATTCTTCTCTTTATGGGTAGAGCTCTCCTTCTTGGATGAGGCTTCTTCGCCGTTATATGCCTACGCTTTTGCTAGCACCTCGTATGCTTGCTTGAGGTTCTTTGAGATGGAAAACATCGGATCCTTACATTTGCCTCCTAACCCGGCCAGATGAATCGGTGCCGAATTTTCATCGGGTAGCATATCTTGAGGACTGGCGTTGAATCTTTACCGCATTAGGACTTGGACTTTCTGCCGAGCCACAGCAGCGATCGACGGATGGTAACTTGGTTTTAATGCGTCACGGCCCCGGGTGGAAGTGGGAGAACGAACGATGGATAGTTCTCTGAATGAAGAAATTGGTGAAGGTGGAATTCTATTAAACCTGGGCAAAGATTTAGACGCTGAGTTGTGTAGCTTTGGCATCGCATAAGTCCCGATACCACGTATGGCTCCATCGATTTTGTGAAAGTATTGAGGTGGTCGGCCGGGATCTTTGATTCCATCGAATGCTTCCGGCAGAATTTAAATTTATTTGGAAGGGGTAGCGTAGTACCTCGACTGTGAAGGGTGATTCAGTTTGTTGTACCAAGGTGTCCATAGTATCTGGGGTGCGTCCTTTAACCACCTCTTTCATACGGATGATCTCTTGTTGAAGACTCCTAAACCTCTGCTCCCATGATTGCTCTCCTGCTCCTGAGTACGTGGGTGATGTAGTTAACCGTTCGTCGTGTCCCAGAGCATTGCTTCGTTTCCGCATTCGCGAGGTAATTTGTGGTCCGATGCTGCAGCTCGGTTGGACTACGCCTGTTTGGCACCTCGGGAATGTCGTGACGTGTTGCTCCTCACGAGGGGAATGTTGCCGACCTTCCTACGGGTCTGTCGTGTCTCCGTGAATGTTGCGTCTGTGCGGTAAGTTGTTCTAACTCTTCTGCTCCAGTTGATTGGCGAGGCGAAGTGCTTCCGCCGTTCGTATTGACTGCATTACTTCTCTTGTCGGGAGTGCCAGCATCCCGTTACTGGCGGATCCACCGCATCCTTGGAGGATTGGCGTTGCTCTATGTTAGGGTTGATACCATCGTCAGCGAAATCGATTATATTTATATAAGGCCCATCGTTCCAGTAAACAGCTAGCGGTGATGCCTTTTTCAATAGGGCCCCGGGCTGGAGCGTGTGAAGTCCTTGTTTGGACCGGATTGTCCCGGTACGGGATGCGGCGTCTGGATTCTTCTGGGTTGAGCGGGATCGCGACTTGTTGATCTGTGGAAGCTGAGCGTAGCACTCCTGCTGCAAACAAAGGAATAAGTTGGGTCGGCGGGGCTTCGCGATGGCAGCTCAGATGCCTAAAGTCGGTTCTTTCCTAAGGGAAAGAGAGAATCTTAGAGAGTGATGTATTGTTGCATATATTTGCATATGGTATGCGTCCCAAGTCCGTACCTTTCAGGCCCAGATTAGCCATGTATTTATAGTAGATGTTGACCCGGTTTAATGCTATGGCCAAGTTTGTTCCCATTGGATGAGATTTTCTTATCAATATGTCGGATTTGGTAATGGATTTGAAAAACATTTATTTGGGATGTCTTCCTTCCTTATTGGGGGGAGATCAGCCAGTGATGATCACATTGTGTACTCTTTCACTAGCAGTAAGATTTGGTTGGATATTGAGGATGATATCTTGTTAGGGGTTATTATTTTACGTAGTAGGCGAAGCTGAAAATCTGATTTGTAGGATATGGACCTTCTAATTCATCCAAGATCGTCCTTTGGACCTAGCGGGCCGGACCTTCGTTTTAGGCTGGTACCGAGGGGCCTGGGTATTGCGTTGGGCGCGCCACTTCTTTGGGCTTGGTGAGTGAGCACAACGAGCCCATTTTCTGAAACACATCAATACAAACCAAAATTAATAGGATTTCTTATTTTAATGTGGCTACAAGTGAATAATGATGCAAAATGCACATTATTCATATTATATATATATATATATATATATATATATATATATATATATATATATATATATATAAAACATTCTATGATTGTCTAAAATCCCTACAAAACCACCTAATCTTTTAGTATGCTTCATAATGCCATCCTCACAGTCGAGTCCGCTGGGTAATTAAAAAAAAAAAAAGTCTACTAATGCTATAGCATTATAGAGTTCACTTGTATACATGCTAAATCACCATTTTCTCAAAAGTTCTATTACGGAAAACCAGTCCCATCAATGACCACTAAATATAACCTTGAGAGCATACTTTCTTTTTCAGGGATCTAGTTCAAATGACTAATTTATTCTCATTATTCCATATAATTGAAGACATCAACATAAAAAACAATATATATATATATATATATATATATATATATATATATATATATATATATATATATATATATATATATATATATATATATATATATATATATGCTATATATATATAAAGTAAAAAAAGAAGTAAGAGACAAGTATGAAATAGTGTATAGTAGTACCATAACAGCCATCTGAGAAAGCTGAAGCAGTATTAGGGAGAAAACATGTACATTAAGAAAATAATTTCATTAATGTCTCTAAGAGTACATTATTATAGAATCTGGCATCACACTTTATGAGTTGATAAACTCATAACACTTATAAAAACATAGTAAAATATACCAAAAAAAAAAAAAAAAACCAATGCAGAGTATTGTAGGGAGTTTAAGAAAAATAATACAAAAAATAAAATAAATCTAAGAAAAGGATGGTTTGAAAAATAATCACAACTTTAATTTAGTTTTTTCCAAATAGGCTTTCCACATAAAATGAAGATTAAAAAAGGTAAAGGTATCTCTTTAGAAGACACTTTTAGTCTGAATTCAAAAATTCCAAAATTATGAAAGTGTCTCTTACAAAGGCACTTTTAATCTAAAATCAAATTAATGAAACTTTAGATAGTGTCTCTTCAAGAAACACTTTCAGTTTAAATTCATAATTTATGAAACTTTAGAAAGTGTTTCTTTAAAAGAAAATTTCACTTAAAATTTGAAGATTTTCAAAATTTTAAGTGTCTCTTGAGAACCTTTCCTGAGGTAAGTCACTAGATTTGAGGAATATTTTTTCAAACTTTTGTATTTGAAATTTATTTTTTAGGCTAAATGTCAGAAAAGCTCAAGTATTGCATACCTACTTAGATTTCTGGTTACAATCAATTCACGCCTATTATTATAAAATTCTAACAATTGTACCAATACCATAAACATGAACAAAATCAAGCATCTCAATTATTTTTGCACAAATCTGTATCTAAACAAAATACTGTTTATTATCTAAATGAACATAGAGCAAAAAAATTGACACAAACGAAAAACATCTTATTATGTCCACAAGGTGCATATTATGAGGCTAATGCATACTGCTCCATTTGTTGGGCATCCATCCTCCCTCAAAGCTACAACCTAATTACAAAAATAAGATATCATACTACAATCAAAAGTTGAATTACAAAAATAAAAAATTTCTGAAAGGCGAACCAGTCTACTATAGCGAGCTTCGAAGAAATTTACATGAAGTAATACTCTTCACAACTCGAATAAAAGGTTGCGAAAAGTAAATCGGATCCATATCACCAAGAAAATCTTGGTAATTACTTTGTCATAGTCTTGTTGGTATTTTGATAGAATTATATCATATGTCATTTGAAAATAACTCCATATATTTTATATCTGACAAGACTTGTATTTAAAAATTACGAATCAACTTAACTTTGTATTTTGACTAAGATACCACATGCCTGTCTGACCTTATCTTGTATTTGTAATTAAAGATATAAACATGTAAAAATCCTAGCTACTTATATCTAAAAATTACATGGCTACTTCTACATTTTTCGAATGAGGCAACTTTTGCAAAATTTTGAAAACCAATTCCTGAAATGGGAATTCTTCAATTATTAATAATTAACGACCATAAATACAAAGTGTGTTTTTCTTTAAAAGGCTTCTCTATCTCTGAGATTCTGAAAATAGGGTTGAAATGCAATAAAACGACAAAGCTTCAACCTCATCTCAAATCACCTTAAAAGCAGAGATGAACACATAAATCCCCAAGCAAATGCTAGAGAAGCTTTTCAAATTTTCCAAACAAAATCAGCAAATGTAGCCTTTTGTTTTCTAAAAGAAATTGCCCACCAACAATTTTTTTTAAGGAGAAAAAAACTAAAATTGAAGGAAATTTTTTCTCTTTTCCCATTTTTTGTCCCGAAGGAAAAGAAAACAGAGATAAATTTACCGCAACAATGGTTTGTCTATGTCCAAAGAAAAGTTCTTTCTTTCAATCTATCTATATATATTTCTTGTAGAACCCACCATTTCGACAAAAGTCATCCTCACTCGAGAAGCAATCGATCAACAACTCCTGCATGTTGTCTTCTTTAGCATCATCATCCATGTCTAATGTAAAAAATGTCTCAAAAGATGAGTTCTCTATTTCATAAGCCATTTGAAATACAAGTTGAAAAAAGTAAATCAAAGCCGGTGATTAAGCGTTAAATTGAAAGTAATCCCAAACTTCATCTTCCTCACGTCCACACCAAAATCGATCTGAATAATCTGTCACGCTTTCCGCATTAGAGCTTAATGAAATGGAGTTAATCACAAAAATCTAATTACATGCCTGTTAGAGATGGAGAAGTCGCGTGTTAAAGGGCGATAGCCTCAGCCGAGATTAATACGTAACATAGCGAGTCTTCACTTCCCGCTCCAAATAGGAAACCGCTTTTCTTGCGTATGCGTTTATAGTGAGTGCCACACTGTTTCTTCATCAGCGTAAACACCTTCTCAACACCCTCATCCTCTTGCGTCGTCGCTTCCAACAATGTCATCTCCGATCTGAACAATTCCGATGCTCTCGATCCGAAAACCTTCACCACGCTCCGGCGTCTTGGGTTCATCCTCGGCCGCCTCTTTCGCTTCTCTTTGGAATGTTATCAAAAGCTTCTTCTCCCAAATACCCATAAAAGGCTTTATCGAGTGAGGATAAGGAATAGAGGTTGAGAGTATTATTTTAATAAAATATTATATATAATAGACTATGACACTTTAAAAATGTCAAGGTTTTTATATTACTTAAAATAAGACACTTTCAACTATGACACCTATAATAACTGTCATAAAATTAACAAAAATACACAAGACAATGATGCTTCAAATTAAATGTCATTATACATTTAATCACATGTAAACAATTACATTATTTTTAAAATGTCATAAAATGAGTGTCATAAATTTTAATTTTTGTAGTAGTGATGGAGAATTTAGATCGAAGGACTTAAATACCCCTTCTTTATGATGAGTGCGTGACGCAGTCCGCATAGTATTTCTCATAGCGGGTCAGTCCAATAACATGAATTTAACATGTATTTATGTTCTGAGTAACATCTTATGTTCATGACCAGCAAAACGTGGTATTTTCTCAGAAAACACAATAGTCTTTCTTAGGTTATTATTCCTGATAATGATCGACTATGAATTTATTTAGAGCAGTGTTCTTATGCCTTAAGGTTTTACTATAAGAGTCATACTTGATGACAGCGAGAGCCCGACTATTCAAGAGATCGATTTTATCAAGTTAAACCACAATTTAAATAACAGATAAATGATAAATGCCTCATGTATATAAACATATAATGACAATGTATATACCCCTTTGAGATGAGCATATCAGCAGGTGAGGTCTTTGTATAATATTGGGCCGTATTCTGAAGTATAATTACACGGGTTGTATTTTAGGTAGAGAGCAAAATTATAAGGAGACTTTGCTTTCGATTTCGTTAAATCTTGGGTCCCCAGGGACTCAATGGTGTGGTGTCGGGTGCAGAGCATGCGAAGCTCTTAAATGGGTTGACGGGTTATCGCGGCTTAAAATTTAGAGGCATCACAAATTAATTACGATATGTATTTTTATGTAAAAGAGTTGTAATTGAACTCATATAGATGGTTTTTAAATATAGCCTTGCATGTCTTATATGAATGTTGATAAATGGACCCGGTGAGGTCATTGTGTTATATTAGGCCTCGGATGGGTCATATTGACTGTCTATTATGCGGAGTTGGGTTTGGATAGAGCTCTCATAGTTTAAGGAGACTCTATCAATTTAAATAAATTATGGATCTCGATAAATGGGACATAACAGTGTGGTATCGAGGATTGTGTGCTCGATCTGGGTTTTTCCACAGGTTGATGGGTGATCAACGAACCCCTGGATTTTGGGGCATCAAAGAGGAACAGGAATTTGGAGGCATATATTATGCCATACTTAATTCCCCATTTCGCTATCATAAAATCATTTCCAAGCACATTGTCTTTGTTTTCTGCAATTCTAACCTTAAGCCGGCCTTTTTGCAAAGACATAATACTTATATAGAACCTTCCACTTATGCTTCCTCGGCACTGAATTAATAAAACATCGGATTTGCCTGTTCTAAGTGAGTGATAGTGTGAAACCCCGAAAAATCCAAATCCTCTGAGGAAGGGTAAAATGGTAATTTCAGTCGAAATCCGGAGTTTTTTTAGATCTTGGATGATGAAACAGATTTCGTTAAGTCATACCGCAAAAATCTAGCTACTCGTTGAATTTACGTTGGAATTTCGAGATAGTCGAGATTTCACGGTTTGAGGCCACCGGAAGGTCTTTGCGGGACACTTGGCACGTTTAGTGAAAACGAGATGAGACATGTATCAAGTGGAGAGCTAGTCAAACATGACCTCAAGTGGGACCCATGAGAGACATGTGGCAACATGTGATTGGGTGGGAATCTATGATAGATGGATAAGGGATAAGATGTAATCAGGTGTGACATAGAATGTGACATGTAAGCGAGTGAGAGTGAAGTTCTCTTGACTCATCTTGACAGGTGGTGGGAGAGAGAAGGAAGAAGAAAGAGAAAGAAAGAACATAAAAGAGGGGAGAAAGAAAGTAGAGAGAGAGGCTCTACCTTCTCTGTAGATTTCTAGGTGATCGGATCAGTAGTTTCAGGCAAAGCAAGAGGAAGAGTCCATCCTCATAACAAGGTCTTCGCATAGAGACCGAAGTTGGGGAGTTTCAAAAAACTCCTAGAGGTAGGGGTTTTTCTCTTACTTGGTTTAATCCTTGTCTAAGGGTCATTCAAATGGCATGGGTTGTGTGAGGCCGTGAGTGGCCGTGTGAACCGTCCCAAGACTTTGGGACAGTGTGCTGGAGATTCCGGGACTGTTTTCGGACAGTTTTTGGAATAAGTAATTGTCCTTGTGTGCCATTTTTATGTGTTATAGTTAAAATGAATAACGGTGTTGGTTTTCTTGCCCTAAGGGGAATGTTTGGTTGTATTTTGAACCATGGGAAGCTGCCATATTATGGTAGTACACATTAACTGGACTTTAGAACTGGTTTTTTGGTGGGAAATAAAGGACATTTGGTAGTGAGTCTGACACACCCCCACCCCCTATTATCAGCAGGTGTGCCGGCCACTCCACAGAAATCCCCATCCGTTACCTCTAACGACTAGAAAATCATGTGAAGTGAAGCCGTATTGCTTGCTTCAATCTTGTATAAAAAAATTTTCTTTTCTAAACTTATGATTTTATAAAATTTTAGCAGCATAACAGCTACACTTATGGGCGTCCAAATCACGTATACTGTTTTTCTTTCCAAATATGGCAACCAACAACATTCTCTCAAAGAGCCTCAAGCTCTACATTTTCTAAAACCACCTTATGTACATACATATGATAACTATACAAATTCAAAGTATTTCTTTACACAAAATAGTATTGTCACAGCCTCAAATACAAGTCGGGAGAATCTAAAGCACTCCGGCATTTGGCGTACTGTGCACAAAAATAGTTTTAAAGGCTGGAAATAATGAGATAAAGCAGGCTCGGTGAGTGTATGCTTTATAAGGATTTATTTTCTGAGAAAAGTATCTCAAAACGGTAAAAACTCTCTTTACAAGATATTTTGAAATCTTGCTTGCTTTGCTTAAGTTTCTAAAACTTTCATACCCAACCTTTGCTTTGCTTTTCTTTAAAGTTTCCAAAACTTTTATACTTACTTGCTTTGGTTACAAAACTTTTTCAAAATCTCTTGCTTGCTTTCTTTACCTTGCTTTAAAGTTTCTCAAACTTTTATAAACCTCTTGCTTTAAAAGTTTTTAAAACTTTTCTGAAACCACGAGATTTAGGGTCGTAACTTGCTTTAAAATCTAAGCGGGGCATCGACTGTGGTTTGTTTGAAATAAACGGGAGCTGGGCTCGACCGTTTCCTTTTAAAACAAACACGGGGCACGGGCTCAACCGTGTACCCGTTTCAGCAACTATATGCTCCGATGCGTGCCACGGTCTCCTTTTAAATGCATGATGCATAAGTCACAAAGTTTCATGAGCCGAGGCAAATCTAAAATAAATGTATGATATCCACCTTGTGCCGCCCAGCGCGTACGAATACTCTAGCAGGTATCTTTAACTTGGTAGGGATTTTTGGTTAGGCCTGTTTTACAAAATGACTTTTGTTTGCTTGCTTCTTTTGAAATATGGTTTACAATTTAAAACCATTGCTTGCTTCTTTATAAAAGTATGGTTGATTAAATCAAAACCTATTACTTGTTTGCTTTTCACATATGGTTTAAATCAAAGCCATTTTTGTTTAACAAAACTCATTTGCTTGTTTTAAACATGGTTTACAATTAAACCATTAAATACCAGTGTAAAATAGTTTATAATAATACTACACTAGTATTTGAAAAATAGGTTTAGAAACGCTCCACACCTCTTTGTTTAGGAAACTTGTGTGACTCCGCTACTTTTCTCGCCTTTGCTTTTGGCCTACACACTCCTTGATCACGGCCAGCGTGTCGCTGCGTGCGTAAAAAACTTAATGAACTTCACACACAAGTCACTTTAGGGCACACAACATTCATATAAAGCCAAATTAACAATTTACCCTTGAGCACTAAAAAGCCCTTAACAAAAAAAACCACTTATTTTGGTAAACCTTTTTCCAACAATACTCTCTGGACTTTATTACTCAAAAATTATTCAAACGTTCTTCAAAATTTATGAAACTCTTCAGATCAGTCCTTTATACATCCAATGACATCTCTTTAAATTTTCAATTTAAAATTTCTTCTCTAAGGCCCTCAACCATATAACTGAGATTCTGGCGTGTTTTTGATGCCATTTGAGTTCGCTCTTTGAATCACTAATGTTATCCTTCAGTTTTCTGGGATCTTAACTCATAAATTGGAAATGGTTCTTCACTAATTTGAAGCTATTATTATAGGTTCCTCAATTGGAATCACTCAATTTGGATCACAAAAACTCAAGTTATTGCTATTTTACATCTAGATTACACAGTTTTGGCATAAGGAATGCACTTTTATAAACTCACTTTGACAAATTTACGGGCACTAATTATTACAATTTGCGTAATTCCTTCTTCTAACTTATTCTCAGGAGTATATTTTACCCATAATTTTAATCACTCGAATTTGGATGAGTGAAACTTATGGCTGAAACACTCTGACAATACCCAAAACAGAGCATAATCAGTGAGCTACACGAGCTCACCTTTCAGTCCGTATTTGGGAGCCTTAGAGCAACATTTTGCTCTTGGTCCCTTCTATACATTTGTAACCCTATCTCTTATGGTTCTTTATCAATTGGAATCAATTGATTTGGATGATTATAACTTAATCTATGTAAAGCAAAAAACGGGGGTTTTACAAAAATTTTAGCGACAATTCTTCAAAAACCAAACATTCTCCTTTGTTTTTCTGACTGAGTCCTCAAAGCAGTAATACCTCAATAATCAACATAGAGAAGTCATTCAAAACCACTCCATAACACTTGTATTGGTGGTTTGGAACTCCCTCTAATAAAACCACACCAGGTAAAAATCCTAAAAATTCAACCTAAGGTCCTGAAGAATTCCTTCGAACCATAGAATTATGATGGCTTCCATGTTTATTCTTTTACCAATTAGGATTTTACCCACAAGCTTCAACAAATCAAAGGGTTTGTGGCAGTCTTTCCACAAAACCCTAGACAAAGAACAACTATTCTCCAAACCCAAGAGCAGAATTCAAAATACCCATGATTTCAAGAATAACATACCTTGGTTTTAGTCTTTAACTATCTCTCCTTCTTCTTCCTCTTGGCTTTTTTCTTTTCTCCCTTATACGCTACTCTCCTACGGGTTGCCCTAGCCAAATGAAATGAGACCAAATGAATTTGTTTGTCTCATATCTCTATTATAATCCCATTTTCATATTTGAAAGAGGTCCTTGATCACTTTAATATTCTTGAAGACAACTCTTGTTATTTCTATTATAGCCCATCTGCTTTGATTATGACCTTTATGTCCCCATTTAATCAATTCTTGTTCAACCTTGTTCTTTTACAGCAACAATTCCGGGTTCATAATTTATCATTTCATATTTCATCCTTAAAACAACTCCCAAAAATATTACAATTTCACTTTGTGCTCTTATCGCCTACAGTTACATATGCATGCGCTATCTCGAGACGGGGGGGTTCTGAAATCCTCCTCCTTTGAACATTAGTCGAAATGAATAAACTAAACTCCAAAATAAAGGAAAGGAAAATACCTTATTAGGAAAATAATTGAGGGCATTGACGGCGCATCTGGGCTGCAGCTCCCAGTGGCTGCCTCCGCCTGCCTTGATTCTTCCCATGGGACCCCAACAAAGGATCACCTTACTCCTCCTTTTTGTTCCTTGCGATCTCTGATCTGCAGTATTTCCTCACCTCAAGTCAGGTTCTCCTTTAGCTGTATTGGTTGCTCTCTCAATACTTGTGAAGGATCTGGGATGTATTTCCTTAACATCGACACATGAAATGTATCATGAATCATGATAACTGCGGGGTGCTGAATTATAAACTCTTTTGGTCCACACCTTACTCCTGATCTCATAAGGTTACATATATCTCGGACTAAGTTTGCCTCGCTTTTCAGAATCTCAAAACACTTTTCAAGGAAATCTTCAAAGACTTCGGTCTATCTCGAATTGCAGAGATCTGACGGTTGTCCGCATATCTTTTATGTCTATCTCTTGCTTTCTTTAAGTTATCACGAACAACTTTCACTTTCTCTGAAGTGATCTGCACTAATTCTGGGCCTACTAGTCTTCTCTCACCAACCTCATCCTAGCACACTAGAGTTTAACATTTCCTGCATCTGATACCTCAGGCCGGAGCCATCTACATCTTTTTGATAGCTATTGTTGTAAGCGAACCATTAGTGCTAAATGAGTATCTAACTTCCTTGAATTCCATCCCACCTGAAGCTCAATTATATCCTCTAAATCTTAATATTCCCTCTCTTGAGTTCTAGCATTACTTTGGCACACACATTCTACGGCACTTTCTTATCATGCCATCATCTACGATTTGAAACTCCTTTCTTTCCTTTTCTATCTCTTCTTTAAGCTTAATCATTGTGGATCCCTACGGCCTTACTGCTAGAATGATCCACTAGGGAGATCTGACATGAAGTAATGTGGCTAACAAGGCTCCTGAATCCTCGGCCTCGATATCACTAAGGCTCTCGAGATCACGACGGTGGAAGATAACTTCGATTACATGTGAGTGAGGCTCTACGGTCTCCTACTCAGGGGCATCTGGCTGCGACATTAGCTCTTTGGATGGTACTCAATAGTCACGGTCGTAGTCCTTAATCAACTCAAGCCATCTTCTTTACCTCAGATTTAACTCTTTATGGGTGAAAATATATTGAAGACTCTTATGATACGCCAAAGATCACAAAGAACACCATATAGTAATGTCTCCATATCTTGAGCAAACACATTGCTATGACTCGAAGTTGTGTGTAGAGTAATTCTTCTCATGCTTCTTTAGTGTCACAGAGGCATATGCAATCACCTATCATTCTGCGTCAAAACAGCCCGAGGCACTGCTTGGTGAAGCTTATCAGCTATAAACCTGAGCCATTCTCCCATTAGTAAAAGCTAGAGCGGTGAAGTCAATCTAATAACGAAAGCTCCTCTCGAAACTCTGTTGGCAGGCATCCACCCAATCATACTTGACATCTTTCCTTGTCGGCAGGTGATTGGGGTACATATCTGGAAGAACCCTCGACAAAATTCTGCAGCCTACGCTAAACGAGGAAGCCGACCTCGACACATTCTTTGGTGGTTTCAATTTACCACAGCTTCTATTTGCAGGGATCCTCACCCCCTCAGGCGAAATCACATGACCTGAAATGCCACTTTGTCAAGCGAGCGCTATGACTTGGCATACAGCGTAAACTCCCTTAGGATGCAATCTTATCCTCGGGTGCTTTGAATGTTCCTCGAACTACTGAATACACTAGGATATCATCAATAAAAACCTGTGAACCTATCCAAATGGTTTGAATCTTAGGTTCATCAATCACTGTATTCTTGGGAGCATTATTAAATAGAATGGCATCACCCGAAAACTCACCAATGCCCATGCTTGATGTCAGAATCATGAGTCTTGGTTACCATTCTCTTGCACCCTCAATGATGATACCCTGAGACCTCGAGTCTATCTTGAGTATATAAGACCCCTTAGGAGTTGATCGAATGCTCATCTCTATCTAGAAGTGGATATGAGTCGGATAGTGCTTTGTTTAATTGTGTGTAATATATATACATAGCAAGTCCCATCTTTCTTTTCTGAAAGGGTGGAGCTCCCCATGGGGATGTACTTTCCGGTCGAATGAATCCACTGCCAACAGATTCTTCTAACTAAGCAGCTCCTGACTGCAAAGGGAGCCGTCACATAAGGAGAATGAAATGGGCTGGTCAGCCCCGGGATCAAATCGATAATTGAACTCAGCCTCTTTCTTTTCTGGAGGTAAATCACGCAATATCATCAGGGAACACATTTAGAACTCTCTAACAGCCCCAGTAACTCATCCACCAACGTCCCTTCCTTCCCTGTCTCCACCACTGGCTAGATAACCGAAAACCCTTCGTGGCATCCTCTTGCCTTTGCCGGGTCTATCTTGGAAGATAACTCTCTAGTATTCTCTGGAACTCCATCAATTTCTGAGCCTGTACAACTACTTCCTTTTATAACAATCTAATGTGGCTTTATGACGAGACAACCAATCCATGTTTGAGAACCACATGAAATCCCTCATATCTAAATATAGTCATTTGGGAACTCTATCCCCAATCGAACTACACTATCTCTGACTACTGTACGAGAATGTGAGTCTCGGTGGAAGGGAAACTCATGCGACCCTCTATTGGTCTCTATCACAGAGCGATCTAAGAAAGGCTTAGATGCAAATGAATCACGTGGCTCACAGGTCCCACTAATGTATATCTTGTCATGATAAAGGATAAAAATATCACAGTGCTCCAATCGGAGTACACATGCATCTGTTGAGTCTGACATATTCACGGCACGAGAGTGCGAGCCTACATCTCTGTATCCTTGGGGCATTACCTGCCTCCTACCACAGCGCCTCTACACTGCGATATGCGCCCCTACGCTTGAAACCTCTCTAGAAGACCGAGTGCTCGTCTCTCGAGGTGTTGGGGTCAGGCCCCAGTAGCTCACGGTGTCCCACCAATCAGCGAGGGCCTCCCTAATGAAATAGCCTTCTGCCCCAGTGACTTCTTATTACTATATCTCTTACACTCCCTATGGTGTCGCCTCGACCTGTAGAGGCGGAGAATACTGGTTGCCACTACTAGCAGCGGGGCCTCATGATCCACGACTAGAGATAGCTCGCCATTGCACCTCGGCCTCTGTACCCTCTACCCTTGTTTCTCTTTTTGTGTGACGGAGCTGCATTTGGGAAGTGCAGTGCGTCCTCTTACTCTCTGCCTACTTTGATACATCGTGTGGTACTTTGCCAACTCGGAGCGGCCTCGACTAAGTCCCAGATAGGAACAGACAAATGCACTATGATTCGGTGCTACAATCTTGCTAAAAACCTTTTGTACTTCAGGATTTCATCAGCCTGAATATGGAACAATCTAATAGTGTGAGCCTTTTCTCATATTCTAGCTGCGACATGGCTGCCCCAGCTCTAATCCCGAAGAACTCCTCGATTTTGATCTTGTGACTCTGAGGAAAGAACCTATTGGTGACTCTTGTTGAAATTGGTCCATGATATGCCATTAGGATACCTCCTCTCCCACGACATCCCACCAATCACCAGCCACGTCTTCCATGAAGCTGGAAAACAAGACTCTCTGTCATCAGTGTGGCAGCGCTCCATAAACTTTGTTTTCCCGGTCCCCAGCCATACTTAGGCTGCCGGATCACCACTACCATCATATGGCTTGGCGCCCAGCTTTTGTACTCTCTCTATCGACCTCCCCGGTTCTTCCATAACCTCTCTAGGTGGCGGTGGAGGTTGCGACTACTGACGTGTCGCTATGGCTACTATTTGTGCAATCTGTGCCCTCGCTGCGTGACAATCCTGGCGCAGGCTCCCTTGGTGACGAGATGGTCAGGCTGACTTCGTCTGGGAGGCTGAGTTCATAGATGTTAGTGGAACCAACTCGTGTTAAATCTCTCGAGTCTTGCGGGACGCTAAAGGAGCTAACTTTGAATGACTCTCCTAGGACAACCTCTACATCCTCTTCCTAACATAGTGCTGTAATTTCCAAAAAAATCAATTGTTTAATACTTTGAATCACTTCATATGTATGTACTTTGAATTCGAAATTGCATGGTTGCCAGTAGTGTAAATTGTGTATAACGAAAACTTCGATGCTTAATAACATAGGTTTCCTAAGACTCGGCTCTATTATCAACTTGTGTTGGGATCATTTCTCCTCAAGCCTTAGGTTATACCAACTTATGCTCTGATACCATCTTGACAAGGTATCATATCTCCTCAAGCCTTAATTTATTGTATACAACCTGCTTTGATACCAACTTGACATACCCCCACCCCCTACTATCGGCAGGTGTGCCGACCACTCCACAGAAATCCCCAACTCAAGTACTTAACGACTAGAAAATCTCGTGAAGCCGGCCGTGACGCTCGCTTTCTCAATCTCGTATAAAATTCTCTTTTCTTTTCTAAACTTATGATTTTATAAAATTCGCAAAGATAATGTACCGCATATAGGACATGTCCCAAACTCAGATAATAATTTACACTATTTCAAATATGGCAACCAACAACATTCTTTCAAAAGAGCCTCAAGCTCCACATTTTCACAAAACCACCTTATGTACATAAGTACATATTCCTTATACAAATTCAAACTATTTCCTTCCTAATAAAATAGTATTAATAATAAAGACAAATACGTATCGTGAGAATCCTAAACTACTCCAAAAGATCCGTGTACCCGCATTTCTTGAAAGAAATAGTTTTTAAAACAAAAATAATGAGCTAAACGAGCCTGAGTATGCTTTATAAAAGCGATTTTCTTTTCTCGAAAATATCTTAAAACGGTAAAACTCTCTTTACAAGATATTTTCAAGAAATCTTGCTTGCTTTGCTTAAAAGGTTTCTAAAACTTTTCATACTTGCTTGCTTGCCTTGCTTTGCTTTTCTTTAAAAGTTTCCAAAACTTTTCAAAAATCTCTTGCTTGCTTTCTTTACCTTGCTTTAAAAGTTTCCAAAACTTTTTATAAACCTCTTGTTTTAAAAGTTTTTAAAACTTTTCTCAAACATGGGAGCCTGGGTTCAACCGCTTGCTTTAAAATCTAAACGGGAGCCTGGGCTCAACCGTTTGTTTTGAAATAAAAACGGGAGCCTGGGCTCAACCGTTTGCTTTAAAACAAACACGGGAGCCTGGGCTCAACCGTAAAATTAAATGTCGATTTTTCAAAATTGTATAAAACATTCTTATAAATCATCAACCACTGGAGGCCTTTCCTGTTTGCTGTACCCTAGTGAACACGGGAGCCTGGGCATCGACCGTGCCGGTGGAAGGACCTGGGTCCGCATCACCTAGGTGGAAGGGCCTTGGCCCACGTCACCTTTTCCGGTAAATATGGTGGAATTGACCTAGGTCTCCATCACCATAATTTAGTTAGAGCTCTAACCCTATTGACAGGCCGAAAACGCGGTGTATAAAATGAATGCCTAAGAGCGCAAGTGCACGCGTAGCCCCAAGTAATATAGTACTTAACGCATGCATATCGATCCACAAGGAAAGGCAAATGACTATGGATTCTCATTTCGCATAATATCTGAAGAATGACTTTAAAAGGGGATTTAAGTACTAACTGTAACTAAGCTATTGGTTTTTGTGTATTGATAATGTGGGAGCCTAGGGTTAAATCTCCCCCTGTCACATTCGATGGATTATTCTCCTAAAGATGTTGTTATTCGACGTTTATACATATCAATGGCGAGGTGATCTTTCCTACGAGATACTTCGAGGTATATTCTCGCTTATTTCGTGAATAGAATCTATATGTTCTCTATCTCGACTCGGTATTCGTAAATGCTTAATGTTCAACTTTAAAACCACCTTCTCGTGTTCTGAATATTCCCATTAATTCGAATCGCTAAAGGCTACTCTACTCGTATCCTCGAATACCCTCATCTCTAACTTGATCTTCAAGTGTAAGTATGTTAATATTGGCGGATATTATCCTTATAATTAACATGCGAGTATAGGCGGATGATAATTAACAACAATTGATTAACATGAAAGATTAAATTCTAAGTAATTTGTAGCGGCGGGGTTTGATGTAACCACAGAATTGAGTTTAGAACATCCTTGAAAGAAGGAAACAAAATATATAATGAAGAATATCCTCATGATCGAAATAATCAAAACAATAATGAAAAAGCCAATACAAAAGTCAAAAATCATGAAGTCGTAATTGCGGGTTCTCCCTTAGTATCTCTGGCGCCACGTTCTTCAATATCCCCCGAAAATCCGTACTCGCATTTAATGATGAGATGCGGATTTTGAGCTGACATGGTGACGTCGCGGCGTGGTAGTCGCTGACGTGGTGGTTGACTTGCGTTTGTTGACTACGTCGTGGCTTGGTGGCGTCGCGACGATGGAGCGTCTCATGGCGATAGCGATTGACTTCCTTGCATGCTCTCATTTCTCCCAATGGCTTTAAATTTATTGGCACTTACGCCTCGTATTACAATATTCCAGCAAAAGCCAAATAAGAATCTAACACTAAAATTATATAATAATGCCAAATCAACATGAATGCAAGAGTAGCGAGTATAATCTCACGAGTGTTTTAAGCACTCATCACACCCCGAACTTAATTTCTTGTCCTGCGGCGAAAAGCGGAACTCTAAGCGACACACACGGAGCGCACTATGCAGCTCACACTCGTGATAATGCCATGCTGAAAAATAGAAAGGATCAATTTGGTGATTCACATACCGCTTGTTTTCGATGTTCGATAGAGGCATACGGATACTTGACTTTCGGTGACTTCGATTGAGGTATGTAGGCGATTAATTACATCCCACTCCCATAGTGTTCGATAGTGGTTCCCGAGAGCCCACAACTATTGCCTATGGTAGGTGACCCTCGTTATACGAGTTCCATTTCCCCAAACTTAAGTTCAGCCCACCTAACAGGAAGAATCGAACTAGGCAAGTTACAGACCTTGATTATTTCATGTCTATATATCTAGAATTTCCTATGTACGAAACAAAATGGAAGAGAGACCTAGTGCGAGAAGTTTTAGCCAAGTGTTCTACGTAGCGGGGATCCATTGGTGACTCCCACGATTGGTTAAGGGCAGTAGGACAAACTTCACCTTTGAACACTTAGCAAACTGGGTGGCCACACAGGTTGCGTGAATGATCCATCTTGTCCCATGCTTGAGGCGGTGAAGTCGATGACTCCGGCGGTTGGCTCGAGGCGTGGGGCTTTTGATAACAGGCTGGTATTGCCCGGGATTCGATTGGATGATCCAGCTTATCCTTATGCATATGCACTATTTCTTTTTCTCTTTCTCATGTTTTTGTATTTTTCTCTTTTTGGTTGGGGCTCGATGGCAATCCTCTTTGTTTAGGTGTCCCGTCACTCAAATGGTTGAATCCCCTAGGTTGGTGGAAGCTTTGGCGTAGTTGGTTCGGTACTTATGCATGCGTCGTCACTAGTGTGGCCAGGTGTGATAGGTTTTGAGAATTGGTTGACTACGGGATTCGTTCCACTAGCCTTTTCACCTATTCAATCTAATTCTAGGCATCAAACCAATGTATGCATCCCCGAACTTGGAAATCTATATTGACCTCAATCTAAAATCTGATCCTCAATTTTCAGCTTGTGCTGGCCCGAATGCAGTGCTACATTATGCATGAATATCCTAAACGAGCAAACTGACTAAATGACTCACCGACGCTAAGCAAAATATGTGATGCCTGATAACAAACAAATACTAACACTACCTACAGGCGCATGCAGTACTAAAAAACAAAGAGCAGCCTGATTCACGAGACAGCTAGCAATGCTATAAACTACTAAAACCTGAACAAGCGCCAAATGAGTGATAAACAAAACATAGTATCCCAGGAAACAAATACCACCCCCCGAACAAAGATCCGATTGTCATTTGGTAAAATAAAAACATAGGGTAAGGGCTCCACGTAGATCACGGTCGGCGCGGAAGTGGTGTTTGGTGGAAAGCTAGGAATGTTGGAGAATGATGGCGATTAGAGAGCAGTCTTGTCTTCGTACGAAACCTCGTGTCTGATAGCAGACTCAGGTGCTCTGAGTCTCATCCCGAATGCGTCAAAGCATTTCAGGTGAGGAAACACCGGGGTCCTCAATATCGGGGGAGACTAGGAGGGCGGGTCGCTGAAATTTCTGGCGGGGTGTAGGTGGTGGAGGTCGAGAGGCGAGGGCGTTGAAATCGACAAACTCTTGGAATATCTTTGGGGGATCCGCTGGCGGAAGGATGTGATCAGGATAATCTCCGACCGGATATCGGATCATGATTGCCTCAGGTTGGATACAAATGTTAAATGAAATGTTGTTTCAAAATGAAGCCAGACATATTGATCCGAAGTTTTACATTGTTGAAAGATGAAGGACCGGAGTTCTTGCATCGGAACATATGAGATATCTCATTTCAATCAATGTTTCTTGGATAAACATGCGTTATGAATGGGGGCTGATCGTATAATAATGATGAAAAGGGCTGGGTATTCAGATGATGCCACACTTTGGGATATGATGGATGTATACGAGTTCTGCCACTTTGTAACACTTAATGATCGCATCTTTGTTGTGTTTGGACAGACCTTTAACGATAAATGAGTTGCGGGGCGACGATCTTCGTGAAACTTGATCTTACAAATAAATATTACGCGATCTTCATTTAAACTGATGTTTCGTTCTTATTTGTGAAACGTGATGAACGTCGATAAAACCGCGCTCATGGCAGGTGGCGGGGTTGGCGCAAGCACGCCCGACCACTTAGCCGCGATAGTTTTGCTAAAAAAAATGCGTCGGGGTGGTAGGGACCTTCTCCCTTAATGAAGGATCGGTTTTGCAAATTATGCTAAGCCGATCCTTTGACTTTATCCAGATTTACAAAGCCTTGAGGCATGTCGGCGAATGTGGGAGTCGGGGCCTCGTACATTTGAGCTCAAGCAGACAACTTTCTTGGTTGCAGGACATCTAAGTTAAACCCGAACAACAAACACCCTATTATGCACGACAACGGAAATTAACTCAACACTACCTAAAGACTCCAGAAGACTACAAAGAGGACTCTAAAACCCTAATGAATTTCTAGTTACTAGAAATGACCTCCTGAGAGACCTCTAGGCTGCAACCTACAAAGAAACCTAACTACTATGGCTGGAATCGAACACGTTGGTGGAGAAGCCACCTGGTCAGCAGGCGTGTGTCTTAGGCCCTTACGATTAGTCGTGAGCAAGGAATCTCTATCGGTCCAGGTGAGCTCGGCGTGCGAGGGAGGAGGCTAGGGTTTCGGGAAGATGGTGCGGTGAAAGGCGAAAATGGCACATTCTTGGTTTAAAATCCAGACTCACGTCGACGACCGTGCGAGGCCACGTCGCGACGTGGCCAGGCACAGGATTTAACCGTGTCGGCGTGCGGGACAAGCGTCGCGGCGTGGCGAAGGCATGTCGAAATGGCGTGCGACGGTGATTCGCGTCGCGACGTGACGAGGTGACCAAATGGCGATACAGCGGCGTGAAGTCCGTCGCGGCGTGAGAAGTCCGCGTCGGCGTGAGAATCCCGTCGCGGCGTGAATCCGGCGGCGGCGGTAATGGCGACGGTTTGGTGCTGGCGTGTCTAAGTGGCGTCGCGGCGTGGCTGAAGCGCTTCCGGCGGCGTCCAGCGGCGTACGGTAATCCGCGATACCAGCGGCGTGAGGTAATGGTTGGCGTTGCGGCGTGAAATCTCGCGTCGCGGCGTGCTGAGAAGGGTTACCCAGATTGTTTTGTGCGATGCTTATTTCGGTTCAGGGAACTCTCCATGTATAAGCTTTCCAACGGCGTTGAGCACTTCTGCGGCACTTTGCATCGCGGTCAAGTGCGAAATTAGATCGACAAGAGGCGCTTTTATTGCGTCATGTGACCACTAGAACCCAGAAATCGCTGAAATAACAATTAACTTGGAATGAGAAACTAAAAAACGCGGGTTTGCCTCCCAAGAAGCTATGTTGCGTCGTTAGCTCGACAATCTGGATCTACCGATGGTGACGCCAAGCCCGGTCAATTGTTGATTATCACATACTGCGGTTGTTAGAGGAATGACTTGCATGCGCTTGCCTGGCGCCTCCATAGTATGGCTTCAAGCGTTGGATTGCATTTGTGAATGTCTTATTTCTCGGGGGTGTGAAACTTCCGCTCTCCTCATAGGAAGGCTTGGTCGCTGTAAAGTCAGGACCGCGAAGGACACAACTTCAGGGAAAGAGCTTTAGGCGGGAATTGAATAAAAGAACTTGTTGTCCGGCTGTGAACTCTTTTCGGATGATGTGCTTGTCATGCCAGGCCTTGGTCTTCTCCTTATAAATACGGGCGTTCTGTCTTCGTTTGAACTTCGTCGACTCTTGATTCCCAGTAGTCGTTTTCACCTGACCCGATCATCTGTCATGTTTAGTTCGGAGTGGCCCAATGAAGCAGAATGCTCCAATTCCCAGCTGGAGAGTGAGCAAACTCTGCCATGAGTCAGACGGGGACATACGAAGGGGTGCAATGCGGTGCGATATGCCCGAGTGCATCGTCTATCTTTAGACCAATCCTTCTGAGTTGTTTCTGCTTGTCTTCTCGAATGTATTTGATTTCCACGGTTGGATACCTCTTTGCTTGTCCATTTGATTGTGGGTGGTATGCGAAGGATGTCGATGGCGTACTCCATACTTTTTGTAAAACATCCAATTACCTTATTTAGAAATGTGTACCATTATCTTAGTGATTAAAGCTCGAGGTTCAAGCGTGAGAAGATGCTGTAGCGGTGGGCCTAACCTTGGCATCATTTGTCGTGTAGGAATCGCTTCTACCCACTTTCAGAAACATAGTCCACACTTTGCTGACAAGATGTACAGAGTGTGCGATGCGAGGAATGGACCCATGAAATCAATCCCCCATAGATCGAACAACTCCACTTCCAAGATAGGATGCATAGGTGGCTCGTCCTTTCTAGAGATGTTCCCCATTCGTTGACACTTGTCTGAAGTGGAAACAGGTGATAACATCTTTAAATGGAAGGCGATAAAAGCGTGTAGAACCTTAGCTCGCTGATTTCTACAGCGCGCCCCAAGGTATCAGCCACCACGATAAGTGTGACAATGGTTCAAAATACTATGCATTTCATCTTCGAGACACACATCTCCTTATCACTGATCGGCCACGAGTGCACGTATAGAATAAGAGCTCTTCCCAATAGTAGTACTTAAGGTGTCTGAAAAACCTTTTTACGATAGTTAAATTCTACGGTGGAATCACCTTAGCCGCCCAAATGAGTTCCGCATGTCACAGAGGAACGAGGGGCTGCCTTCTTATCCTCAATAGCAAAAAGTTTCTCATCTGGAAATTCATCGTTCAATGGAATATCATCTCTGGCCCCTTCCAGCCGCGATAGGTGGTCTGCCACTAAATTTTCAGTGCCCTTTTTATCCTTTATTTCTACGTCGAACTCTTGTAACAGAAGGACCAGGTCAATCGGGGTTTGCATCTTTCTTGGTCATCAAGTACTTAATGGTGAATGATCGATGCACCGACTTTGTTGCCAATCAAATATGGCCTGAATTTGTCGAAAGCAAAGGCGATGGCCCGGCTCTTTCGGTAGTAGCGCGTCAGTTGAGCATCATTCAAATCTGCTGTGCCAGTAGATCACTGAAAGATTTTCTCCGTTACGCTAGCGCCCCAGGTACGTCAAACGCATCGCATCATTTCGAATGGAAGACCAATCACGGCGCTCTGACAATAGGGTGAGATCAACTTATCTTTCAATCTCTGTTAAAAGCACATCACATGTTGGGGAGTCAAATTGAATGGGATCCTGAATTATGAATTAGACAATGGTTTGCAATGTGAGAAATCCTTGATAAGCGCTATAGAACCCAGCGTGGCTGAAAACTTCGGATCCCTTTCCACGAGAAGAAGGTGGAGGTAGCTACCAATTGCTTCAATCTTTGCCCACATCTACCTCACATCCCTCTTGCGCGAGAGATCCGATGCCCCAGACAATACCTTCTTGTACCATGAAATAGCACTTTTCCCAGTGAGTACTAAATTGGTCTCTTCACATCTTACTTGATCTGGAGTTCTCAAATTTGCTGAACAATTGTCAAATGAATTTCCCATTCTTGAGATAAATGCATGAAAATCTCAATCGTCTTTTCTACCATATCGGAAGAATATGGCCATCATGCATCTAGAAGAAGAATTACGAGGAGCATTACATAGTCCAAGGCACTCAGGAAGCGAATGTACCATAGGGACACGTGAATGTTGTCTTCTCTGGTCTTGATGGCGATTTGGTTGTATGCGGAATATCCATCTAAAAGCGATAATATTCATGCCCGTGTCGATCGAGCATCGATCTAGAAATGGCGAGAGAGGAAAGTGATATTTCAGTGGCTGTTGGGTTTTCTATAGTCAATACAAATTTCTCACGGAGTCCAGCATTACAGATGGCGATCAGATATTGTTTTCAGTCTTGATAACGGTTATCCCCCCTTTCTTTGGTACTACGAGCGAGGGCTTACCGTACTGTTTATGCGAAGTAAAATTAAATACCCGATATCTAGCCATTTTAGAACTTCTTTCGAACTACCTCTTTCATTTACAGCCAGTTCAGCCTCCTCTGCGCTTCGAGGCTTGTGACCATCTTCTAATAAAATACGGTGCATACACATAGAAGGCGGATCCTTTTAGGTCGACTAGAGACCATCAGAGTGCTTGTTTGTGATGCGAAGAACCCTCAATAACTTCTCTTCCTCTATTCCCGAGTTAGGGATGATGAGATAGTCTGGGTAAAGGCGTGGATTCTACCCCAGTAGCTGCATGCTCAAATGGGTGATGAGGTTTTGTTCCATCTTGGGTGGTTGCTTTCGATTGATGGAGCAGAATTTGATACCCAACCCCTTCGCCTGATTCGATATTTCCTTCTATTGTGCCCAAAAGAATCCATCCACTTAGCATTCTTACGCCTCGTCACTCGGGTTCTCGAGATGTGTTTTGCCAGGCTAGTCTCCAGAAGGGTCGGTGAGACCACTTTGGCTGAACCATATAGCCTCTACTATATCGACCATTAAGCCCACATTATCTAGCACCTGGGTTGTCTCCTTGCCATCCAATAATTTAGATTTTACTTCTTCTTCTTGTACTCTTAGTTTGATTCGCCCCTGCGCACATCAATCATTGCCACACTTGGAGTTGCTAGAAAAGGTCTTCCTAAGATAATCGGGTATTTCTTTATCTTAACTACCCATGTACAAAACTATAAAATCTCTTTGGAAAGATAAAGCTTGTCGGCCTTTACTAAGACATCTTATTATCTCTCAGTTAGCACAAAGATGCATGCGCAAGTTCTTAGTGGCGTAGTGGACGGGCTTCTCCTAATCCCCAACGCTTAAAGATGGATAAGGGCATAAGATTAATCTTGCTTTTGATCACATAGCGCTCTCAGCGCATTCCCATTTTGGGATAGTGAAATTGCAGGTCTTTGAGCTTCTGCGGTAACTTCCCTGCAGAAAGGATGTGCGCATTCTTGGTTAAGTTTCCGTCTCGAAGTGCGCTAATCTTCTCTTCGAGACAAAATGTCTTTCATGAACTTTACATAGCGGGCGAATTTGCTGCAGGGCATCGTGAATGGGATGTTTATATGCGACTTTTGAAAACATCCATAGACCGTGAATTGCTTGTCGGTTGTTTCTTGAGGAAACGTTGTGGATAAGGGACTGGTATCTTGGCCTTTGTTGTTTCACTAGAGGTCTCTACGGTTGTTTCTCTGTGACATTCTTTGGCGCATCACCTTTTACGTGCAGGTACATGTGACATGTCTCAGTTTCTCTTCGCTCTGAGTGGGGTTGCACTTGTGATTCAATTCTCTCACTTCCTGGTATTATTTGCGCTGCGTGCTCATTCCCATCTCTCTTCTTGGGTTTACCTCTGAATTGCTCGCGGAACGGTTGCCTTTATTCGTAAGCTTGCCATTTTATGGCCCAATTGGTAACTGAAACTCCTTAGTTGTCTTGATTGTTCTTCTTGCATGTTGCCGTCTCCATTCATAAGCGCCCGGAATGAGAAGTTAACATCGTCTTTGGAAGCTTGCTCTAAATCCGGCTTCTTTTTAGGGGGGTGGTTCATTAGCTTCGATTCGATTCTGTATTGTGCGATTGTTCCTCCATCCGTACAGTTTGTTTTGATTGTTCGGTTGATTCATTACGCCATCCTTGTCCGATTCGATTACGGTAGTTATTACCCCCCATGTTTGGTCTGTTGTGATTGATTCGATTCAACCTCGTCGTGGGCTTACTCCGCTGACAAGGTTCCTTGGTGACATTCTACACTCTTGTCTTTGTCTGCGGTGAAATTCACCAACTCCGTGGGTGAATACGTATAGCATCTTTGTTCCTGCTTTATTTGGAAAATTTGTTTGATCGATTTGAGCCACATGATTTACCCGGTTGTTTAGAGACTTCATTATCTGTGCCGCCTGCCGTGTTTGCGAGGTGTAGCCTTCTCTAGGCCGGTGGTGTTGGTTGCGACATCTTCCAATATCTCATGCGCTTAGTGCATGGTTTTCTTCATCAATGATCCTCCAGCTGAGGCATCTATCATTGTTCGGGTTGTATTTCTCAAACCATTGTAAAAGGTGTGGACTTGCATCCATTTGGTTAGTCGATGGTGAGGACACTTCCGCAACAATTCATGGAACCTGTCCCATGCCTCAGCCAGGTTCTCCCCCTCTAATTGACCGAACGTATTGATCTCTTGCACCAGTTGTGCAATCTTCGAAGGTGGAAAGAACTTGGTCAGAAACTTTTGTACCAATTCGTTCCATGTAGTAATGGAATACGGTGGGCTGGTAGTTAGCCGAGTGTTTGGCTCTATCCCCCAGAGTAGAGTGGGAATAAGCAGTAATCTGCAGAGCTTCTTCGGTGGCTAGTTATATTTGATGGTATCGTGAGCTTGAAATTAGTCGTCATGTTCGGTTCTCATGGGGTAGTCCATGGAACAATATGTTCTAAAGCATTTGTCTTGTGTGGTGACTTCAATTCAAAGTGTGTTGAATTAGGCGACCATTGTCTGCTGCTTGTTGGAGTGAGCGAACTCATCTAATAGCATATACGGATCGTCCATTTGTATGAATGGCCTAGGCGCTTGATTTCTAGTTCGGCTTCTACGTGGTTAGTTTGTTCCACACGAAATCTTGTTCTTCGGTGTTTTCCATATTGTGGAGTTCTACTTTGCACGATGCATTCTCATTCTCGTGTTTGTGTAGAAATGTCTTTCTGCTCCGGATCACACAAGTGATTAATTCGGTTTCTTTACATTGCATGTACTCATAAAAACTGTCTTCTTGATAACACACCGATAAAACCCGATTACCCGGTACTTGTAAAAATAACAAAAATAAAGAAAAATTCAGAATATTATCTATGTGCCTACTCTATATCGTTATTGCTTTCCCGACAGCGGCGCCAAAACTTGCGAGGCCTGAAAGCGGTGTATAAAATGAATCTAAGGCGCAAGTGCAGTGGCCCAATGTAATATAGTGTACTTAACGTGCGAATGTCGATCCCACGAGGGAAAGCGAATTGACTCTGAAGTGCGCTTCTCGGACAATATGCGAGAATGACTTTAAGGGATTTAAGTACTAGCGTAACTAAGTTGTGGTTTTGTGTATTGTGTGGGAGCCTAGGGTTAAATCTCCCCTGTCACATTCGATGGATTATTCTCCCCAAGATGTTGTTATTCAGGTGTTTTATAACATATCAATGGCGAGTGATCTTTCCTACGAGATATCCTCTCTCGGTATTATTCGCCTATTCGTGAATAGAATCGAGTATATCTCATCTCGGCTCGGTATTGAAATGCTTAATGTTAGGCGAAACTCACCTTGGGTTGAATCTCTCTATTACGAAGATCGGCTAAAGGCTACTCTACAGGGTGTCACAGGCCTCATATGAATCCAGGATCCTTGATGTAAGTATGTTAATATTGGCGGATATTATATCATATAATTAACATCACGAGTATAGGATGCTTGATAAATTCTTATGATTGATTAACATGAAAGATTAAATTCTAAATCCATTTTCTGCAGTGACCAGAGTTTGATGTAACCCTAAATTGAGTTTTAGAACATCATGAAAGAAGGAAACAAAATATAATGTGAAGAATATCCTCATATGATCAAAATAATCAAAACAATAATGAAAAAACCAATACAAAAGTCAAGGAAATCCTTGGAAATGCATTGCGGAATTTACCACTTATTATCTGCAGCGCCACGACCTTTATTATCCCCCGAATCAGGCCCTTTGCATTTAATGATGAGATGCAGATTTTTGGTGACGTGGTGGCGTGTCGCTAGTGGCGATGCTGACGTGGTGAGTTGACCACGCATTTGTTGACCCCACGTCGTGACTTGGCGTCATGGCGTGAGCGTCGCGACGATAAGCGGTGACTTCCTTACGTATCTCATTTTCTCCCATTAAACTGAGTTGTTCTTTTACGCCTCATCTTTTTCTGTTCAAAACAAAAAACTAAATAAAGTCTAACACTAAAATTATATAAATAATGCCAAATGTATGAAAATTTTAAGTGCGAGTATAATGAGTGTTTTGCTTGATCATCACTATATACTCCGATGTGTGCCACGGTCTCGCTTTAAATGCATGATGCATGATCTAAATTTGTGAGTAAATCTAAAATGCATGTATGATATCCTAACACCACCGCGCACGTACGGAATACCTCTGACCGGTATGCTTGCTTAAGACTAAGGATTTTTGGTTAGGCCTATTTTACAAAATAGACTTTTGTTTTCTTGCTTGCTTCTTTGAAATATGGTTTTAAAATTCAAAACCATTGCTTGCTTGCTTTGTAAAAGTATGGTTGATTACATCAAAACCATTACTTGTTTGCTTTTCACATATGGTTTAAATCAAAATGTTTGCTTAAAACTCATTGCTTGCTTTAAACATGGGTTTACAATTAAAACCATTAAATACCGGTGTAAAGCTTATAATAATAATACATAGTGTTTACGAAAGAATGGTTTAGAACACTCACCTCTTTTGAACTTAGAAACTTGAGCTACTCCACTACTTTTCTGTGCTTTGCTTTTGCTTTACACTCAACGAATACGGCAGCGTATTAAATACTTTCAATATAGCGTAAAAACTTAACGTCTTTACACAAGTCACTTTGGTGCACAACATTCATATAAAGCCAAATTAACAATTTACCCTTGAGCACTAAAGAAGCTCCTAACAAAAACTCATTTTGGTAAATTCTTTTTCAACAATCTTGACTTTATTGCAAAAATTGATAAGCGGTCTTGAAATTATGAAACCCTCCAGGTCAGTCAGCACCTTTATCAATGACATCTCTTTAAATTTTAAATTTAAAATTCCTTCTCTAAGGCCCTCAACCACATAACACAAGTTACGACATGTTTTTTATGCCAATTTGGTTAACTCACTGAATCACCTAATGTTATCCTTGATTTATGGGATTTTAACTCCATAAATTGGAAATGGTTTCTTCACTAATTTGAAGCTATTGTTATAAGGTTTCCTCTCCAATTGGAATAACTCAATTTGGATCACCAAAACTCAAGTTATTGTATTTTACATCTAGATTACTCAATTTGGCATAACAGAATCTGCACATAGCTCCACTTTGACAAATTTATGGGCACTTTGGGGTTACAATTTGCATGAAATTCCTTCTTCCAACTTATTTCTCTAGAAGTATATTTTACCCAGAATTTTGAATCACTCAATTTGGATGAGTGAAACTCCACTTATGGCCAAAACACTACAACAATACCCAAAACAGAGCATAATCAGTGAGCTACACGAGCTCACCTTTCAGTCCATATTTGGGAGCCTTAGAGCAACATTTTGCTCTTGGTCCCTTCTATAAATTTGTAGCCCTATCTCTTATGGTTATTTAACAATTGGAATCAATTGATTTGGATGATTATAACTTAATCTATAGCCAAAACAAAAACAGGGGTTTTACAAAAATTTTGACAGCAATTCCTTTAAAAACCCAACATTCTCCTTTGTTTTTTACAACCAATCCTCAAAACCGTAATACCTCAATAATCAACATGAAAGTCATTCAAAACCACTCCATAACACTTGTATTGGTGGTTGGAACTCCATACAACAAAACCCTAGAGTAAAAATCTAAAAATTCAACCTAAGGTCTAAATTCCTTCAAACCATAGAATTATGATGGCTTCCATGTTTATTCTTTGCAATTAGGACTTTACCCACAGCTTCCGTAAATCAAGGTTTTTGTGTGATCTTACAAAACCACAGACAAGGAGCAACTATTCTCCAAGCCAAAACCTTAGAATTCAAAATACCCATGATTTCAAGACAAAACATACCTTGGTTTTGGTCTTCTTCTCCTTCTCTCCTTCTTCTTCCTACTTCTTCCTTTTCTTTTCCTTCTCCTTCCTCCTGCAGGTTTCTTTCTAGCCTGAATGAAATGAAATAAAATGAATTTGTTTTGTCTCATATCTCCATTATAATCCCATTTTCCCTTAATTGCAAAGAAGGTCCTTGATCACTTTAATATTACGAAGACAACTCTTGTTATTTCTATTATGGCCCATCTCTACTTTGATTATGACCTTCATGTCCCGTTTAATCAGTACTATTTCCTTGTTCTTTTACAACAATTCTGGGTTCATAATTTATCATTTCATATTTTCATCCTTAAAAACAACTCCCAAAAATATTACAATTTCACTTGGTGCTCTTATACGCCCCTACAGTTACATGTACTATACACTATCTCGGGACGGGGCGTTATAGAGTCCTTCAGGTAAATTGTAACCACATCAGTGAACTTGATGTTAGGCTTTTGAATTTCTCAATTCAGACCTCTGTAGCTCAAGTTATGGTCTTTTACTGTATGCTGGTCTAGTGGTGAGGGTGACATATAGGGGTGAGCCCGGCCTGAGGAACTCGGCCGGGTCATTTCATTTGAGTCGGTCGATAGGTCGGTGGTCGGCCGGGTCGGGTTGGTCGGCAAACCCAGGTCGGGTCGGCTCGGCTAGGTCGGTCCCGACTCAAGCTGGGTTTGACTACCCCCCTATGCGACCTCCTAGCCGAAGGTCATAACTTCTTCGTCCGAACTCCGTTTTGAGTGTTCTTGGACACTATGGAAAGCCCATTGAGTCAAGATTCCATCCATGTGCCTATAGAGGGAAGTGGGTACTGAATCTGGCCGGAAAGGGCAGGTCGGTCAGGATAGGTTAGGTAGGCCGGCCGGGTAGGGCTAGCTACTCATGTGAGACCTCCCGACTTGGAAGTTCTTGGCATCGCATTAGAACTCGGATTCGGGTGTTCTTGGACCTCTATGGAAATCCATTGGAGACCGTTCACATCCATGTTCTTTTGGGGGCAATGGGTCTTTGGGTGGCGAAGAGACGGGTCGATCGGTGGAGTCGGGTGGGTATTTGGGTGGTAATTTACTCATGTGACCTCGACTTTGAATGCGGTAATAACTTCTTCGTCAGGAACCGTTTGGGTTTTCTTGGACTCTATGGAAATCCCATTGAGTCAAGATTTCAGCCATGGTCCTGTGGAGGACAATGGGTGACCATAACCTTACTAAAATCTATGTTTTTTCAGCAAGCATGCAGGTTGCATGGTTACGTCAAGGTGAATAGCCGAGATATGACATGACCATTGCATGGCATGTTGTAGGCTATTGTATTGGATAGGAAATTTTCCTACTCGGTTTACTTTTAGCCTAAAGGCTTTATAATGAGTATCAGATTAGTTAGGAGGCCATGTAATTTAGTTCCAAATTGAGTTGAATGGTAGAGTTTATGATCGGTTTTGCAGTACTGGCTGTTGTGGGTTGAAGTGCGGGCAGAAGTTGATGTCTCTGGGTTTGGTTGTTTGTCTTATGAGATAATGATTGTATGGATGTGTGGAACCAAATTGGTTCAGGTTTGTGAAGGGACCGTGAGGTACCCTGTTGGATGGGTCTAAGATTGTGACCTGATTGTGGGTTATGGCTTTTATGAATAACATGTAGTGTGTGAGAATTATGTTGATGCATGCTAATTGACGTATTAACATGGATTGCATGAATGTAGCTTATATGTAAAAATTATAATTATCCATGGTATGTAAATGTTTCATGTAGCACTCATATATACATGTAACATGAAGGAAAATGCATTGGCATCATGCATTTCATGCCTGATCATCACGTCGAGTCAGTTATTGGGTGCGGGGTGTTGTTGTTCATCGATTGTTGGTGAGCGAGGTAGCGAAAGCGGAAAAATGGGACAAGTCCAAGGTAGAGATTCTAAGGATGTAATATGATCAAAATGATAAATTACATGTTTTGGTGAACGATCCTCCCAAAGACAGACCAAATATTATTCGGTTAGACATGAATCCGATTATTTGATGTAAGTTGGCGAAAATGTGAGAGCAGTTGTGCGTCGGCGATTAATAAACCAATCCGTGGCCCACAAAAGAAAAGAAAATCATGATTTGATAAATTAAAATCGGAGGGTTGTCCAATGGTATAAGTCATTGGTTAAATACCGATGACTGGTTTTTCACACTTGGCAATTGCAGGTGTGGGGGAGTCGATTGGGACTCAAGTCGTGAGCATGAGGGGTCGCATCTCATGCATGATACAAACATTTCATATAATGACATAGTATATGAATGTGATTGATTGTGTATGTACGCCATTTCATGTGCATTTAAGGTGGGGAGTAACCCTTGTAGGAGTCATTCTCTAATGGGCTTTGCTCACCTTCGTAGGACCTTTGGTACATGTCGGTCGCGATGCGGTTATATGGGATGAGAGCCAGACACGGCTTTGTTTTGTTTTTTGTCTTTTTTTTTTTTTTTTTTTTTGGTCTTATATTACATTATAGCATAACCAAAACATGTATTTTTAGTATCAAAGGGACTGTAAAGAGACCATGATTACAGTCTATCATATATTTTGGTATATAAAAGTGTAAAAGAGTTGTGCATCAAACTCTTGTGAATTTTTATAAGAAATGAGTTATTTGTAAGAAAAAAAATACATAAATGGGTCTTGATATATGAGACATGTGAGTGTGATATCAGAGCACCCAATATCCAAAGGTTTCCACGGGTTGACGGGTTGTCAAGGGGACCCCCGGGGTAGGGCGTCTAGCCTTTGGGAGCATCTTCAGGGTTCTGACTTTTGGCTTGTTCACCTGAGAATGGTGTTATATGTGTTTTCAAAAAATATTCTCAGTAACAGTTTTAAATAAAGGAACCAAAAGTGCCCTACTTCTTCCTTTCAATCATCTTCTTCGTTTTTTTTTTTATTTGGTGGTGGTAATGATGTCTTTTATAGGAGCAGGGATGTGATGTTAAGGAGTCTTGAGAAAGGCACTGAGGTTTTTTTCTTCAGGAAACTTGTTTAAATGGAGGATATGACCTTTCATACATGATATATCTATACCCAGAGAAGACAATAAGGATATGAATTCAAAAATAAGGTGGTGGAATTCAGCAAAGTGCTTCTATAACCCGCTTGGGAGGAAGGAGATTTGTCTAAAAGAGAATGTTAAGTGTATGTGAGGAAGGCAACTCACGCCAGTTATTAATGGTCTCAAAATTTTTCAGATTATTTTTTTTTGCGGACAAAAGCACATTAAGGGGGTGCTTGGTACATTGGAATGGGAATGGGAATTAGAATTCCTTTCCATTCTTATTTCTCATGGACTTTTCTTCCACTTCTTATAAAATTCTCCTCTTCAACTATTTTCCCGTGCGGTGTGGATCAATTGCAATGAATGCAATAACACTTCTTGTGAAAGTTGATAAGTAACAAGCAAAGGCATGAGCACTAAAATTTCCATTTCTTTAAAGCTTCTCTATAAAATATTTTTGCGTAACATAACAAGACGATGCATATGTTATCTTAATGTTCATCTACTTAACTTTAAACCTCAAATATTGAATAAACCAATAGGGCAAACAAGCATATCAAAGAGAAGAATAGAAATGCGCGTCAACTTGCAAAATGGCATGAAAAACTTTTGAAGAGGAAAAAAAACTAAGGTCTATAGAAAATTACTTATATGACATGAAGAAATAAGAAGTGGACTTAATGGTTTGGGTTGCTAATTCCTTAAATCATTGGTGACAACTTGACTAATACTCCTTCATACACTTTTGCTTTGTGCTATTGCACCGATCTTGATCTTGGCCATCTATAGCTTACTAAAGAAGGATATGGGTTGCCCGCATGACGAAATATGAAAAATTGAGGAATTGAATGGTTAGGCATAATGAAGACATTTTTATTTCAAAGATTTGTATGAAAATCAGCTTTGAGTATGTTTGTCGACCTGGAAAAATTAATGAATTTTCAAGAAAAAACTGGCAAAAGAATAATAATAATAATAATTGCCATAATGGTTCAGGGAAGCCTAGAAAATTCTCTAGATCTCATATGACAAAGCAGTTGTCTTGGATTGGATTGATCTCCGAGAAATCGATGATCCGGAAAAGTTTCGTTGGCAAAGATTAGGGGCGGTCGAGAGTGTTTTACAATTTTATGGGTGATGATACTTGGTGACTCTAGGGGCGAGTTTTCTGAAAATATCGAAGTCATGAAAATGGCTTGATTTAAGTTCATTTAAAATAAATTGAGCGAAAGAAATGATACTAGGGCGGCGGACCGAGATGAGGAAGAATGGACACATGGCGCAATGTGAGAGCCATGTATCCAAGCAAGGAAAAAAATGGATTAAATAAGTAGAAAAGTAAAAGAGGGCCACATTTTTGGGCAAAAAACGACTCTAGATCTCTAATCAGAGCGTGGGTTTTGTCGATGAGAAGGTAAAGTCGGTCACGCGCCGAGCTACGGCGTGGGTGCAAAATCTTGGGTTTTCAAGCTCACGGTGAGAATTTTCTTACTTGGATTATTTTTAGCCTAAAAGCTATTTAATTGCAAGGGCGTTCTTCGAGACCAAAACTGGCCGTGTGATTTAGTCCCAAGATTTTGGGATTGAATATTGGAAATTTTTTGGACTTGTTGGGCGTTCTCGGCGTCTGATAGGTTGGTTTTGATCCGGGGGTGTTCTGGAGTTTTGTTATAGTAGTGGTCGGTGACAAATGGAACAAAAAATGATTCATAGCCAGTAGAAGAGACAGAGATTACTGTTTTATGAGTCGAGATTTGGGCCATTTTATCGCGCATTGTTGGAAAAAAAATATTTGTTGTGTGCCAAAAGTCATGTTAATATATTGTTTCTTGCATGATGTATTAACAGTGATGAATCTGTATTAACTTGAAATTCCTTAGTGAATGCATTATATGTAGGAAATATGATTATAGGAATTTATAAATATTGTGCATGACTTATGGCATATGTTTGAAATGACATAAATGCGTTTCATATGCACGGTAACATCGCGTTAAGTCGAGTGTGTGTGCATGGTGTTGGTTATTCACCATTCTTGGTGAATGTGAGGTGAGCTCGGAAATGGGACAATGTCCAAAATCGAGACTCAAAGTTGTGTAAAAGAATAATAATAATAAATCACACGTGTTTGGGTGAAGCAAGATGGGGCAGATCCCCCTTAGGGTGAGAAGGGCGAATTTTATTCTTAGCCCGAACATATGTATCAGGAGTAAAGTTTAGAAAGTGTCGGGAAGGTGTGCGAAACTCTTTTGAATTTAGAGACACGAAAATTAAGACAACTTCATGCAGATTTGATAAAATTCAAATGAATATTGAAGAGATTGTCAATGGGTTAAGTCATTGGGTGAAACACTAACCGGCGGGTTTCCTGCCGTTTGTATGTGTGTGAGGTGGATAGAGCTGGAGTTATGACAGGAGTCTCATCTCTTTTTGTGCCAAATAACTCCATATGGGATTGCATTTGAATGGAATTGGTTTTGATGTATGTATGCCATTGCATGTGCATTAAATGGGAAGTAGTCCTTGTAGGAGAATTTTTCTTCTGGGCATTGCTCTTCCCCCGTCATGGGACCCTTTTAAGGTACGGGGGTTGTACGAGAAACGGCGCTAGATGGGCACGTGATTATGAAGAAATTAAAGTGTGTGGCCTTGATATTTCCTTTGTAAAAGTATTTTTTGCAAAAGAATTGTAACCCAAAATTCTTTTGGGACTATTGTCTAAATAGTCAGGTATGTAATGTTATAGTGAGAGGTCATGATCGAATCTTCGAACTATAATTAAATTTTATTCTCCATATTTTAAATTAATCATGAATGAATGAGGTCAAGGTAAAGAGGATGTATGGCCGAAGGATATGGACGGATGGATCTTGTGTGGTGATATTGCCTGTTAGACCTAGATGGTTATGGATTATATATATATAGGTTGTATGTTGGGTGGGAAACCGCGACAGAAGGAGACTGCGCGTTTTAATGAAAATATGGATCCCAGATAAATAGGACCTGGCGTGTGGTATCGGTCACCCGGAAATCCATAGGAATTCACGTGGGTTGTTGGTTTGTCAGTGGGACCCGGTTGGGCGTCCTGACTTGGTATCATAGCTCGAGTTTAACGATTACGGGGTTTGGTAGCTCATGCGTATGCCCGAACAAGTGAATTAAGTCCTAGGAATTAGATCTTGCAGTCTCGTCCATCGGTGTGAAGGTGATATGAGAGAGAATGCGAGAGAGGAGATCCTTGGGAGTTTCATTGCTCGATTTGTTATGCCAGTGGCATAAAGTGTATCGTGATCTTCGTTTGCGGTATTCACTGGAGTGGGATGGGCGACAGTTGGGTTTTGTTCGATCGTTGTCTCCAGGGTGCGGGTGAGGGTGGGCCATTAGAGCGGGTGATTGCATCATCCATTGGGAGGTGGACCGGTGGAGTGGAGCACGTCCGGTGGATTTTTGTGACCACTCCCACACGGTTGCGTGAGGCATGATCTATGTGGGTGATTGGCTGCTGGTGACGTTTCTGCGATCTGGATGACCTTTCACACTAGAGAATTCCTCTGAGTTGGCTGCATTGATTGTCAGTTGTGGGTGCTAGATCTTGTATTGTTGGACAGGTCCTAGGTTCTGACTTGCACTTTTGGAAGAGTTTCCAAAGGCCATGGGAGGACCTGATTTACGATGAGCCTTGTGTTTCTGTAGCTGACGAATGGTTGTGGGATTGCTCTACATGTTGTGAGGACCACTGATCTGAGGAGTATCTGAGGGAGACGGTGCTCAGATGAGCTTTGATTATGAGCGATGTGTGGCCTTAAATGCCGGGTGTAAAGTATTTTGTATAAAGAATTGTATTAATTCTTTTGGAACTTTGTCCAATAAAGTCGGTATCTGTAATTATGAGTAGAGGGTCGTGATCGGACTCTTAATGCTTGTAATTAAGTTTTTATTTTATATTTTAGATTTAAATGTGAATGAATGGTAAAATAAAGGGATGTATATTGGGGATATGGATAGATGGACCTTGTGTAGTCATTACTACTTACGGTGAACTGGATGATTATGATTACTATTGTTTATACAGTTGGCATATTTGGTGAAACTCTGGGAACGGAATTGCTGCAGTTTTGTGAAAATGGATCCTCTTAAATAGAACACAGCAGTGTTGGTATCTGGTCACCCAATCCATAAAATTCATTGATTCACTGGTTGTCAACGGGACCACAGTTTTTATTATCTAGGTGACCGTAGAAAAGTTGAATAGTTAGTGTTTTAAAATTAATGGTGTCACCACATTACTTGTTATTATAACTTTTAATATGAGTTCATCTGGAACTCTTAGGATTGAGACTCTCATTTGTCTACATCTTTCACCATAAGTTTCTCAATGCCTTCCTAAATCTAAATTTAAAAATATATCTCATTCTCTTTTCATTAAAAATTCACTGGTGCAGAGTTAATCAACTATATACAATGATTTATTAAATATGAAGTAATTTAGTTGAGAGGCATCGAAGGTAATCAACTTTTCAATAACTAAAGATATCTTGGTTGATTTCATGATTCGGTAGAAATTACATAATCATTTTTCATTTGAAAAAAAAAAAAGACAAAGTTAAGGTTAAGATAAAAAGATACAGCTACAATTATTTAAGTTATATTTAGGAAAAAGATGTGGATCTGATTCTATAGTTATTTTTTATTTTAAATCTTTATAACATAATTTTATTTTCAAAGTAGTTGAGTAGGTCTGTTTGAATTTTTGTTACGAATTTGTCTTTATTGAAATAGTGATTGAAGAAATAATAATCCTTTTTTTGTAAGACCTGAGAAAATTATAATTTTAGAAAAATGATAAAATGATTTGGGTCCGTCCGAATTTTTATAGATCTCGAATAGCGAGAAACGGACTTCACTAGTTGGAATCATCTCGCCAAATAGCTAACTGTTGAATTTAGTTGAATTAGGATGAACGAATTTGTGTTTTTTAAGTGCTGGGAATTGGTGCGGGACATAGCACATTATTGAGTTGCTCAGAGGTGCACATCATCATGAAGGATGAAATTCGAAAACATAGGCTCAAATGGGACCCTTGAGAGACATGTGGCAACATGTGATTGGATGAAAATCCGCTGGTAAATAGTCTAATTGAATGTAGTGCTCTTAATCTACAGACCAGTGAGAAATTGGACATGTGGCAGTGAAGGGACATCCCATGACCATATCTATCCAATTCTTTGGGAGGAAAGAGAGAGAAGAAAGGAAGTGGAATTTAGAAAGAGTCTACCTTCTCTCTTTCAGCTTGATGGGCCAGTTAAATGGTGGATGAAGAATTGATCTTTTTGAAGCTACGTGGTGCGCACCAAAGTGTGGGTTTCGACGAACTCCGGGAGTGAGTTTCTCCTACTTGTTTTATTCCTTAGCTAAAACCATTTATTGTTGGATCATTCCAGGAGGCATGGTCGAGTTCATTGATCACGAAAAACTTGGGTAGTGGCGAAATCCACAGTGGTTTGGGCCGATCCGTGGCGCATCATTTGTATGTATTGTTTATTAATATTTGGTGTTCCATTACTCATGTTGAATAATATATTTGTTGTATTAAATTTGTTATCTGTACATGCGATGTAATAACATGTGTATATGGAAATGGCATATTGCATTTCATATGCCTTGGGCAACCACAGAATAGTAGGTATGGAGTGCATGACGCGGCAACATGGGTTGTCAAATGAACTCGCGGGAAAATTTTCGAAGAGTGCGCGCCGTTATCGACGGTTCATCTCGGAGGAATATTACGCGGCCGTTGAAGTTATCAATTCACCTGAGGTTGTCAATATAATTTTATCGAAAAAGAATTGGTGATACGTTTTAAGGAACAAAAATCTTTGTTTTAAAAAGCAATTATTTCTCACTTGGCTTTGTGGCGATGCGTGATCAGTGAGGAGCGCTCGAGAAGTGGGAAAAGGGTGAGTCATTTCTCCTTCATAACATGTAGACATTAATGAGGTGTGAATTCACTTGAATGTGTGTGTTTACCATTGCATGCGCCAGGTGGGAAGTAACTTAGTAGGAAAATTGACTGCTGGGCATTGCTCACCTGTGCGTGGGATCCCCTTTCGGTCTGGGGTGTTCGGAAGACGCTCTTCAAGAGCCTTTGAAAGAAAGCGACATGTGGCTTTGATTATATATTTTGTAAATATGTATCAAACATTGTAATATAGTTGATTATATTTTATTGTTATGGATGTATGGGCCCACGACGTGGCTAACTTTTTCATGTTTGAGTCTGGCGAGAGACACTCGTTTTGTGCATTAGGACACTCAATGGCTGCCTTAACATTCAGTTGTGGGTTTGTCAACGGACTTTATTTTCAGATCGGGCGTCACATTTTCGATAAAAAATAATAGTTATTAATCCTTGTACATAAGCTATAATAATATAAAACATTGAGGAAATGATTATATGAATTTATTTAGGGCTTATAACTTTAAAAAGGTTATTTTTTGTATATTTTTACTTTTATTTCTATTTTAATTTAAATGTATTTTAAAATTTTATTTTATTTTTATCTTAAAACAATTAACAATTTTTGTTAAATTCTAAAATGGAGCAGATAAGAATTGATTTTATACCAAATAACGATGTCAAAATAAGCGGAAATGAATGAGCTTACTATAGGAAGTTCATATTTTCTTTCACAATTTTTGTTATAATAAAAACCACATGTGAGCTTTAGCCATGGCCATTGTCTAACACCTAATATTAGATTTTATATGATTCAGGACCGTTCATTTTCAATTATCATAATCGTTCATTTCAAAAACCACAAGAGAATCTATTTTGTTTATAACATTATGTAGCTTTGTTATTTTCTTGCCTGTCTTCATATGCCAGTACCCACACCTCTCTCTCCCTCCCTCCCATATGTAAAGCTGCCTCCACTCCACTTTCTTTTAAAATGAAGATTGGGTTTGATGATCTGAATCGGTGGAGCCTCTTCTTATTCATTAAGATGTTTTAAATAGTGAAGTTGTGTGTTATTGCTTTCAAAATTTTCTAATCTTGTTTAAAATTAGTCGAATATGAAAAATTAGGGTTGAAGTCTTAGGTTGATTAAGAAAGTATAAATATCTACAAATCCCAAGAAACAATAAGTAAAATAGATTGAATCTTTAGTACTTATTTATTGTTGATTTTAAACAGATGTTTCAGCCTCATATTCCTTCTGCTAAACGTTTCACAAATAAGTGATATATAAACGTTAAATGATTGAAATATTCATGATTCTTTATTATATGTTTTTACACTATAGACTAAAAACTACTCCAAAATTTATTTGATTTGAAATGTATTTAAGATGCATATTAAACTCTACCACGATTTTCTTTAATATATTTAATAAAATCCTAAATATTAAAAATTTTAAGATATGAAATTGAATTTTTGTTTTATTTAGTTAAATTGAAAACTACTTATGTAATTGAATATCCTGTTAAATATAATGTATTGTCAAAAAATTATTTAGATTATTAAATCCCACAAATATGCAGGTCATAAAAATCATTGATTTAAGATTTATATGAGTGTAATTTAGTTGGAAGTAGATAAAAATTGTCAAATAGAATTCTAGGTTGATAATAGATGTATAAACATAAAGTAGCTGAATGGAAATAGATGCCTCTTAAACAAATAATACCTTTTAGTTTTTGTAGGACATCTTAGAATTTTACTCCCTGCATTGGAAAAGCTGTGATAAATATAAGTTTTTTAATGAATGGATATTTAATATATTTGTATCAAGTTGGAATTTTTGTACATTCTTAAAAATAAATAAAAATAACACTCATACATATTATGATATTCCATTATCTTAATAAAGGGGTCATGCTTATTTTATATCATTTGCAAACTGAAACATTTATCTGTTTATTAATATGTTTTAGTTTCCCTATTCTCGAGATAGAAGGTTTAATGGCATGGCGAAGTGAAATACATTGTGTAAATGATTTTAAATTACATTTTTCATGATGTGTATTCTTGTGTTAGAATAAGCATATAGAAAAGATGAAGGCCTTTGAGTAGCTAAGTGGTGGTTGTAAATAACTTGATGTTGTTTGTATAATAATACCTCCCTAAGTTGTATAAAATTGTGTTCTTATTCAAGATTTACAGAGTTGCCTAGAATACCGACAAGGTATTATAGGCTACAAAAATTGAAAACAAATGTCCACCAAAATAGTAATAGTTAAAGAGTGTATCAGAAATATATATGCTTAGCATGTATGAGTTAGATATGTTTGACTCTTCCTTTAGAATAAAAATTTTTCATAATAGAGGCACTCAAACAAAATTAAGAGGCTAGTAGTACATGCTAAAAATCTTCTTAAGGGTGGACAACCAAGTATCCTAAAATTGATCATCCAATTTATGCGACTGAATGAGGATCCATAAAAGCATGCGGATGATCATGATGTTGTTAGTTGGCATATGCATCAAGTAAACAAAAATATTGTCACGGTGGTGATCTGATTGAAGTTTAGGAAAGTTTTCTTTAACACGATTACATTTTATGATCTTGGCTTTATTAACTAGGAAAATAATAAAAACCTGCATCTTGCTGATTAGGAAAATCTTGTTTATCTTTAGAAATAAGTTCAGCCTCTAGACATTAGCTCTTATGGATAGTTTTCCAAAAAATAATAATAAAAATGTTAAAGTGAACGAGAAGTGATCTGAATGTTTGCTTTGTCAGCTCTGAAACTCCAAAATTTGAAAAATCACCTTGTATTAGTCCTCTACAGTTGGATCTATCATGTATTTAGACAATCTCTACGGTTGTATATTAAATATATATCGATGCCACTCTTCACTCATTTAAATACAACTTCGCTTTATATGAGCTAGCTTTTCACCTTTGCAAGATACCAGTTTGCATGTACACATTCGATCGAAACCACACCTATCAAGTATCGGTTAACTTTACACAGGCAAAATTTATCATTAAGCGTGGTTGAGTTTGTAGAAAACTTTCAACCATAATACCGTTAAATTGCTCTACAACAAAAAGTTCAATAATTATTTAAAATCAGTAGTCATTTCCAACTATGTTAGTATGCGTAAGGCTAAGCATGATCATTTTTATTCTTTAATTTGGAAATATAACGAATTCTAGTAATTAGATACATTCGAAACATCTTAATATTGTTGCTTGACTTATTTGTAGTAGTTATCTTAAAAGAGGTAAGACAAGCTAAATTATGATTACGCTTCATGATAAGATAATTCAAACACTAGACTAGGAATCTTTAGCTATCATATGAGTACAACCCTTAAATTAGAATAAGTTAGAGAACTGTAAAGCAATTTTACTAAAATTCTGGGAAGTGGTTGATTTTCTATAATAGAAATTGCAAGCCTAAGTATATACAATCTTTATCCATGAAAAACTAGAGAAAAAGCTATTAGAACTTTTAAGATATATATTATTGGTATTGTTCTTATGAATTGACATGTGAGTTTGTCAGTTCTGGGATGAATAATTACTCTTGGTTTTAAATCTGAAGTGAAACACAATACGTGAATCGAGGTATTATGAAGGAAGATAAGCTAAGAAAAGTGCGTGAAAGAAAAGTGATTGTTGAATTTTAATTCAACAATTAATTGAAACTTTCCATAATCCAACTTTGTTGTAGAAATTATGAGAATAAGTGACAAGACGGGCACGGATACCTCCCGAGGATTCGAGGTGGTCACTTTAGTGAAGTCCCATTGTATGATCCTAGGGAATGTCAATGGAACCTACTAAAGAAAGTAAACACGCTGCATTTAATAATCACATCAAATATATATAAAGTCTGAACCGAATCAACCTGACCTATCTTGTTGTAAGGTCATAACCACAAACATAATAATGACTCATATGAGTTAAATTTTCAAGACGAGCATTCTAAAGTGTTTTGTGATTGAAATTCTATTATGAAAATAAAATGAGTCCAATGATAGACAGATAGATGAGATAAAGTACTAAAGTTTGTCATGAGAAGAGTGTCTAGAAATTGTGCAGTGAGTCTCTAGGGTTGCTGGACTGAAGAGCAGTTCATATAATAAAACGTGAGATAACTAAATCTCGGTGGTGGCATAATTTATAAGGAAAATAGGTTTTATTACAGGACATTCCTTCTCTCGAAGAGACCTCCACGCCATCTTTGTAAGGTTCCTAGTTTAAAATCATTCACAAAACCCAAGCTTTTAGTCTTGATATGAAATTCATGCTCAAAAGTATTGAAATGGTTATAGCTTACTGAAATAACGTGTACGTGCCATATGCCATCTAAACCGTGGGATATGTGATAATCCGGCGTAAACCGTCGAATCGGAGCCTCGCGATTAGTGGAAATAATATATAGCCATGGATGAAGAGCCAACCTCCGACAACGTGGCAAACTAATAAGCCATTCAGATGGCGACCTCACGACCGTGGAAGTAATCATATAACCGTGGATTGAGCCAACTCTGGCGTGGCGAGCCCAGTCTGCTTTGTAATATAAATGCGAATCGAACCTCGATGCTTATGGTGTTGACTTATAACAACCAACACGGTATCCTTACTCACATATACCTTTCCAACGATACTGTATTATAATCATTTTACAAAATCTCAAAATCCATTTCTTGATCAATAGAATTTTTCAAATTGGTTTAAGAACCTCAATCCATGTACCAAAATGTTTAAATACCTGGTATCATGAACTCAGTAAAATTTCTAAATATTTAAAATGTTAACAAAATCCACATGAAATGATAACTTGTTTATATAAAAACAGATAATTATATTTATGCATAACAAACCATTCGATCAAATAATATATATATAAAATATTTACCACCATTTATATCCCCTTAATAATACTACTCAAGCATTTTAAGCATATAAACCACTCACGGACTACGGTCTCGTCTGCTCCTGCGAGGATCGTCTCTGTGGCTTCAGTGTGAGTGCCTGTAATATAATGAAAATACCATTTAGGCTCCAATAACTAAACCAAAGACATTGGGATGCCCCAAATGAATTAGAAAAATTCTTAGAACTATGAAACTATCTCAATTGGACTCCGACAGGTCCAATTATACAGTGTGCCCTACGGACCCGGTATCCAAAATTTGGGCTTTTTACCCGGAGGCTAATTTTTCAAAATTGAACCCTCCAATAAATCATAAAAATATCCAATTTCACTAATCCATCTTCAATTTTGCCTAATTTGACCAGTTGGTGCGATTCCAGTCAAACCTTTATTAATTACCTAAATGACCCAAAAATGGAAAAGCTAGCAGCTTGACGTCGAAATTTATAAACTTTATAATAGCGGAAAGCCCGAGACCAGGAACACAGAAGTATGCCCTTACCTTGGTCAAAAGTTTACGTGGTGGCTGGAAAGCTTCGATCAATGATTGGCCAAACTTGTTTTTCGTTGTATCTTTCAAGCGGTGAGGAATGCGTGAACCACAGAATGAGTTCGAGGGTCAAAAATGGGGAGAGAGGTGTGGAGTCCAGCTGGAATGGCCCGGCAGAAAAAGCAGCTGACCCACCGTGGTCGCCGCCGCCCGCGTACCGTTTATGCGGCGTCGGTATCAGCGGTTAGGCGTGAAATTTTTAGGCAAGGTCGCCTCACGGTGCTCCTCCTCCTTGTTGCGGCGCGTGCAAGAGGTGGTGAATCGTCTGGCCAAAACTTGGGTGTGTGCAGCGGTCGAAAGCGACCCGGGTTCGAGTTCACGCGGGTCTTGGGGGGAGTTTTCTAGGGTATTGAGGTTTGAAAATGGTGTTTTGGGGCTAGGGTTCTATTTGGCACGTAAAAAGTAGGTTATATAGAGCTGAGGTCATTTCGGTCGCCCGGGAATGACCTTGGACAGTAAATACGTGTTGTGGAACTCCTTAGGGCCACACAACATCTATAAAGTCGGTTGGCGTTAAACGAATCTATGAACTCGTATTGACGAGGCCTACGAAATGGTGTCTTAATCAACCCAAAATTATCTATCCTTGAAAAAGTCAACTTGGTCAAACTTAGTCAAACTTGGTCAAATGTGTTAAAAACTTGTATTATTTGGTACGGGTCGTTACAATAAGGGTTTATTAAGTAATGTGATCTTAGGATATTTGGATCGTTGGTTAATAGCAACCAACTTAAGCTCTATAACTCACAATCACATCTAAACCTAATTTCCTCCTTCTAAGATAGATTGCTAAAACCATTAAATGAATAAGATCAGTTGGTTACCTTTAAGATTTAAATTATTTACCCTTGTTCCTTAGAACTTTGTTTTAAGGCATATAGTGATATGGAAGACTATGACAGCTAATGATCAAAAGTTACATAGAACCATTGGTACTAGGTAATAACTTATTATATCATTCCTTAGAATTAATGCATAAATATAGGATAAAATTGTTAACATATATGCAAAGTAGCAATAAAGTGGGATACTTCGTAACCAGTTCACTACGATGTTACTTTGATTTGTGTTTGTATTTGTTTAGTGAACATAAAAGTTGTTGGGTTTCTTAATTATATGTAATGTAACAATCAACTTGCTTAATTATGGCTTGTGTTGAACTCTAGAGTCCAGACTAAAGGTGTTACTACTTTCTACCTTTTATCAAGTCCCATTCATGGGATATGAACTCTTGGAGTGTGACAGCAGAAGTGGAGGTAAAGGAAAGCAGAGAGACACCTACGTATTAAATATTTATTTTGGAATTGATAAATATCATCATATGGCCTTTTTTTAATATAAAAGTTTGTTTAACTTGAACTATTTTTAACATTTTTAAAATAATTTTCCTATACTTCATTTTTAAACACTTTATATTTGTATATTCATTTCTTTAAATAGCATTCAAAAATTAAAGAAAAAAAATTAAATGGTATTTTTTACAAATATTAATTATTTTTCTTGCAGATGGTAAAATTGTTTTTATTTTCATTGTTGAACATGGTTTCTTTGAAAATTGTATTAGTGATTGGGATACTATTGTGAAGATTTCTGGATGAAAACAAAGAAAATTAGAAAGAAATTAATTACAAAATTAAATTTATTTCCAAATTCTGAAACCACAAGTGTTCAAAAGAAGAAGGTTCTTTATATATTCCTGATTTCATATTAGTAGTGGAATTTTTCATGGTTTTTGCTTTTGATGATCAGTTTTGACTACAGATTGAGCTGGGGAAGCTTTAGCAATTATTTAGGATAAACACTGTGGGGTTGATGTAATTTTAATTCTTTCAGTCTAAAGTGATTTACTTTAAGGCACAAAATATGGATGATCTAAAGGTATTCAGAATATGTTTTTCTATCTTTCTTTTTTTTTTAATTTTATTTATTATTGCATGAGTATCTGCCAACATGAACAATATCTTTTTAAATTAAAGTACACCAAGGACCCATTTTGGGATGACAATGTTGATCTTCTTCATACAACTGCAAGCAGTACAAAAACAAAGCAAGTCCATAAATTCTTCTTTTGCGAATCATGGAGAAGCTTTAAATGTTCTCTTGAGGATTTATAAAAGAAGATACAGAAGAAGTTCTGCTTGTAGTGAAATCATGAAATAAAATGTGTTCTTTCTCAGCTCTATATCTCTTACTTCATGTGAGTAATTGTTGAGTGATATTTTAAGATACTTGGTGATTGATATTCTTAATAATTTGAAAGCTGGAATATGAAGTTGGTTTTTACGGTAATGAATGTGTTACAGTTTGGACCATGGTTGTCAATAATGAAGTAATATGATCCTTCTCATATTTAAGGCAAAATTAGACATTTTGTTATCACATATGCCCCTCTAATATACTTATCTCTTAACTAAATTGTTTAATTAACTTATAAGAGAAGCAAAAGAATTTTGGGCAAAAAAGTATCATATTTTTGGAAGAGTGACTAGATCAAAGAAAAACATATGAATTCTTGCCTTTTTTTGTTAACGAATAATATATCTTGTTGGATTGTTCTCTGGTATCAGTTCTGATGAATTGTAATGTTGATTATTAATATATTATCTGTAGATAGTGATGAATCTAATAATCGGATGTTTTTTATTATATTCAGATCCTGAATGTTATTATGATCATTCTTTATGTGAAATTAAGATAACCTATTATTTCTAATATTCTTATCTTAACATATGAGTTTCAATTGTATCTTAATATGGATACTGCAGATCAAGACCTGTGCAAATGTGATATGGATTGTTACAATGTTAAATATTCAAATGTTGACAATGGCATGAAGGGTGATTGTAGGAATATATTTAATACCATTTTTTTCAAAGAAAGCAACGAGGAATAGAAATTTGGGGCTGCGTGCCATATTAACGATCGGTGAGAATAGTACTTGAGTGTTTTATTTAACCTGGTGTAACAAAGGGAAAATCGAGATTTCATATTTGGAGTGTCATGATTATAATAGACTAATGGTATACGAAAAAAAAATATTTTTGGTAGCCATTATTTTTTTTTTTTTTTTTAAAGGGCCAAAAAATGAACTTATAAATATTTTTTTTTTGTTTTTATTTTGTGTCAGATGATGCCCCATAACAACACATAGATCCACCCTTGATTTTAACCCTAAACTAGCCTTCTTGCAAAGACAAAAAAGCCTTCTTAAATACCAGGCTTCACTTATGCTTCTTGAAAGGATTATTATAACATTGGATGCTGTTTTAATTAGTCTCGCCCTTGTGCACAATTCCTTGGTTTTTTTAAAATACATTTTTTGTTTTGAAAACAAAAAACAATGGCTCCTGAAAAACACTTTGGTTTGTGACAATATAGAAAATATTAAATTCAAATGACAAAAACAATTTTTCGAGACCTTAACACTAGACGTCTTCCCTTTTTTTTTAGACAATAGCAGGTTGTAGATAGCACGGAATGGCTTTATATGTGTTTTCAAAAATGTTCTCAAAACGATTTTAAAAAACGAACCAAAAGTGTCTTATTTCTTCCTCTCAAATCATCTTCCACATTTTATTTTATTTTTTTTGGTTGGTGGTGCGGTGATGTCTTTTGATGGGAATGAAAGATGTGATGTTAGAAATCTTGGTAAGGCATTGAGTTTTATATCAGGAAGCCGGTTTTAATGGAGAATATGATCGAAATTTCGCAGTATGTCTATACCAGAAGACAACGATCTCTAGTAGCTCCGCAGCCATGGATGAATTGAAGAATAAAGTAACGGAATTCCTTAAGGTGCTTCTATAACCCGCTTGGAAGGAAGGAAAATTGCCTAAGGAGAATTATAAGTGTATTGCGATGAAGGCTACTCACATGGTCATTGCTGGTCTCAAAAAATTTTGAATTCTTTTTTCGGACAAAAGCATTAAGGGGGTGTTTAGTACATTGGAATGGGGAATGGGAATGAAGAATCCCTTTCCATTCTTATTTCTCATGTGGACTTACCTAACCTAGACTTACTATATATTCTTTGTTCCTTCAACTCTTTTCATAGTGTGGTGTAGATCAATTGCAACAATAAATGAAATCCCACTCCTTGACAGTTGAATAAAGTAACATGAAAATGCATGAACACTCAAATTCCATCTCGAAGAATTTATGTTTTGAAGTGGCCTGAATTTGGTTAAATCTCCTTCCTTATAGAGACTTTTACACATTAATGCCTTCCTCGATCATAATGAATTTTGATTTTGCCGGTAATTCTGAATCTTGGTTTCATTTGCATTTGAATCTGTAGCATCAGTCAATCCACTTTTCAATGCTTCTTTCTCCACCTATTATCCTATTTGGCACATTTCTTCTCTCCCATATGACAAAAACAACTCTCTTCGTCTCTACCTCTCAAAACAAATTCATGTTCCTTTTTTATCTCCTACTTCTACTTATGCTACTTTCTCTAGTGATTCTTCTGTTTCCAAAATACTTTCTGAGTTTCCTTCTCATGAACCAACTACTACTTCAACCAATTCACCTTATTGTTCGAACTTATTGCCTTCCATACATCTTATGCAAACTTGATCTAAGTCAGGAATTTTCAAGCCTAAGCTATTCATTGCATCTCTTAATCAACAGCCAACTACAACTACTATTGCATTGACCAATCATTAATGGAAAAAGACTATGGAAGAAGAATATCAAGCTCTAATACAAAATCACACTTGGGATTTAGTTCCTATAACAAATAATTTGCATGTGGTTCAATGTAAATCGGTTTTTAGAACCAAATAGAAAGATGATTGTGCATTGGACGAGTACAAGGCCAGACTGGTGGCAAAATTATTCCAACAAACACTTGTATTGATTTTTATGAGACCTTTAGCCCAGTATTAAAGTTGCAACCATCATAATGATTTTTACCTTGGAAATCACAAGAGGGTGGGATATTAAACATATAGATATCAACAATGCCTTTCTCAATGGGATATTCAAGAAGTTGTTTTTATGTCTCAACCATAGTGCTTCATTAATTCTACAAAGATCATGTGTTCAAGCTTTGAAAATCCTTGTATGGTTTAAAACATGCTCCAAGAGTCTGGTTTGACAAACTTAAAGAATGGTCTCCTAGCTTGGGGATTTCAAAATTCGATGCGAGACTCATCATGGCTGAATCTGTTCAGTTTGAGACACCCCAAAATCGGTGTTCGTTTGATCACCCCATCGATAATATTATTGTGTATATGCGGAAAGAAACACATGGATATCGTGTAACTTCGATACACCATTATGTCCCATTCTTTGGGATCCATAATTTAAAATCTAACGAGTCTCCTTTGTACGGGGCTCTATCAAAACCCTAACTTTTATGCTGATATACAATAATATGTGTCCAAATTTGATATAACCTGATGACCTCAGGGTCATTTTATCCACATTCATATAAAATCATGCAAGACTATATTAAAAATAGTCCATATGAGTTCAATTACAACTCTTTTACATAAAAATACATTCTAGAATTAATTTATTTCAAAAATTTTACAAAAATAGTTATAAGTACATTCCAGATCTAGTTTGTTCCAAAATTTTTACAAAATAAAATATAAATTCCACAAGCCGGCTTTCTTCATCCTTGCGGCCCCGGATTAGAGCCGTCCACGGCGCATACCTTGCACTTGAAATATTTTCCCATAGAGGGTGAGCCACGCCCAGTAGAGTAATTCCAATAGAGGCTACTCCTCACCTAAGTGAACATGCAATATTCACCTTTGACAATTCACATTCACACCAACATTCCAATAAAGAATACGCAATTCTAGGTTGGAATCCTACATGTCATGTTATGAAATGAGATGAGACTCACTCATGCACCATACCCCGAGTCATTACTGTTCGCCTTTTTCTATATAGACTAAAACCCCTCAAATTAACATAGCTACAAGAGACTTACAATTCTCTTATACCCATGTCACTTTGGATAAGTTTGCTTGCTAAAATAAATTTCTCTTAATGTTCGAAGGATTAAAAAATGAGGTTTAGTCTATGACCGCAAGTACGAGGTCATACAAGTAGTAAATGCAGATGTAAGTCGGTATCATTCCCATAGATTGAAGTAAGCGAATTACGGTCGACCTGACTACTAAAATTTCATACTATTTGGACTCCAAAACTCATAATGAATGTTTTATCAAAGCAATAATTAAAATCCTATACTATTACTGAATATGTTCAAATTAAACTAAAATAAAAAGTGAATGACTAAAAAAATTGTATATAAAAGAATGGATTGAATCAGTTCTTTTGAGAAGCGAAAACCATCAATGAAATACAATGGAGCGTTGAAGTTCCGGCCACTAGTCGTTACTCACATTATGTATGGATCACAGTTTTGTCAATTTCCCTAATTATTGGAATTTAGTTTCTCAGTTTCCTTTGATTTAATATCCTTGCTTCTGAGATAGATCAGTGAAACTACTGTATTCCACATTCTCTTGCAGATGCGGAGTGTTTTCTTTCTCAATACTTCACACCCATTTCTTGACGACAAAGCTTTTACTTTACCTTCTCGAGATTCACAAATTTCTACTACTTAATTAGTGGCTCGACCTCAGGATCTATGGGTTTTATCCCTTTCTTCCTTATTAGATCATTAACAGAGATTGGAACTTTTTAGCCGTTGAGGTGAACTCTACGGTCATTTATATTGTTAAATACACCTCGGCTTCAATTATGGGCGAATGGGGGATTTATCAAAATGAACTCTCGAGCTCAGCGGTTAAATCGTGACAGTGATTTTCCCGAGAGAAAGAGATGCTCTCGGCTCTCGAGGAGTCTCTAGTCTGTGTCACTCGGAGGGCATCTTTGGATATGGAGCAAGATACATTCCCTCAAGGTATTAGGTACACCATTGGGAACTTATCTATTCAAAAGCGACACCTATTAAGTAAAATCAGACCCAAATTATTCTCCATAAATGTGCGGGAAGATGTAACTAAATGTAAATCAAATCTATTTATTTGTGCTCACGATTCTTTGAATCAAGAAATGGAGTGCCGATCTCGCACGACCCTTTAAATTGCAATAAATCTGAAAAGAAATGAATTCCAAAAATTTGTCTAGATTTCATAAATTTCTAAATGATATCACGAAGAAAAATAACAAAACTAACAATCCCATTTCTGCTCATCTACGCACGAGTTCGCGATTCAAAACCCCGAAAATAAAACTAAAAAATAAAAAAAAAATAAAATCTACTCTAAAACAACGAGTTTCTCTTCTTTCCTTCTTGGTAGTGAAGGAAAGGAGAAAACTACTTTACTATTCGAAAGCTATCTATTTATCTTTTGTAAAAAAAAGAATGCGGCGAATCCCCAAAATGCTCGGTGGAAATCCAAATAAAAGCCCGACTCAACCTTTGTTCTATGTATATCGCTGACCTCAAGTTGATGTCGCGACATGGAATGATGGCTCATGATCGGTTGCAACCTCTTCCTTTTACATTTGCAGCCGGGTTTGTCTTGCAAAATCCACGGTCGATAGTCCAGAACATGCGGCAAATGTCGCGACATCTTGATGTTCCTTGATGTGATGTAAGGCCTCGGTGTTATGTCGCGACATTGTCTTCTTTATTCTTCCGGCTTTTGAGTTGCGACATCGATTTTAGGTTGCGACCACTTTGGCACATTTTGTAAGGCGACTTCATGTTGTGACCTTGATTTCTTAATTACCGCCAATTACGGTTGATTGTTTTTCTTGTCTTCGCAACTTTCAATTTTATGTCGCAGCCTCGCATAGTGTCGCGACCTCTTTTTGCTTTCCATTTCTTTTCTTGAGGTTGCTACCTCGGTTCCACGTTACAGGCGATTTCTTTCCAACTATTTTACGGAGTTGCTACATGTGATGTCATGACCTCCTTTTGCTCACCTTTCTGTCTTCTTAAGGTTCTGCGACTGAATGAGTGGATTTGCGACATCATTTTCTTGTTAGAGACTTGATTCCACTGTTTTCGTAATAGCATTTGTATGGCATGTCGCGACTGATTGACCCTTTAATTAAAAACTGAATTTGCGACTTCTTTACTTGCGAAGACTCTTGTGGTTTCATAGAAAGATCATGTCGCGACCTCGAGTGTCGCGACATCATTTATCTCCTTTGGCGTCGCGACATGGAAATGATGTCGCGACATAATTCATTTCAACATTTCCTTTAATCCTCGGCAGCGTCTTCTTTGTCGCAACCTCCTTCTTCAAGTCGCGACCCCTTGTTCCACTGAGTTTCTTCTTCAAAGAAACTAACAATTGTTGATGTCGTGACTTGGAATTAAGGCGGGCTGCTGTCAGACTTCGTTCGATTGTTGACCTCGGTCTCTTTAGCGGTGATTTCTTCTTATTTTTGTAAAATTTGAAGGTTTAATTTGTATTTTCTGAAATTAGATTTGAGTCAATTATCCTTTCTGTGGACAATTCAACGCAATTATTTTCATATTAAACTCGAGAAAAATGGATTTAAAATCTAATGGATTTTGGACTCATCAATTCACCAAAACTTAAAATTTTAGCATCCCCAACCAAGAAAATTGATCCTCAAACAAATAATGAAAAATTTTAAGGACATTTTTCTTATTAATTTGATCTTCCCATTCCACTTTGTTGGAATTAAGAGATACCAACATTATTTTAAATTTCGGTTTTGTTGCAAAGAACAAGTCATGGTATACTTCTATCACAAGAAATTTATTGATAACTAATGTATTTAAAGCAGTTTATTGCATAGTCACCCATTACATTGTGTGCGGGTCATCAATGCTGTCTTCATGTTGAATTTAGTTAATCTTACGGGAGTTTTCTTAAATTTGTTTTCAAAGTCCCATATGCTTGTTTTTCATATTGATCTCAACTAATGTAGGTAAATCCGACATGAAATCGGCGTAGGGTGGGCTTATAATGTTGAATAGGTAGTGGGTGATATCTGGAAAATTGCAGTTGTAAATCACCAGTTTCCATCTTGTCTCTACATTGTTGCCTCCAAACTTTCACCCTTTTCTTCTTTGTTCTTTTAGATTCTCTCTCAATCTTTTGTTCTTGAACTCTTTGCTTTTATTTTCTAAGATTTGGAATAGTGCAATGTTTTGTCTTCTTAGGCTTTCTATTACTCTTAGAACTTTAATTCTTTCAACCCCATACCAATTGGCATTAGGGTGCTAGGTGTTAAAACACCCCTACGAGCTTAATTGTTGTTCGGGAAATAGAGACAAAACTTATTCCTTATTTCACTAACCCACAGCTTCTTTACTTCTTAAACTCCTTCATTGTCAAAATTTGGAAATATTGTTCCCCCAGAAAAATGTTTCCTTTCTTTATACTAAACTTTCTGAGCTAGGCCCCAGGATAATTTGGGCTCTTTCTTTGCACAGATTTATTGCAAGGAAGGAATTCCAGATTTTGAGTTCTTTGTTTATTGGAGAAATAAGGCTATTTGGCTCAAAATCAAGGGAACTAGAATATGCTTAAGCATATATTTTGAGAGATGAAGCTTAGAAAAGCTCAAGATTTGCCAAGGATGGCCACTATCATTTTCTTGTTGGTTGTCTTCACCCTAGGATTTGCCTCAATCGATAACCATTACAAATTTATGGACTCTAAATCTGAGATCTCTAGAAGATGTTCCTAATTCCTGTCAAAGTTTCATAAGTTTTGTTGACTGAGGTGTATTATTTCTTCAAGACTTGTATTTATTCTATTGCTTACATTATTTTAACAAGTATTTTGTTGTCGGCAATAATAATTTCAAATTTTACAAATAGCTGAATTTAAACAAAACAGTAAATACTCATAATTTCCAGTTTTAATTATTCATGCCCTGATTCTTTCCAAATTTCTGTTCTTGAGAAAGAACATAATTATTTATTTGATTCCTAAACATAAAATAAAATGACACAGAAACACAATTCAGATATCATGAACAATCAATTTGTAAGTCAACATAAATTTTATTCAAATATCAAAATATTTCGATATTGTACAATCAGCTTTCTTTACAAATAAGCGCCAACTAAGTTCTGAAAAACTCTCTATTTCTTGATCTAAAATCCTATATCTTCTTTACAGAAAATCACGGCTCTAGCAATGGTTCCCAGGACCTTGAGCTCCTCCGAGGCAGTTAGAACATTAACTTTGATCGTTCGACAAATTGGGCCACCTGCACTATTTGGAGGAACTATCTAGTTGATGGGTTCTAATTAACCCTTCTTCAGAATTTACCCATCATGGCCAACTCTCTTGATTACACACAACATTTATGGAACAAAGAATGGAATTGGTTTTGTTTTCAAACTCAATTCAATTCCATAAAATCTGTGTTACAACCTTAGATATTCTTTTTCTCTTAGTCTTCCTTTTCTTCATTCTCTTGTTTCTTTGCTTTGAACCTCTCATCTTTTGCCAGTGAATTCGTCTTGAACTTACAAGGCCATTCATTACTCTTTAAATTCCACGATGAAGTGGATTAAATGAGGTTCCTCGAATTTTTTGCTCTTCTTATATTTCATTGCGATTTTGGCCTTTGATTGAGAATTTTGATCGTTTTCTTGAATTTATTAAACCCTACGATTATTCTCCCTTGAAAGCTGACATACTAAACAAATTGGTTCAATCAAGAAATAATTCTGTTCACATTAATAACCATTTATTTCAACAAAATTACAAGACGAATGTTGCATGAAAGGTTTGGTGAGTAGCCAGTTTAGTGGATTTTGAATGAGAATGACGGTAAAAAGTTTAATATCATGAAGCAATGCCTTGAGATCGAAGACATTAACTATTGAGCCACTAAATCAATGATTGTCAATGACTTTTATTTTTTAGCATTGGGCCGCCCAAAGTAGAGTTTTACTCTTCGAGGCTTTGTGCAGTCCACGACTTTAAAATTTCATGTCGTGACACAAAAAAATTTCAGGTCCTGACGAGCCAATGTTACAACACTAAAAATGTTCTTTCTCCTTTATTTACATTGTGACCTTAATTTCGTATTACGACTTTCTTTCCACTTTTTATTCTTCACATCGACACTCTTGGTTGCCACTTTTGAATTAATGTTGCGGGCGGCATAAACCTCATTTCCACGGCAATTTCAATGTATTCACTTCCATTCAAAACAACTACAACTCGACTCATCCCAACTATCAACACAAAAAAATTCGGGAACTATTATGCATCACATTAACGATAAGCATCAAAACAAGATAAAAATTCCCCCTAACTTTCAATCATGCTATATCAAAGACAAATTTAAAAATTCAAATCAAGAAGAAGAAAAACTTCCCCTTTTTGGTCTCTTATGCTGATTGAAGTTTGATTGTAGATGCTCTCCTTTTTTGCACAATCTTCATTGTCCTCTAAAACTAGAAATTATTTAACTATTATTCAATCACTAATGAATACAATCACAAGAATCTATTAAAAATTTTAAACAACAGCGAAACTATAAAATGAAACAAGAAAATTTAAAACAAGCGGTGTGGATTGCCTTCCCTGGCTGCTCCATTTTTAGTCTTTAAAGTTGGACTTTCTCTTGCCATTGTTACATTTCTTCAATTTTCTTCATTCGAACAAGGGTTTTATCTTCCAATTGCTTTCCCAAGATAATGCTTTAATCTCGACCATTGTTAACTTTGAACTCCTCATGATTGTTGGTTCCCAAGTGTCAACGCTAAATTAGCGTAGCGATACTGCTTGTAAATGGTCGCTCCATTTGGATTTCGACTTTCTAGAAAGGAACAGTCGGAGTTGAATAACAAGACCCCGATCTCACCCTTGCCTTGAAATTACTATAAAAATTAAATTGATCATACCACTTTTGTTTTATCCTTGTAGATTAAATCATAGGATTCATTCTCATAAACTATCCCGATTCATTTAAGCGGAGTAGCTATCTTCCTTACTTGACTTTAAAATCAAAATTAGCTTCTTGATAGCCCACATAGCTTTGTATTCTAGCTCGAGGTGGGTGACAAGGGTTTTCCAAAGACAAGTCTATGGGGACATTCAATGAGGAGTTTTAAGCAGGTCTTGTATGCCGTAGTGCGTCGTGAGCTTAAAGATAATCTCATGCTAGAACTTAAAGCGGGTCTTTTCGAATTTTCAGCATATTTTGTTGGAAATTTCAGCTTGCCCATTTGTTTGGGGATGATAAGCCAAGCTCATGTGTTTATTGATACCGTATCTGCTCATGAGTTTGTCAAACACCCTTATTTACCAAAATGGTTTCCTCCGTCATTAATTATGGTTACGGGTGTCCCAATCTGAGAATATTTCTTTGTAAACCCAGCTGTGATGGCATCATTCTTTGGACATCTTCTTGCTTCTACCATTTTGATTTATAATCCACAGCTAGGAGTATGTATATATTTCCAAATGGCGGAAAAGGCCCATAAAATCCATTCCCGTATCAAACAATTGAACCACGGGATACCTTGCGGGGGCATCTCATGCCTTTTTCAGCGATATTTCCCATTCTTTGGCATTGATCACCTGACTTTACCCATTCAAAACAATCCTTAAAAATGTGACGATCATATGGCCCGGAGAATTTTATGTAAATTGTTTATCTCCTATGAAAGTGTCCTCCATAAGGTGATGCATGACATTCTTTTAAAATCTTGCTTTGCTCACCTTCTAGTACACATCTCCTTATAATCATATCAGCTCCTCTTTTAAACAATAATGGGTCATCTCAGATGTAGTACCTACTATCAGTCCTTAGCTTTTTTCTCTGTTGGTAGCTGAATTATGGTGGCATAATTCCACAAGCTAAGAAATTGATATCCCGGCATACGGGTGATTGGAGTGGCCATTGAAATAGCGCTCATCGGAAAATTTCTGCTATTTCTCTTCTTTCTTCTGTATGCGATTGGTTTCTCTACTCTTGGCAGTGATCGGTATCTGCATTGTACTACCCTTCTTGTCTTTTATTTCTAAATCAAATTCCCTGATATGTGCGATCGATCTTAGCTTTGCTTCTTTCTTTGCCATTAGATATTTAATTGTTGCATGATGGGTGTAGCCTTAACAACATAAGGGACTTCCAAAAATATATGAAAAACCTGGTGTTTTCACATGCAAACACTATTGCTAGCATCTCATACCCGGTAGTAGAGTAATTTTCTTGTGCTTCATTAAGGGTTTGCTAGCATAGTAGATGTATGAACACTTTTTTCATCTTTACGTCCCAATCTGACTCCGGCTGCGAAATCAACGGCATCACACATGATTTCAAATTCTACGTTCAATCTGAGACTTTGCCATGATGGGAGCTTGACTAATGCGGATTTGATTTCTTAGTGCTTTACGTGAGTTCTTGAAATAGAACGTATCTTTCCGGCAATGCGGATAGTGAATTACAGCAATTTTGAAATCTCGATAAATCTTCTATAAAATCCCGGTATGTCTGAAACTTTTGATTCCTTGGCGTAGTGGGTGGCATTAGGTTCTTATAATTGAAACTTTACTGGTCTACCTAAACCTGTTTGCATAAATCATGTGCCCAAGACAATTCCTTACGTAATCATAAAATGGCATTTTTTCCCGATTGAGCCAGTGCTTGTCTTTGCACCTTTGAAGTACAGATCCCCAGGGTTATGCGGGCATTATTCATTGGATCCATACAGCGTAAAATCATCATGAAGATCTCCATAACTATACGCTGGGTCGAGAAAATATAGACATCATGCATCTTTGGAAGGTACCGGGAGCCACCCAGAGCAAATGGCATTCTCCTAGCGAAGTACGGAAATGGGCATGTAAAGTGGTTTCCTCCCCAATCTTCGGTCTGATAACTTGAATTTGGTTATATCCAGTATCCATTAAGAAAACAAAAATGAGGGTGTCGCCAGCCTATCCGACATCGATCGATGAAGGCGGGGAAAATAGTCCTTTACGGTTGCGTTATTCATTACATGGTCGATACACACCTCCATCTGTCACGGTTCTTTGTGAGATTAGTTCATTCTTTTCATTTCGATTACAGTGAATCCACCTTTCTTGGGAACCACATGTCTTGGGCTTACCCCAGAACTATCACGATCTCTTATATATAAAGCACGCACTTAACCATTTCAAAACTTCTTTTAATGACTTCTTTCATCAACGGGTTCGGCCTCCTTTGATCCTCGATATAAGTTTTTGCATTATCTTCCGGTAATATTTTGTGCATACAAATAGAGGGTGATACCCTTCGGATCTTCAATTGACCCGAGCAATGGCTTCCTTGTATTTCTCAAAATTACCGGCAACCACGTTCTTGACTTGATCCAATGCATTGATATAATAGTGGTTTTTCTCTTTTACGGTTCTAAAAACTCATATTTTAAATGGCGGGCAATTCTTTCAATGTTAGCCCATACGCACTAGTTTCTGCTCATGAGTTTCTTTGTTTTAAATTTGCTTACTTCATCTTGGTATTTCATTTATACCAGAGGCTGTTTTGGTAAACAAATTTGAAGGTAGAGCACCACAATCAGCTCTCCAGTGCTTGAGAATTCATCTCAGTACCATTGATAGAGTGTTGAATGATACAATCGAATTCAATTCATCATTGAGAAGGCTATTGTTTCTTACAACCATACAACTGTCTGCCTCTACATTATGATGTTCCAAACTCCTATTAATATTAAAATGCCTTTGCTTCATCTGACTCTAAGTGTCGATTCCGCTTTAAATACTTGTCCGATCAGGGCGTCTGTTGCTAAGAAAGGCCTTCCATTGACAAAGGAACTTAGGTTATCTTCCTCCATGCATGATAACAAAATCCAGCTGGGAAAATGAATTTCCCTGACCTTAATGATACATCTTCGAATGCCCTCTGGTTATGCCGATGTCCCATCGGCCGTACGCAATGTGATTGTTGTTCGCGGGAATTCCAGAAAGTTCCTGAGCTTAGTCTGCGCGCTGCGATAGAAGCATCAGGAGATTTATACTCGTGCGAATCACATAAAGCTTTCTTGAATTCATATTTCCTATGGAGCGAGGAATGGGTGAGCGCCGAGGGTCTTTCATCTTTCTTTGCCAGAACCTGGATAATGACATAGTAGCCGGTCGGAGTTAACTATACCCTCCTCGGCTATCTTTCTTTTCTTTGCCTCGTGTCTGCCTTCGAAATTTTGCATGAGACATTTGGCTGATCACCTCTGCAAAATGGGATATTATTTCCTATTTTCTTGAAAATATCGAATTTAGAAAGCTGTTCTTCTCTTCTTGACTTACGAAGTCTACGTAGGGAATAATAACTACTTGGTGTATCTGCCGTACTCACTTCTTCTTTTGGTCATTGCCATTCGACTATTTCAATCTAGCTATTCTTCTCTTCTTTCTTTTCGATCTCTTCTTTCTACGCACCTCGATCTCTTCTTTCCTTTCTGTCTTTTGTTGCTACTCAAAATCCTTCCCACTTCTTCGCGAATTGCCATGCGGTCTTTTGGGTTCTTGCGTATCCCTTTAGGAATGTACCCTTGCTCGATTGGCATATTCGGGACCCGGTCTACTTGTGTCTCTAAATTTTTAAGTGAGGCACTAGCATTCTTCTTAAACATGTGAGTATCAGACTTGAAAGCTTCCAAGTCAGATAGTTTCTGTTCATGGAATTGTAATAACCTCTTGTTATCCCCCATGAACTGCAGCATTTGTTATTCAAATGGTTGGGTTTCTCCTCGACACGATATTCATTTACGCCTCACTCTTGATCTTTGTTCTTTGGAACAGTGGCTGCTGATATCCTTATTGAGGATGTTGTCCACAGCGGTAGTGTGGTGCCCCTCACCGTATGAGAAATTCCCCCTGTGGTTCCTCGATCTTGGATTGTTGTAGTGTGTGGGCGAGGTTAAGTTTGGCTTGAAATGATAGCTTCTTTGCTCGTTCTGATAACTTATCTCGACACCATAAGAATCTTCTTTTGTTGGCACGTCAGCACTTCTTCTCATAAGTTCTCTTTCCACTGCTCCTATTTCATGAGTAGTGTGCATCTTTCTCTCTTGTTTGTCCATCCTATGCATTATGGCATCTAACTTTGCTTCCATGGTTGTCATCTTGCTCAACTCCATGACCCCTTTTCCTCTGTTGCTTCCTCTTGAAAACTCAGATGGAGCTTTCATATTGCATTTTGCTAAATCTTCTATCGAGATCTCTTGCACATTCGTACTTTTCATTTGAATGCTCCACAACGCATGAAGCATCGATAATGCCCTTGGATGTATCATTTAAAGCATGATACACTATGTCCATACGGGTCTTCAAATCTATTCCATGCATGAGACTTTCCTCTTGACGTCTTGAATATTTCCCCAATACCGCTAGGCTCTGTAACCCACTTGTTGGAATACTATTATCTCTCTTACGTCTCTCTACGAAGTGAGATGGGGGGAAAAGAATATATGCCCAAGTAGGCTTCTACCAACTCCTCCCAAGTATCAAACGGAACCATAAGGTAATGATTCATACCATGTAGGCTGCTATGTCTCTCGAGAAAATGGGAAGAGATGCAACTTTATCACCTACGGTCTCACACCATTCGGCTTCAACGTATTAGCCATCTGAGAAATCTTCAGTGCTTTCGTTTGGGTCTTTGGTGGGATGACTAGCCATGGCGAAATATTCTTGAACCATTGTAATTAAGTGGCTTTTGTTCAAAATTATTTGCATTTCACGGTGAAATTGTCGGTGCGAATATTCTTCTTGAATAATAGGCTCGAAATCCTTGTATGTCGTGTGGGGGCCTTAGGCTATTGTCCTCTGTTCTTTGTTTGGTCCGCGTCTCTAAATACGCCGCCGTGCGTTCTCACATTCTTTTTGTCTTTCTTAAGCTCCTGAGTGTTCTCTCCAATTCAGTGTCTGTTGGAATCAGGTCAGAATCCTGTTTCTTATGCATTAAAGGTTTTCCTGTAATCAAAACACACTCAGATTAATAGGATTAGTCAAACTAAACAAATATTTTCAACATAGCTTGTTAAAGATTAGTGGTTGGTGTAGCCCTTTGCTTACTTGAAAACTATTTTGTTCTTTTCTTAAAATGTCAAATTAGTATTTCCTTCTTTAGGTCATAATATTGATCAATTAATTCTTTGATCCGTGACGGCGCGGCCAAAAACTTGTTCGCCTTTTTCTATATAGACTAACCTCAAATTAACATAGCTACAAGGGGCTTACAATTCTCTTATACTCATGTCACTTTGGATAAGTTTGCTTACAAAAATAAATTTCTCTTAATGTTCGAGTTAAATAAGGGTTCGATCCTTGACTTTGCAAGTGCACGAGTCCTCCTAGTAGTAAATACGAATGTAAAGATCAATTATCATTCCCACATATATAGATTGATAGCCGAATTAGGGTCGACTACCCCAATACTAAATTTCATACTATTTGGACTCAAAACTCATAATGAATGTTTTATCAAAGCGGCAAAAATTAAAATCATATACTCATGATGTATTCGAGAATAAAACTAAAACAAAAGTGAATGACTAAATCGTCATTATATAAAGAATGGATTGAATCGGTTTGCGAGAGAAAGCGAAAATATCAATGAGAGAAATACGATGGAGCAGTCAATTCCGGCGCTAAAATCAGGGTTACTCATTACATGTATGGATTAAGATTACATGCAAAGTTTCCTAATTATTGAATTGGATTTCTCAGTTTTCAACGCTGAGTTTAATTTCCTTTGCTTCTCGAAAACCAGATCAAACCGGCTACGTATTCCGCATTCTCTTGCGAATGCGGGTATTTTCGCACTCTCCCATTCACTTCACACCCATTTCATTGGCAGAACTTTTACTTTACCTTCTCGGGATTCATGAAATTTCTACTACTTAATTGGTAAGCTCGACCTCGAATCACATGGGTTTATCCCTTTCCACGCCAATTGGTCTATTTAACACGGGGGATTGGAACTTTGTAGATTAGAGTGAACTCTCTGGTCATTTATATTGTTAAATACACCTCAAGCTTCAATTATGAGCGAATGGGGATTTATCAAAATGAACTCGAGCTCGCGATTCGTCGATGGTAGTCGAACATACCCGGAAGAATCGCTCTCCCGACTCAGGAAATCAGTCTGCAGTAATTTACTTTCAAGGGCATCACGGATATCGAGCAAGATACATTCCCTCGGCCCGGTATTAGGTACTACCATTGGGAACTTATCTATTAACGACACCTATTATTAAAATCGAACCCAAATTAATTCTCCATAAATGTGCGAGGAAAGGCGTAACTAAATGTAAATCCAAATCGGTGAGTTTGCGCTCGATTCTTGCATTGCGAATCAAGAAATGGAGTGCCCGATCTCGCACGACCCTTTATCAATTACCATTCATCGATGAAATGAATTCCAAAAATTTGTCTAGATTTCATAAATTTCAGACGTATGCGAGAAAAATAACAAAACCAGCAATCCGGCTCTGCTCGTCTACGCACAGGTTCGCAGTTGAAAACCGAGAAAATAAAACTAAAAAATAAAAATAAAAATCTACTCTAAAATATACAACTGAGTTCCTCTTCTTTCCCTTTCTTTGGGTAGTGAAAAGAAGGAAAACTACTTTTACTATTCGAAAGTTATCTATTTATATTGTAAAAAAAGAATCTGGGTGAATCCCCAAAATGCTCAATTGGAAATCGAAAAGCCTAGCTCAGCGTGCAATGTCAGCGACCTGAGTTGATGTCGCGACATGGAATTCTCTTGATGGCTCATGATCAGTCGTGACCTCTTCCTTTTCTGTTGCAACCAGTTTGTCTTGAAAAATCCCTGATTAGTGGTCGTGACATCGAAGTGATGTCGCGACATATTTTGTTCAGTGTTCCTTCAGTGTTATGTTGCGACATTATTGTCTTCTTATTCTTCCGACCACGTGATTTACGATCCGAGTTTTAGGTTGCGACCACTTTGCTATTTGTAAGAGCTGACTTCATGTTGCTGACCTTGATTTCTTAATTACGCGAAAGATACGTTAGTGTTTTCTTGTCTTCATAACTCAATTTTATGTCGGGGCCTCATGGTGATGTCGACCTCTTTATTTTTCATTTCTTTTCTTGAGGTTTCTGCGGTTCCACGTTGCAGCCCGATTTCTTTCTTTCCAACTACGGCTCCGGGTTGCGACATCAAAGTGATGTCGCGACCTCCTTTTCTTCTGCTTAGCTCTTCATAAGGTTGCGACCTGAATGAGTGGTTGCAACATCATTTTTCTTGTTAAGACTTCAATTCCTGTTTTCATGTCGCGACCTGTATAGCATGTCGCGACTTCAATTTGACCCTTTAATTAAAAACTAGTTGCGACTTCTTTTACTTGAGAAGACCTCTCTTGTGGCTTCATGAACTGAAATCCTTGTCGCGACCTCGAGGATTATGTCGCGACATCATTTGCTCTCCCTTTTGGCGTCGCGATGCTCCGAGTGATGTTGTGAAATAGGAATTTCTTCATTTATTTGTTTCCTTGATCACCGACCCGCGTCTTCTTTGTCGCGACCTCCTTCTTCAAGTCTGACTTCACTTGTTCAAGTTTTAGGTTTCTTAACCCGAAAGCGAATTTGTTGATCTTCGTGACTTGGAATTCTTTGAAGCGAACTTCTGTCGACTTAAATTCCAGTTGAGGCTCGGTCTGGCACGCAAGGCGATTTCTTCATTTTGCTAAAATTTGAGTTTATATTGTATTTTCACACAAGTAGATTCGAGTCAATTATCACTTTTTTGCAGACAATTCAACATTATTTTCATATTAAACTCAGAAAAATGGATTAAAAATCTAATGAGTTTTTGGACTCATCAATTACCGACCCCCACCACACAATGCAATGCCAATGTGTGATAAAAATCCATCATTGATGGATTGCATCCAATGATTACTTCTAAAACAAAAGTCATGTGTTTAAAAACCAAAAAATTCTTGGATGTCACATCTTGAATGACCATTTCATATACAAAACCATGTGTCTTTTGTGGGTAGCGAACTTTTGGGGTCCCACCGCAGGCTCCGCACACCTTCCTACACTTTTTAGACTTTTCAGGTCGAGTGTATGAACCGTGTGAGGACCCAGGCAGGACCCACCCTCCCGGGATTTTGGGTGGTCCGCCTGTGAAGTCCCAACATGCAATCCCTAAGGAAGATACGGGTGGAACTCCACTTTGGGGAGGGAAGTAAACACAAATGCATTAATTTAATATTCCAATTATATATAAAAGGCCCACTACATATATAGATAAGGACCCATAAAGTTCGTCTAGAATATCGAGCAAATTCTAAAGTACTTGTGAATTTAGAATTCTGAGTAGAGATGAATAAGTCGTCTGACGAAAAAGCAAAAGCAGATAGATGCGATAGTGTATTGCGAAATTTGTGATGGGAAAAAGAGCGGTGTCGAATGCGGCGCGAAATAAGCCTCTGAGCTATGCAGGACCTAGGAGCAGTTTAAAACAATAATGTGAGATAATAAATCTCAGTGAGTGGCATAGTTTACTAATAAAAAAATAACATTCTTTTTATTTGCAAGATTTCTTCTCTCGAAACCTCGGTACTCTTTTAAAAGTTTCCTGGATTTAGAAACATTTCTAAGGAAACCCAACTTTACCCCAAGTCCACAACATATGTAAATCATGCTTTCAACAATTTAGCAAATAAATATTGAAAACTATAATATAAGGCCTGTACACAACATAAAAGCCAATCATAAAGCATGTATAGCCACCATGTAGAAAATAAAGTAACCATGAAATGCACCATAACCATAAGTATTAAAATAGTTATACCATATTGAAATCCTTGTGATGTACCATACCATGTGCCCATCGCCTGGCCAGGTCGTGGCAGGCCTCACGACTGCCAGAGTGGCAGCTAATAGCTTGTGGTTACACCAGATATCACGTGGCCCAGCTAACAAACCTCGGGTGGGCAGGCCATCACGTGGCAACTAATAAACCTCAAGATTAAACCGGGCCATCAAATGTGGCTAATAAACCTCCCGGGTAAACTGGCCATCACGTGGCACCTAATAAACCTCCGGGTAAGCACGGCCATCCGTGGCACCTAATAAACCTCATTGAACCTGGCCATCACGTGGCGACTAATAAATCGTTCCTTACTCACATGTACTTTCCCGACAATGCGTATCGAGTAAGTTCCACGAAATCTAGAATCCGTATTTTTTTTAAAATAATGGTTTTTAGATTGGTTTACAACCTCAATCCACGTACCCAAAATATTCAAATACCACAGACTCATCCACGAACTCAGTACAACTTCCAAATAGTTAAAATGTTGACAAAATTCACATGAAATGATAACATTTATATGAAACCAATAATTATTTCGCAGCGTAACTAACTAGTTTAGTCAAATAGTATATATGTATAATAATTAACCACAATTATATATCATAGTAATATCTAGCATTTAAAACATATAAACCACTCACTTTACGACTACGAAGCTGGAGTCTTGTCCTCCCAAGCTCGCGTGAGTGCTGTAATATAAATAAAAAATACCAGCAGGCTCAAATAATTGAACCCATGACATTAGGATCTTACAAGGCACTGATGTAATTTTTGAGAAGCCATAAAGAGCACGCATTTAAATTATCTGCTGACGGAGCCCCGATTATACGAGTGTGCCTTATGGGCGAATACTCAAAATTGGAACTTTCTTCGAACTAATTTCTCGAAATTGAACCATCTAATAATTCATAAAAACATCGATTCCACTAATCGACTCGATTTTGCCTAACTTAACCAATTACAATTTTCGATTTTAGTCCAAAACTTCATTAATTACGAAATGACCCAAAAATGGAAAACCAACCAAACGATGTCCAAAATTCACAAACCATATATCAATGGAAAGCCCAAGAGACCAGGAACTCATCAGTACCATTACCTTGGTCCAATAGTTGCTGTGGTGGCCGGAAAACTCGATCCAACAGTCGGCTAACTTTGTTTTCGTCGTAACTTTCAAACGGTGAGGAATCTGCAAAAAGGGGCCACGAAAATGAGTTCAAAGGGTCCAAAAATGGTGGGAAGAAGGTATGGGTTGGTCGGAAATGGCCTGAAATAGCCGGAAAGTCAAGAAAAGTCCGAGGACCCATAGTGGCCGCTACCGCCGCTTCGCCAGCCCAATCCGGGCGTGTCCGGAGGCGGCTGGCCGGGAAACTTTACCGGCGTGATCGTCCGGAGGTCGTGCTTCCCCCTAGCCGGCGCTTGTTGCAGGTGGCTGGCCGGTGATGCCTCCTTTGGTCCAAAATTCCACGGCTCGCAAATGGGTCAAAACAACCCAACTCGGTGTTCACAATTTTGGAGAGTTTTTCCTAGGGTTTTAGACTCAAGATGGTGTTTTGGGGGCTAGGGTTTCATTTGGCACCCAAAGTTATGTTTATATAGGGCAGGGTTGCTTTAGATTAAACCCCGGACAAACTTGGACATTACAGAGGTAAAGAAGTCTTTGCTTCTTGGACTTCTCATAGTAGTAACTTTTGTCGGAAGTAGGAGTCGGATTGTGGCGGTGCACGTCCTATGAACTCCTGCTCAGCGAGGCCTACGAAATGGTGCTAGTTAACCTAAAACTATTTCATCTCGAAATGTCAACTTGGGCCCACATACTAAGTGTTGGTCAAACTTGGTCAAACATGTTAAAAAGCTTCGTATTATTTGGTATAGGTCCCTTCTGACCTACCCCATAAAGAAAATTTTCATCCCGCAGTCGTACTGTGTCATGGAAGAGATGAGAATGTAGCTCACTTGTTGGTCCTCCATTTCCAGTCGCCTCTAGACTAAGGTGGTTTCTCCCGCAGAATCTTCACTAAGGATATTGTCTTGTTGCTTGAGCTCTTACCTTCTACACTCGAGGAATGCTGCTTGGTTGCTCTCGTAGGATAAGTCATCCTATTTCCGATCTCGTCTGACTTTTATGTGAGAATGGGATATACTTGCGAGACATGGAATGTGGAAAACATTATGGACTCGAAAGCTCCACGGCAAGTCTAATTTATAAGCCCTTTGGACACATCCTCTCGAAGCAATCTCAAAGGTCGATGTAGCGGACTTAGCTTCCTCGCTTTGGCGATACCACGCGCTCGAGAGAGAGCTTGAAACACTTTGATCTTGACCTCAAACTCAAGATCTTTCCTTCGGCATCGCATAGCTCTTTTTGCCTATCTTGGCTAGCTTTCAACTTTAACTTGCATTATAATATTAACCTTGTCCAGCATCGTTTGTACAATCTCGGGGGAGCCTAATGGCTACGCTTTCGCCGATCTCATTCCAACATAATGGAGTCACGACATTTCCCCATACAATGCCTCGTAAGTCACATCTGATGCTTGAGTGATAGTTGTTGTTATAAGTGAACTACGCAAAGGTAGATATTCATTCCAGTATCCCTTGAATTCTGGCACGCATGGCCATCAAACATATCCTCTAAGGTGAATAGTCCTCTCAGGTGCCCATCGGTTGAGGTGAAAGCAGTGCTAATTTAACACGACACCTAGCTCCTTCATCAATCTCTTCCCAGAAACCTCAGGTGGGCCAGTGGATCTCTATCGGAGATGATCAACACTGGCACCCCATGCAAACTCACTATATGATTCATGAAGAGTTCCGCTAGTTTCTGAGGGGAAAACTTCTCACGAATAGGTAGGAAATGTGCGGACTTGGTGAGTCGATCAACTACTACCTAAATGTCGTCATGTCTCTGAGTTGTGGGAGGGAGCTTGAATACAAAATCCGTTGTGATGTGCTCCTATTTCCATTCTGGAATGGGTAAGGGCTGCAGAAGTCCAGAAGGCTTTTGTCTCTCTGCCTTTACTTGTTGACAGGCTAAGCGCGGATAATGCAGGCGACTACTCTTTTCATCATGACCATGATAATATTCCTTGATACGGTACATCTTGGCTCTGAGGTGCGCATGTAAAGCGAGCCCATGGGCTTCCCCGATATTTGCCCTTTTAACTCTTAATTCTTTGGAACCTGAAATCTAGAACCAATCACCAAGGCTCCATCGTCTCTAATGGCAAAATCAAGCTGTTCCCCTTCTTGACCTTCCTTCTCATGCTTTCGTAAAATGGGGATCTTCTAGTTGTGCCTCGAAATTTGATCTCACAATTATCGATCGTAGTTGGAAGCTAGCAAAAAGTGCTCTGAAACATGCATCCAACTCAGCACTTGACTCTCAATTAGGCCATCAACGAAAGTTGTATGAATTACGCATATAAGCCAAAGAGCACGTAGACTTCTGCTCGAGGCATCGCATGCTACACATTCGCCTTACGAATGGTAGTCGATGAATGCAATCATAATCCTTAAGTAACTCCATCCACCTCCTTTGCCTTAAGTTTAACTCTTTCTAGGTAAACAAATATTTAAGAGCTCTTATGGTGATGGCATATATCGTCACGTCGCCCAGGTACAAGTAATGCCTCCACGTCTTAATCCCGAAAATTACTTTGCGTGAGTTCGAGTCATGGGTAGGATAATTCGGCTTGTGTTTCTTCAAGCTGCATGCGGGGCGTCTGTTCTGACTCTCTTATGTTGCATCAACACGCAACCTAAACCCTGATATGAAGCATCGTAAAAGCCTCGAACCCTCTTTGCCCTACGCGATGTCGAACGAGGGCGTGTTAACCTTTCCTTCGGTGTTTGGGCTTCCCTCGCGCTGTCGGTCAGCATCAAACTTAACTCCTTTCTTGGTCAACCCATGAAGTGGTCCTGCTATCTTTGAGAACCCTTCTATGAACCTGTGGTAATACCATGCTAATCCCAGGAAACTCCGCACTTCTGTCACCGTAGTGGGTTGCTCCCGATTCATACTTGCTTCTATACGGGTCCATAAATGCCGTAATGGACACCACATGCAGAAATCCCACTCGGACTCAACAAAACTCACATTTGTTGAACTTGGCATCTGTTGATGGCGCTAAAGTTTGTGGCCCACCAAACCAAATGTCTCTCATGCTCGACTTACGCTCTCGAGTACACAGAGATATCATCGATGAAGCGACAAGCCGTCAAGTATGGACCCAGACTTGAGTTCATCAAATCCATGAAGACTGGGGCATTGGTGGTCAGAAAGACATCAGAAACTCATAATGCCCATATCTCATTACGAATGCGAGTCTTGGGAGGCGTCAGATTCCACCCAATCACTTAGCGATGGTACGACCTGAGTCGATCTTAGAGAACACTTTTGCACCATCCTATTAAATAACACCGGCGCTCCCCAAGGTGAAATATTGGGCCTATTAAATTCCCCATCCACCAGCTCTTGTAGCTGGGCCTTCAACTCTTTCAACTCAGTCGATTGCCATTCATGGGTGGTAAGGAGACGTCTGACATTACCCGGGGAACTAAGTGGATGGGAAGAGTCAAACCTGGGTTACGGAGGTAGACACGGAAGGTCGTCGGGAAGCTGTCAGGAATTCCTTACTGCGTACATCCTCGATCTCACTTCATCACATTACAGGCGTCCCTTTAGTGAGCTAGGTGCCCCTTCTGACCTTTTTGGGAAGTGGCAAGAAATACAGCATAAATGGCAGAAATCAAACCTGAGGGCGCTCGCCTCCGTTCTCCATAGAAGATTACTACTGGTAGTCCCGGTCGTCTAAGTATCACCTCCTTGCGGAAACAATCCATCGAAGCATAGTTTGAAGCAAGCCAATCCATCCCAAGAATCACATCCAACCCCTTGAGATCTATTACTATCAAATCTGCTTCCATATCTTGACCCTCAATAGAAAACAAGCTACCCTTAAGCATCTGGCTAGGCCATAGGGACTCTCCTGTGGGTGTAGCAATCTCCAAGCCACAACCCAAAGGAACTGGAGTCGCCTCGACTCGTGTAACATACTCACGTGAAATAAAGGAGTGTAGCCCACTGGATCGATGAGTACCGTGCATCGTACCAAAATAGATAATGTACTGCACACATCACCACGTCGAGGGGTGGCCGAGTGCCTCTTTGTTGGTCATCGCGCATAAACCACACTTTGCCTCACAGCGGGTGGTGAGTCCCTCTACGTCTCCCGCCTGCAGCGGCGGGTGCGGACCTAACGTCTTTTTGTCTTGAGAGTAACCACCAGGGTGCCTTCTGTGCGTGTATCAGGTCCCCCGTGTCCACTAGCCCATTTGGAGCTGGGCACAGTTAACTGACTCTAGTTTAATTTGGACCCTCGATGAGAGGCGATCCCTCTTGAAATATCTATGCGCGTAGCGAAAGCATGTATAATCGCGGGTCCGTCATGAACCTTGCGCATCGTCACGAGGCGACGAGAAGCGCCTCGGTCTATGAGCGCCCGAAATAGCTACGCGCGCTCCTTTGGTCGAAATCAAAGCCCGGAGTGTGTGTCCACACTGCGGGCAAGCTAGGCGGCACCACGTCTGTCCCCCACTTGGATCCTGTAAGCGAAGTCCGAGTGACACCTCTTGGGCCCGATCCACTGACTGGGGCTCCACACGAAGGCGATCCATCGTATGGCCCAGACTGCACAGTGGCGTGCCCGAGGTGCATCCACCTACCTACAGGCGGCTTCTCTCATCGTGCAGTCGTGGGATGATCGGGACCACGAGGAGGCTCAAGTATCGTCTCTGACCAACCGTCGAGAAACCTCCTCTGCTATTTGGGCTACGTCGCCGCAAATTTAGGTAATATGATAACTCTAAACTGCGCTCGTACTCAAAGCGTCATGCGCACCCGAGTGGGTGTCTCGAGACTCCGACCTCTTGAAAGTGCGACAAGGGTGAGCTAAGCTGGTCTTGAAAGGCAACCTTGAAGCGTGCCCGGGTGTGGCGTTCTGAGATCCCTCTCATACCCCACCACTTCCTTGCATTACTCCCGAGCAAAAACCCGACTATCCACGACTCTTGTCCTCATCCAGGAACTTTACATACCCTCGTCGAGAATCTTCTGCGTGTCATCTGGCAGGGATAGGGCCACCATCAGGATCAGTGGGCCATCATAACCTTTGCTCCCAGTCTCACGAGCACGATCAGTACTACCCGGTGGAACCTCGCTCCGGTGATCGAGCGGCGCTCGACAAGATTTTTCCTCGTAGTTAGGTGCTGAGCTTTCCATCGAAACTCTTGGGACCTCGTCTACCTTTGGGCGCCATCGGAAGGAGCGTTCCCAAGAATCAAGAACATAGTGCGGGGTCCAAGCGATAAGGTTAGGAAGGTATGGCTCTTGGATGATTTGCAATGATGTACAACCCAAGGAATTTAGAAACTACTACAGATTTGATGCAGCGACGGGGCCAGAGCAGGATACCCTCCCGAGATTTCCGGGTGGTCAGCTGTATGTGAAGTCCGTTGTCGTTTAGGGAAGATCTGGGTGGAACTCCACTTTAAGGAAGTAAACACATGCATTAATTTCATATCCCACTTATATATAAAGGCCCACTCATATATAGATAAGGACCCATAAAGTTCGATACGAGATATCGGAGCATTCTAAGAGTATTTGTGAATTTAGAATTTACACAAGTAAAGATGAATAAGTCGATACAAAAAAAAAAACGGAAGCAGGATAAGATGCTGATAGTGTCTTTGCGAGCTGTGGGAAGAGCGGTGTGTCGAATCACGGCCAGAAATAGCCTCTGGCCCCATGCGGACCTAGGGAACGGATTTAAAACAATAATGTGAGATAATAAATCTCAGTGAGTGGCATAGTTTATAATGAAAATAACATTCTTTTTATTTGCAAAGATTTCTTCTCTGAAAGCACAGATCCACTCTTTTAAAGTTTCCTAGTTTAGAAACATTTCACAAAACCCGACTTTACCCCAGAGTTCGACATATGTAAATCATGCTTTCAGCTTGATTTAGCCAGGCAAATGTTAAGAAAACTATAATACGAAATGTACACAACATAAAGCCAATCGTAAAGCATGTATAGCCACCATGTAATAATGTAACCATCAGGAAATACGCATAACCATAAGTATTAAAATAGTTATACCATATTCGGAAATCAACGGTATGCCATACCATGTACCATCATAAGCGCAAGTTGGTAAGGCTGGAGCCCTCCGCGACAGAGTGGCAGCTAATAAACTGTGGTTACACGGCCCATCACGTGGCAACTAATAAACCTCGGGTAAGACTCGGCCATCACGTAGCTAATAAACCTCGAATTGGGCAGGAGGCGCTGCACATGGCGGCTAATAAACCTCGGGTAAACCCGGCCATCACGAGGCGACTAATAAACCTCGGGATGCATCGGCCATCGCGTGGCACCTGTAAACCTCAGGAGTAAACTGGCCATCACGTGGTACCTAATAAACAGCCGGGTGAACACGGACATCACGTAATGACCTAATAAAATCGTTCCTTACTCACATGTACTTTCCCAACAATACGGAAGTATCGAGTCATTCTAAAAATCTCAAGATCCATTTTTTTTAAAACAATAGTTTTTTTTTTTAAGGTGGTTTACAACCTCGATCCACGTACCTGAATGTTCAAATACCACGAGACTCATCCACAGTGAACTCAGTCTGACTTCCAAATAGTTAAAATGACAAAAGTCACATGAAATGATAACTTGTTTTATATGAAACCAATAATTATTTTACGTATGCTTAGTTTGGTCAAATAGTATATATGTATCAGCAGTATACAATTATATATCATAGTAATACCCACAGAAAGCATTTAAAACATATAAACCAACTCACTTGACTACGAGCGCTCGATCTTGTCCTCACTTAGAATAGTCTCCCGGCTCGGCGTGAGTGCCTGTAATATAAATAATACCACTTAGGCTCCAATAATTGAACCAACGACATTTGGGATGCCCCCAAGGCCTCGGTGTAATTTTAGAACTATGAACCATTAAATTTGACCTTAGCGAGTTGATTATAGTGTGTCCTATAGGCTGAGTACTAAAAATTAGGGCTTGCACTCGCCCGAGAGCTAATTTCTCGAAATTGAACCTTCCAATAATTCATAAAAACATCCAATTCCACTAATCCAGCTCCAATTTCGCCTAACTTGACCAATTGGTACTCGATTTTAGTCGAGCTTCTCAGTAATTGCAGAAATGACCCCGAAAATGGAAAACCAACCCAAGCGATGTCCAAAATTCACAAACCATATATCAATGCTGACGAGAGACCGAGGAACTCATCAGTGCCCATTACCTTGGTCCCGACAGTTCTTTGTGGTGGCGGAAAACTCGAGTCAACCAGTCGGCCAACTGTTTTCGTGTAGCAACTCAAGCGGTCGGGAATACGCGAGGGCCACGAGGAAATGAGTTCATAGGGTCCAAAATGGTGGGAGGGAGGTATGGGTTGGCGGAAATGGTCTGAAATAAGCCCAGGAAGAGTCAAAGAAAGTCCGGTGACCCAGGTGGCGCCGCCAGCTGTGTCGGTAAAACCTAATCCCAGGTGTGTCAGGCGGGTGGCCAGGAAGCTGCAGGCGTGATCGTCGGAGGTCGTGCTTCCTAGCAGCGCGTGTTCGGAGTGGGCGGCGGTGATGCCTCCTTTAGTCCAAAACTCCACGGCTCGCAAATGGATTAAAACGACCCAACTCGGTGTTCACGATTTTGGAGAGTTTTTCCTAGGGTTTTAGACTCAGATGTGGTGTTTTGGGGCTAGGGTTTCATTTGGCACCCAAAGTTATGTTTATATAGGGCCTAGGGTTGCTTTCAGGTAAAAACCCCAAACATACTTGGACATTGGTAAGAATGCTTCTTTGTTTGAACTTCTCGCAAGCCAGTAACTTTTTGTCAGTAAGTCGGATTGTGACCGTTACGTCATGAGACTCGTGTCGGCCCGAGGCCCTACGAAATGGTGCTTTAGTTAACCCAAAACTATTCATCCTCGAAAAAGTCAACTTGGGCCCACATATTAGGTGTTATTTCAAGCTTGAGGTCAAACTTGGGGTCAAGCGATGTTAAAGCTTCGTATTGGCCCAGTGCGGTATGTTCTGACCGATTACCGAGTCTTTCACGAGGGGAGTAATACGGCTTTGCTATTACGAAACACAATTTTTCTTTCCATGTCATGCTGGCCATTCAGACTCATTTGAACTATGATAGCGATGCTTCGAACCCACTTCTCAATCACCCAATGTGGTGATTGATTTCAACCATGCACTCACACCCATGAATTTCGATGTTTCCCATGCATATGCAATGTGATGCACCATTGCATGTCAATGTTATGCCACATATGTAATGAATGCCATAAGGACAATATAAACCATACATTTTACCATGTATCATGGACAATTATATTACATGCATATAATATCCAAAACAAACATTCATTTTAATGTTAATATATAAGCACACATATATCAAGATTCATCAAACAACAACTAACCAAATGTATTTATTAAATCAAGTAATAACAACTTTGCTCCCTCAATGCCAAATGTGGCATTATAATAACCACAAAAGCGTACTGGCTATTCTTGAAGCGCAAATTGGCCATAGAACTAGCGAACAAGCCTTTAAAGCGGCCCTGACCCAGCCCAAACGGGCCTTAATAGTTCGAATTTTTCTTTTTTATCCAAATAGTTCCTAAACAATTTTTGGGACATAATTTACACAACCACAAAATCAATTCACCAAACCGACCACAAACAGGCAGCAAAATGGCCATTAAAGCCATTTAATACAGTCTAAACAATCCCTTAACAGCCATAAACCATTTTTTTTTTTACCGAAACAGCCCCTAAAATAATTCCTGGGACATACTTTACACAACCACAAATCAATTCACCAAACCGACCACAAACGAGTCGCAAAATGGCCATTAAAGTCGTTTAATGCAATCCAAATACCCTCTTAGGGCATCAACACAACAATCCTCCCTTAAAACAACCCTAAGGTTGGAAATAAACCAAGGTAGGAAGAACCCCTACCTCTTGGAGCATAGTAGAATGGTAGGAGGTCTCGAGAACACTTCTTAAACCTGAAAACTTTGATTTCCCCAAAATCTTCTCCTTTGTATCTTCGGTGAAATCCCTCGTTTTTTTTTTTTTAGTGCCCAGATGCATAAAGCGATCATCGGGTGATAGAACTTTAGTTCTTAGGCGGCAATTCCGGTAGATGGAACTTCATGGATCGTCGAAAGAACGACTTGAGCTCTCTCTTTCTCGCCATGGAAAAAACCAGAAAAATGAGAGATGTTCTGTTCCCTCCCCCCCTCTCATTTTGACCTTATCTTTTAATTTTAAAGGCTTGGCCCACGTCGCACCACATGTCCATGACCTATTCGGGTCCCTTTTTGCCCTAAAGTGATTAATTATGTCCTGATTTAAGTTCAAATTATTTCCCATCTTTCAATATTTTCTTAAAAATCTCATTTTTGGGTTTCACCAGACACCCGTTGCTTCGAAAAACATGAAAAATCTGACTATCTTTGAATCCGACAAAATTTGTCTAGGTAACTAGATTTCGTGAAACGAATCCAACGATGAGGTCCGTTTCATCATCCAAGATTTAGAAAATTTCAGGTTTGCAACTTGAATTGTTGCGACAATTTATTTACCATTTTCCAGAAAAATTCAAATTTAGGAGTTTTTCCTCCTTAAAAGAATTTGGGTCACCGAGAATTCAAAACCTGGCACATACAATGACATGCATATGCTTAACTTAATCATTTAATATCAAATGACTAAAAACATGCATCAAATACTCGAATAATAAAAGGATAATTAGTGCGTAATTGGTACGTATAGTGTCTTCGTTCCCATACGCTCTCCTCCACTCCTGCCGCCATAATACCTTTAATACCCCACGATCTCATTTCACAAACCCGGGATCCCAACTATCCATGATGCGTACCGGTCCCTCCTCAAAGGTTTCATTCACATCAACAACAAGCTCGCTTCAATTCACCACATGAGTAGGATCTGGAGTGTACTTTCAGAGCATGGAGACATGGAATATAGCATTAACACCCAATAAGTTCGCAAGACTAACCAAGCATAAATCAGACTTACCCTCTCGAGTACCAAGGTCTCGTGATCCCACCATACCTGGGATTCACTTTAGCTCGAATGTTGCCAGCTTTATCCTAAAGGGCATCGAAGGTGATCTCCATACCTCCAAGCATCTGGCCTACTGTCTGAACCAATGATCAACTACCATTGGGTCCCCTCCTCCCCTAAAGGTTGGAGGATGATGTGCTTTGAACCTCTGGATGTTACTTAGCCTTCCTTGCCTCCCAGTTGCACTAGCTTGTGTAATAGTGGCAACAATAGCACTCGCATGTGCAATGGTAGTAGTCACAGCACCAATAGCCTCTATGAAGGCTTATTGGTCAAAGACTAATGGTAATGGGTTGTTGCTCCTCCCACCACCTCGACGTTCTTTTCCTCAACTAGTCATCTACATATGTCAGATAGCAATAGATTGTTACATAGTATAAAAAAAAATAGGGATCAAGTTTAAACTTTGAGATTTCTCTCCTTATCTAACTAGTAGCGCATGTGCCAACCACTAATAGATCCAAACATCTCAAACCATCCCATTCATTTTTTTTCTCCAAACCACCAAGGTTATGTTTTCTAACCCTAGTGTTCCTCTTTTTTTTTTCCATATACATTTTTCCATGTATATAATTCACACAACACATAGCACACAATCATGTATCATATTAGGGCACAAAACATGAAATGCATAATGAATGCAATGGTCTAGACCCATGACCATCAAGCCATAGGTAATCGCATACCTATGCTTTGATACCAAGTTGTGACGCCCAAAAATCTGAGGGTTCGTTGATCACCCATCAACCTATGGAAAGCATGTGGCTATCGTGTAACTTCGACAATTACACCGTTATGTCCCCATTTACTCCAGGATCCATATTTTAACAAAATCGGGACAGTCTCCTTTGTATATGAGCCTATCCAAACTAACCTATACAATATACAATAACATGACCCTCTCTCGAGGCCTACATAACACAATGACCACACCTGTCCATATATGAGTAAAAAATTGACCACTTTGTTTCCTATTTATCCACATATTCATATAAAAACATGTAAGACTATATTAAAAACAGTCCATTGAGTTCAATTACAACTCTTTTACATAAGGTGCATGCCAAAATTAATTTACTTCAAAAGGTTTACAAAAATAGTTATAAATACATTCCAGAACTAGTTATTCCAAAAATTGTACAAAATAAAATGTAAAAGCCACAAGCCGACTTTCTTCATCCTTGTGGCCTCGAATGAGAGTCTTCCGCCGGTGCATACCCCACACCTGAAATATTTTCCCATATAGGGTAAGCCACGCCCAGTAGAGTAGTTCCTATAGAGACTACTCCCCACCTAAGTGCACATGGAATGTTCACCTTAATAAACCACATTCACATCACAATTCCAAACATGAATATGAAATCCTAAGTTGGAATTCTACATGCCATGCCATGCCATGAAATGAGATGAGACCAAAACTTTGATGCCCATGTGTGAAGAAAACCATCATTGATGGATTACATCTAATGATACTTTTTAAAACAAGTCATGTTTTTATAAACCAAAACTTTTTGGATGTCATTCCTCAAATGAACATTTTACATACAAAACCATTGTGTCTTTTGTGGACAGCGGATTTTGGAGTCTCATCATCGGCTCCGCACACCATCTAAACTTTTTCGACTTTCACGGTCAGGGTGTAGGAAACCAGTCTGGGTCTTTCACCCCAAGGGAGTGTCTAGCCCTTCTTGCTATTACCTAATACAAGTTTTTTCTTTTCATGCAACCGTGTGACTCTGTTGGACTTCGTCCAAAAGTACCTAGCCCACCCATCAAATCACCATTGCGGCATATAATTCTAACCATGCACCCACACCCATGAAATGCAATGTTCTTGTGCATAATACAATGTGATGCACCATTGCATGTTAATGTCATGCCCCATATGTGATGAATGCCATATGGACAATTTAATCATACAATTTACCTTGTATCATGGACAATTATATTACATGCATATAATTTCAAATTTAAACATTCACAACAATGTTAATACATTTAGAACATATATATTAACATTTCACCAAACCACAACAAACAAGCATGCTATCACATATCAAGCTGTTACACACTTAATCTTCAAGGCAAAATATGGCATATAGAGTGCCCACAAAACAGACCCTAAACAAGCCATATAAGGCCCAAAACAAGCCATAAAACAGTCCCAAAATAAGCCATAAGACAAGCCACAAATAGGCTATAAAACAGGGCACGACAATTGTAAAACCCTGCAATTTATTTTTTAAAATGGAAAAATCCAGAATTGCTTCTATAGTACAAGCTACGTAATCTTAAATTTTCTGTAATTCTGATGACGAAACGTATCTCACCATTGGATTCATCTGCGGAATCTTAGTTACCAAACAAATTTTTTTCGAATTTGAGACAATAGGGAATTTTTCGACGTTGGGGCGACAGGTGTCCAATTACCCCAAAAACGGGATTTCTAAGAAAAATCTTAAAAGTGGAAAATAAATTAAGTAAAGTTTATTTAAAATAAATTGAACTTAAACCGGGATGAAATAAATCATTTCGGGGCAAAAACGGACCAAAACAGGTCATGGACATGTCGTGCGACGTGAGCCACTCACTTAAAGTGAGGGGCTTTTGAGACAAAGGAAAATATTTCATTATTTTCCTGTTTTTTTTTTTTTTTTTGGGTACGTGAGAGAGAAAGGAGAGAAAGAGAGCATTCAAACTTCTCTCTTCGATCCTCAGAGTTCTGCCAGTTGGAATTCATCGAGCCAAGAGTGAAAGTTCATCTACTCGATGAGGGTTACATGTCGGTACCAAAAAGGAGGGATTTCACTGAAGATCCAAGGGAAGAGATTCCGGGAAATCAAAATTTTCGGGATTAGAAGGTGTTCTTGAGACCTTCTTTGGTTCTACTACGCTTCTCCAAAAGGAATCCTCTCCCTATTTGGTTTATTTCCACCCTAAGGGGGTGATTTTGGGGGCAATGTTGTGTAGAGGTCCTAAGAGCCTGTTTGGTTGATTTAGGAATTGTTTAAAAATGTTTTTATGGCTTATTTGTGGGGTTGGTTTCGTTGTGGTCTTTGGTAAGGACCAAAGATGTGAAACAAAAAAATGATATGTGAGTGGTTAAGGGGAAATTCTGCCAAAATTTCCCTAGACCCTTGTCCTTGTTTTTTGTTATAACTTGGCCTACGGACCTCCAAATTGGATGATTCTAATTGGAGATGAACCTTAAGAACAAGAGCTACAATTTTATAGAAGAAAACAAGGTTTAAATCTAGCTCTAAAAACCCTGGAAATGAGTTTTACAGTAAGATACTGATTCTCTCTCCTCTACAGGAGTAGCTCATGTTGTTTGGACCATATATTGGGTCATACTGATCCAAATGATGTGAATCAAAATCTTACTGAAACTAGACATCTAGGAAAGTAACTTTCATGAAGAAAATATCATCACATTATGTCTCTATTGTTCCCAAAAATTTGTCCAATTGAGAACACAATACTACCACTAGAAACTATTCAAGAGCACTCTGAAATGTTTTAACCATATCTCATAATTAAAAGGTCCAAATGACCTGATATGTGAGATTTGGAAACTTAAGACATAGGTGAACATTTTTTCAGAAGAACACTTTGTCTAAAAACCTCATTTACAGGGTCAAAATTGTAGTTGGAGATGGACTTGAGATGTGCCTGTATCATGGGTGTGGGTGCATGGTTATAATCTAACACCACAATTGGTGATTTGGTGGGTGGGCTCGGTACCGTTGGACAAAGTCCAACAGAGTCGCACGGTTGCATAAAACGGAAAACTCGCGGCTCGTAATAGCAAAGCGGCTGTGACACCCGAATGTGAAAGTCCAAAAGTGTATCGCCATATGAGCTAACGGTGAGACTCCGTAAACTGGCCACCAATAAAATACACAATGATTTTATAAATGAAATGATCATTCGAGAAACGACATCCAAAAGGTTTTGGTTTATAAAACATTACTTTTGTTTTAAAAAGGATCATTGGATGTAATCCATCAATGACGGTTTTTATCACACATGGGCATTGCATTGTGTGGTGGGAGTCGGTAAAGACTCAGACATGGTGCATGAGTGAGTCTTATCTCATTTCATGGAATAGCATGTAGAATTCCAACCTAGGATTGCATATTCCTATTTGCAATTGTGATGTGACTGTGATTGTTAAGGTGAACATTGCATGTGCACTTAGGTGGGAAGTAGCCTCCGTAGGGAATTACTCTATCGGGCGTGGCTCACTCCATAAGTGGGATAAGATTTCGTGGGTGTTGAAATGCGCCTGGGTGGGCTGCTCTCATCCTAAACTCCAAGAGTGAAGAAACTGCTTTTGGCTTTGTAATCATTTTTGTAAAATGCTCAAGTAAATTCATTTCGATACGTGATTGAATGTGATAATGAGTGAAATTGAACTCACATGTAATTTTTATGTAAAAGAGTTGTAATTTTACTCATAAATGGACCAGTTGAGGTCATTATGTTATATTGGGCCCCGGATGGGTCATGTGATTGTATAATGTACAGGTTGGGAATTGGATAGAGTTCCCTATACAAATGATACTATATCCGATTTTTGTTAAATTATGGATCCCGGTAAATGGGACACACGATGTGGGATTGGGTTACTCGATAATCCACAGGTTTTCCATGGGCTGGTGGGTGATCAACGGACCTCGAATTTTGGGGCATCACAAAAACAATCCCAATTCAAGCCACAAACAGCTTCATAAAACCAGCTATAGCAATAAATAAAACATTCTACTTAGCCATTAACAAACCACAAACAAGCCATGAAACAACCACAAAAAGGGTCCTAAATCAGTCCATAAAACAAGGCACAAAATAGCCATATAACAGGCCACAAAATCATCCCAATTAAGGGCAAAAAACCCAGCCATAAATAGGCAACAAAACTAGCCATAAGCATGGCCATAAACCACCCACAAACATGGCTATAAACTCAAGTTACAACATATCCATAACCGGCTACGTAAACAGTCTAAAACAATTTCCAAACAAAAGCTCTAAATATCTCCCAAACAGTCCCTAATAAAGGCACATCCCAAGTCCATCTCCAACTATAATTTTGACTCAGTAAACGAGGTTTTTAGACAAAGTGATCTTCTAACAAAAACATTCCGGACTGCTCCTGAACAGTTTCTAGGGGCAGTATTGTGTTCTCAATTAGACGAATTTCTAGAAATAATAGAGAAATATGTGACCATACTTTCTTCATGAAAGTTAATCTCCTGGGTGTCTAGTTTCAGTAGGATTTTGATTCACATCATTTGGATCAATATTACCCAATATATGGTCCAACAACTAGAATTGGTATCTTAGTGTAAAACTCATTTTTCAGGGTTTTAAGAGCTGGATTTAAACCTTAGTCTTTTATAAATATTTGTAGATCTTGCTGTTAGGTTTCATCTCCAACTAGAATCATCCAATTTAGAGGTATGTAGGCTAAGTTATGGAAAAAAAAAAAGGACATGGGTCTAGGGAAATTTTGGTAGAATTTCCCCTTAACCACCCACATATCATTTTTCACATCTTTGGTCCTTACCAAAAGACCACAACCAAACCAAACTACAAATAAGCCAACAAATACCTAACAAAAAGGGCCAAACAGCCCATTAAGGCATTAACACAACCAAACTCCCTTAAAACAACCCTAAGGTTGGAAATAAACCAAAGTAGGAAGAACCCCTACCTCTTGGAGCATAGTAGAACGGAAGAAGGTCTCGAGAATACCTCCTAAGCCCGAAAAATCCGATTTCCCCAAATCTCCTTCTTCAGATCTTCGGTGAAATCCTTCGTTTTTGATACCCAAGCGTAGCCCTCGTCGAGACGATGAACTTTGGTTCTTGGCCTGATGAATTCTGACCTACGGAACTTCATGGATCGTGGAAAGGAGGTTGGGTTTCTCTCCTCCTCTCCTCTTTCTCTCTTTTCTCTCCCGGCTAAAACCAGAACAAAATGAGATGTTCTGCTAAAAACTGATTTTTTTTTAACCCCTTTTTGTTATTTTAGTTACTTGGCCCAAGTCGTACCACTTGTCCATGACTTATCCTGGTCTGTTTCTACCCCGAAACAATTTATTTTGTCTCGGTTCAAATTCAAATTATTTTAAATAAGCTTTATTTAAGTTATTTTCCAACTTTTGAAATTTTCCCAAAAATCCCATTTTTGGTGTCACTAGAAACTCGTCGTCTTGTAAAACGTGAAAATTCCGGCTGTCTCAAATTCGATGAAATTCGTCTAGGTAACTAGATTTTGTGATATGAATCCAACTATGAGGTTCGTTTCATGATTTGAGATTTAGAAAATTTTAGGCTTGTGACCTGTACCATAGTGGCAATTTAGTGTTTTTCCTTTTTTTCGAAAAATTCAAATTTACTCGGGTTTTATAGCATGGCATGTAAGATTCCAACTTAGAATTGCTTATTCTTTATTGGAATGTTGGTGTGAATGTGAATTGTCAGCAGAATCATCGTGATGTGCAATTTAGGTACGGAGTAGCCTCTCAGAGGGAATTCATCAGACTAGGCATGGCTCACCCTATATGAGAAAACATTTCAAAGTGTGGTATGCGCCTAAGTGATCTACTTCCTCGTTCCTCAAATACAAGGATGAAGAAAAGTTTGTTTAGGCTTTTATATTTTATGTAAAATTTTTGGAACAAACTAGTTCTGGAATGTACTTATAACCATTTTTGTAAAACTTTTGACATAAATTATGTAAAACTCGAGAAAAAAATTTTAATTTTTTCCGAAAAATTTCAAGAATAGTAAAATTGCTGGAATGGCTCAGGAAAGTCTAGAAAATTCTCTAGATCTCAGATGATGAAATGGACTACGCCATTGGATTCGTCTCACGAAATCTAGTGACACAAAAAAGTTTCATTGAAGTCTGAGACAGTAAAAAAATTTTACGATTTTCTGGGTGGTGAGTTGTCAATGACTCCAGGGAGGGACACATGATGTGACGTGAGTCATGTATCCAAAGTATAAAAGGAGAAAAAAATCTCATCAGTGGGGAGATCTCCCATCATATCAGATAGAGAGAGAGAAGAGAGGGTGGGAAAGGCAGGCCTCTAACTTCTCTCTAAGATCTTGTCAGCGGTCGTCTCAAGGCCGGGCCAAGACTCTGAAAGCCCAGTACTCATCGAAAGCAATGTGGCACCAAAATCGCAGTCTGGCTTGAGTTACGAGTGGAAAGCCCCAGAGGTCGCGGTTTCAAGCTTCCGGGTATTCGAAAAGTTTCGTCTTCACTCCAACTGGTAAGGAACCTTCCTACTCAAGTTTATTTTCCATAGAGGAGTCATTTTGGTCTTGGTTGAGCCCTAGGGGCTGTTTGGATGGTGCTCTCGAGCACCAAAAAGGAAGGAAAAAAAAACCCTAATCCACCTTTCGATTCTCACAGATAAACACTGCTCATGTGAAGCCTCAAACTGACCCACCATAACTTTCGGGTCCGGCACTTCTCGATTCGCATGATTCTGGACTCTATGGAAAGATCTTTGAATCTAGAATCCATAAATATATATTTTAATGCAATTTGATTCTGTTAATATATCCAAAAACGATAAATATAGCCCTGCATCAAGCATGTGTGCCGCAATGCCGCGATTTTCTTCATGGCTTGCAACTTGTATAACTCCTTCGTTAGGACTCCAAATTTGGCGCTCTTGGACTCTATGGAAATATCCTTGAGTCTAGAATCTGGTCATATGCCTGTTAATGGCATTTAGTGCCAACATATGTTTCGAATTTGATCAGAGCACCAAGTAAAATTGTTTTCGCTGCGAATGATATGGGTTCAATACATTGAAATTGGTGTATGTTGTTTGGTAATTATATGCATGTTGATATAATTATCCATGAGGCTTAGGGAAATGCATGAGTTTGAGTATGATTGAGGCCATTGCATGGCTTGGTTGTAGGCTATTTGTGGACAAGGTGTCACAATTAGACATTGAGGATAAAGTAAGTCATTACTCGATTGTTGATGAATTGTAGATGTCAATGTATGTGTGTTAGGTATATTGGCATAAATTGTATGATTTACATTGGAATTTATGTGTTTAGTGATATAAATGGCCAATTGATGCATGGGTTAATATGCATGAGTAGGCATATGTGGCATGGTACGAATAGGCAATGGCATATTTGCATTTGTACTTCACATGCAATGTGGACATCAAGCAGAAATGGGTGGGAGCGCATGGTTGCTTTCATTCACTATTTCGTGAACGGGCGGGGACCATACATTAGGACGACTCATTAGAGCTCCACCGTCTTCATGGTTATAAATCAACACTGTGTATGGTGTTGATGGTGTGGGCTCGATCTAGGGACAATGTCCTAGCAAGTCAAGCAGTTTCAGAGATTGTCCAATGCTTTTGTTTTAAAGAGGTTTTGGAGATTGTCTAAGGCTTTTGTTTTAAAGCGATTTCAAAGATTATCCAAGTCTTTTGTTTTAAAGGGGTTTCAGAGATTGTCCAATGCTTTTGCCTTCAGCGCTTCGAGATTTTGTCCACACTGCTTTTAATTTAAAGGCTTCAAAGATTGTCCATGGCTTTTATTTTAAAGCGGTTTTGGAGATTGTCCAATGCTTTTGTTTTAAAGCAGTTTCGGAGATTGTCCAATGCTTTTGTTATAAAGCGGTTTCGGAGATTGTCTAGTGCTTTTGTTTTAAAGTAGTTTCATAGATTGTCCAAGGCTTTTGTTTTGGTGCCACTTAAGCAAAACTATCCAATTCCTTGCTTTTAAAGAGGCTCTATGATATCCCGCTTTTGTTTTAAACTTAGTTCGGGATGAGTTTGTCCAACGCTTTTGTTTTAAAAGTGGTTTCTGAGATTGTTCAATTTGTTTTTATTTATAAAACAAAAGCTTTTGTTTAGATAAAGGACCACTGTCAAAATACCAACAGGAAGCCTTCACTCCTGATGCAGCACTAGTGGTTATGGTTATAATGGGACCTGCCCAGAGAAATTTATAGTGGCCTAGCACATGGGACATGTTTGAGTCACATTCCAGAAAAGCACCTTCCGTAGGGAGTGTTTATTGTTGTAATGACCATCAGCATGTGCCCCAGTGGGAGTGCAGCCTAGCGTAGACCTCACTCTACCGAGCATTGCTCTCACCCTTACAAGGCAGACCTTCTTCGGGATATAGGAAATGTGGCAGGATACTTGAGCTCACTGTGAGGCCAATATTTAGGTGCCAAAGTCTGACTGTGGCTTTGGATTTATATTTTGAAATTCTGGTATTAGAACGCTTTAATTTATTATATTGTTTTGGCAAGAATGGGATGTAATTTTAAACTCTAATGACCTGTTTACTTATAACAATGTTTATATGTTTGGTGACATTAAAATGTAAATACACGTGGGTCACTTTACTGTATGTGGAATCCTGCTAGGGTCAAGTGTATAATATTAGGCCCATGTTTCCATATAATTGCACAAGTTAGGCCTGGCAGACTTCATACAAAGCGCGAGCTCCTGTCCATTGGCAAATCTGGGGTCCCTTAAAAAGGACTCAATGTGTGTTTTGCCAATCTGACATCCACCACCCTCCCAAGGCTGACAAAGGTTGTCAACTAACCCCCACTGAAGCACAAATTTTGGTATCAGAGCTAGGCACAACACCTTAGTATGTTTGGTGTAATGGTTTAGGATACGGTTATAAAGTGACGTGAGCTAGGTTATGGAATGTCTAGGGGTCCATGTCTCATATCAAAGATCATACCAGTATCAAAGTATTATCAGGTATTTTGTGAATCACTGTGTGATGATTGTGTTACATAATGTGTGTTACATGTTGTGTGGATTATATGCATGATAGGTTGTATATAGAAAATGAAGAACACTAGAGTTAGAGAACATAACCTTAAGGGTTCGGAAAATTAACGAGCATGATATGTCGGGCTTGTGAGTTAGAGATCTCCGGGATCCTACTCACCATGGACCTAAGGGTCATAGACATGTCGGAGTTTGATGTCATCCTCGGGATGGACTAGTTGACGGCACACCAAGTCGTCATTGATTGTGATTGTAAAAGAGTTACTACCTACACAGGACGGTTGTAATAGTTTCAAGAGATAAGCACTGCGGTTTTTACCCCGAGTCGTGTATGACTCTAAGCACTCCATGGCCGATGGGTCAAGTTGACAAGCCCACCGAAGACGAGGCGAGACAGTTGAGTCCTGGTCCCGGTGGTTTATGAGATGAGGATGTTTTTCTAGAAGAGCTACCTGATTACCTCAAGATGTGGCATGGTCGAGGTCGCACATGGCTCCGTGCCGATACTTCAGGACCTGTGGGCGTGTTCGGCGCCCCATTACACCTTAGAATAAGCTTGCGTGATCGCCGATTATTCAGTGGTATGTTTTCGACTTTTGCGCCTCATGGCAAGATTTCATCGTTTCTGTCAGATCATATGCATGTGGATTGTGGTGTGCTGGAAGGTGTGTGAATTTTGGGGATGAAATTCTATTAAGGGGGGAAGAATGTAAAACCTGTGAAAAAAAATTAAATTTTTCTGAAAAATGGTTAGAATAGTAAAATTCCTAGAATGGCTTAGGGAAGCCTAGAAAATTCTCTAGATCTCAGATGACAAAACGGACTACGTCGTTGGATTTTTCTTGCGAAATCTAGTGACCTAGAAAAGTTTTTTCGAATTCTAAGACAGTCGGATATTTTTACGATTTTCTAGGTGGTGAGTTTCTAGTGACTCCAGGGACGAGATTTTTACGAAAATCTCAGAAGTCAAGAAATTACTTGAGCTAGGTTCATTTAAAATAAATTGAATTGAAAGGAAATAAATAGTTTCGGGGCAAAAACAAACCCGAGTGGGGCGAGAGGGGGGAAGTGGGGAGATCTCCCATTTCCATTATTTTGGCGTAGGAGAGAGAGAAGCTCGCTCACTCTAAGATCTACTGAGCTCGGTGATCGCCTCGCCGGGCCAAGACTTAAAGTCGGAGTAATTTGTTGAGGGCAACACGTGAGCACCTCAAAATTAGGACTTCGTCAAGATAAGCGGAAAGCCTCGGGAGGCCGTGGCTCAAGCTCCTGTCTTCGAAAAGCTTTGTTTTTGCTCCAAGAGGTAGGGAACCTTCCTACTCGTGTTTATTTTCCATCTAGGAGTCGTTTTGGTCTTGGCTGAGCCCTAGGGGTTGCTTGGAAGGTGCTCTCGAGCACCGTAACGTAAGGAAAAAAAACAAACTCGATTTTGTTCTATTCCCACTCGCGCATGTCACATTTAGGAAGCCTCCAACTCTTGGACTCCGCCATAACTTGCCTCAACTTCCACTGCCACGTCTTCCCGACTCTATGGAAATCTCTTGAAGTCTAGAATCCATGAATATATAGCGTAAGGCAATTTGAGCTCATATTATGTTCGAAAATGACGAAATACAATAGCCTCTGCTGCTACAGGTGCTGCAATGTTGCTGATTTTCGTCATGGCTTAAAACTTTCATAACTCCTTCGTTAGGACTCCAAATTTCGTGTAATTAGACTCTATGTAAATCTCCTTGCGTCTAGAATATTTCCATATGCCTGTGAATGGCATTTAGTGCCAACATATGTTTCGAAAATATGATTGTAGCGCCAAGTGTAAATCGCTGCTGGGCGAAGCGATATGCGTCTGTTTACATTGAAATTGGTGTATGTTGTTTGGTAATTATATGCATGTTGATATAATTATCCATGAGGCTTAGGGAAATTCATGAGTTTGTGTATGATTGAGGCCATTGCATGGCTTGGTTGTAGGCTATTTGTTGGCATGGTGTCACAATTAGACCTAGAGGATAAAGTAAGTCAGTACCCGATTGCTGATAACTTGTATGTCAATGTATGTGTGTAAGGTATGTTGGCATGAATTATATGATTTAAATTGGAATTTATGTGTTCAGTCATATAAATGTCCAATTAATGCATGGGTTAATATGCATGAGTAGGCATATGTGGCATGGTATGAATAGGAAATGACACATTTGCATTGCATTTCATATGCACGGGGACATCGCGTAAAATGGCTGGGAGTGGATGGTTGTTGTCATTCACCATTCTTGGTGAACAAGTGGTGGACCCGATACATTGGACGACGTCCAATAGAGCTCCACCGTCTTCATGGTTGTAAATCAACATTGTGTATGGTGTTGATGGTGAGGGCTCGGTCTAGGGACAATGTTCTAAAGCGAGTCGCTTACCGTAGATCGTCTAATGCTTTTGCTTTAAAGCGGTTTCAAAGATCATTCAATGCTTTTTGTTTTTAAAGCGCTTCATGTAGATTTGCCAATGCTTTTGTTTTAAAGCTGGCTGAGATTGTCCAAGGCTTTGTTTAGCAAGCTGAGATTGTCCAATGCTTTTTTGCTTTAAAGCTAAGCTGAGATTGTCCAATGCTTTTGTTTTAAAGGCCGAGATTTTCCAATGTTGCTTTACAATAGTTTCTGAGATTGTCCAATGCTTGTTATAAGCTGCTTTCGAGATTGTCCAATGCTTTTGTTTTAAAGCTGCTTCTCGAGATTATCCAAGCTTTTGCTTTAAAGCAGCTGAGATCGGTCCAATGCTTTTGTTTTTAAGCGGTTTCGAAGATTGTCCAATGCTTTTGGTTTAAAGTAAAGTGGTATCTGAGACTATCCAATGTTTTTTATTTATAAAACAAAAAGCTTTTATTTTGGATAAAGGACCATTGGTTGAAATACCAATGGTGAGTTTCACACTCTAGGCATAAGCATGTGAGGAGTCGTCAGGGACTCAGTTCGCAGGGAGCCCAGAAGGGCTCCTGACATGGGACATGTTGAGTCGCATCTCATCTATTACATGTGTTTCCATTCTAGGATGGCATCTTCTCCGAAGGGGGAGTGTTTATCGCTGTACGAATTCATTACATGTGCAACTAAAGGAGTACCCTCAGATTTCACTACTGGCATTACTAATCCAAAGGGTGGGACCCCTTTCGTGTACAAATGCAGAAGACGGCTCTCTAGAGGCCTTCCATATTGAGTAGTTAAGTTTCGGGACAGGCTTTGATTTATACTCGTGAAATTTGTATTAGAATACTTACTTTTGATATATGTTTTGTATAAGATTTATGTAATTTAAACTCTTATGGACTATGGTTTTATAATCATGTGCTTATATGTTTTGAGTATGGATAAATGGGCCCTATGTGACCATTTTTACTCGTATATGGACCTAGTGAGGTCGTTGTATAATATTGGGCCATGTTGCCATGTAATTGCACAGGTTGTATTTTGGGTAGAGCTCCCCGTACAAAGGAGACTTTGTCCGATTTTCATTAAATTCTTGGTCCTTTAAAAAGTGGACCTGTGTGGTGTGCCCAAGTTATCCACATCCATGAATCTTTCCCTTGGGTTGATCTAAGTTATCACTTATCCCTGGATCAAGGTCACAAAATTAATTACTAAGATGTATTTTTATAAAAGAGTTGTAATTGAACTCATATAGATGGTTTTTAAATATAGCCTGCATGTCTTATAATGAATGTGCATAAATGGACCTAGTGAGGTCATTGTGCTATATTAGGCCTCGATGGCCTATAGTTATTGTATATTGTACAGGTTGGGTTTGGATAGAGCTCCCTATACAAAGGAGACTTTGTCCAATTTTATTAAATTATGGATCTCGGTAAATGGGACATAACGGTGTGGTATCGAGTTACACAATATCGAATTCATAGGTTTCACTGTGTCAATGGGTGATCACGAAACCCCCGGGATTGGGACGCTCGCTGCAGGAACAGAAATTTGGAGGCATATATTGTGCCATACTTAATTCCCCATTTCCTTTATCATACACGAGAATGATTTTCCAAGCACATTGCCTTGGCTTTGTTTTTACTGCACTTAACCCTCGAACTAGCCTTTTCAAGTAAAGACAAAAGCCTTTTTGCATATATGAAGCTTCATATGCTTCCTCGACGAGATTAATAAAACATCGGATCTACTTGCTCTAAGTGAGTGACAGCCTTTGGGCATGTTCCATTACAAGTTTTGAAAATTGTTCTCAAGAATGGTGTTATATGTGTTTTCAAAAAATATTCTCAGTAACAGTTTTAAAAAAAGGAACCAAAAGTGCCCTACTTCTTCCTTTCAAATCATCTTAAATTTTTTTTTTTTTTTTTTTGTTGGTAGTGTAGTGATGTCTTTTTATAGGAACAAGGATGTGATGTTAAGGAGTCTTGAGAAAGGCACTGAGTTTTTTTTTTCTTCAGGAAACCTGTTTAAATGGAGGATATGACCAACCTCTGTAGTATATCTATACCAGAAGACAACAAGGATATGAATTCAAAAATAAGGTGGTGGAATTCCTTAAGGTGCTTCTATAACCCGCTTGGAAGGAAGAAAAATTGTCTACGAAGAATGTTAAGTGCATAGCGAGGAAGGCGACTCACATGGTTATTAATGGTCTCAAAATTTTTGAATTATTTTTTTTGCGAACAAAAGCATTAAGGGGGTGTTTGGTACATTGAACGGGAATGAGAATTAAGAATCCCTTCCCATTCTTATTTCTCATGGACTTACCTAACCTACACTTACTATAAAATTTCTCCTCTTCAACTCTTCCATGCTAATTGTGGATCAATTCGTAACAATAAATGGCCAACACTTCTTGACAAGATTCAAATAAAGTAACAAGCAAAGGCATGAGCACTAAAATTTCCATTTCTTCAAAAAACTCTCTATAAAATATTTTACTGATAACATAACAAGACAATTCATATGTTATCTTAATGTTCTTCTACTTAACTTTAAACCTCAACTATTGAATAAACCAATAGGGCTTAACAAGCATATCAAAGAGAAGAATAAGAGAGAGTAACGTCAACACCAAAATGGACATGAAAAGCTTTTTTGAGAGAAAACCATAGTCTACGTAAAAATTATAAATTATAAGATGAAGAAATAAGAAAAAGCTTTAATAATGGTTTTAGGTTACTTAATTCCTAAATCCTTGGTGAACAACTTGACTAATATCTTCACACTTTTAATCGGTGATCTACATCGTGACCGAGCTTGATCTTAGCCCCCATAGCTCACTAAAGTTAAGGATATGGGCTCAAGTACTAACAAACCCAAAATAATATGAAAATTGAGAGTTGTTTGGTTAAGCATAATGAACACATTTTATTTCAAAAGAATTGTATGAAAATGAGCTTTAATTACGTTGTAAAACCCGGGAAAATTAGTAATTTTCAAGAAAAAATGGAAATAATAATAATAATAATAATAATAATTGCCATAATGGTTCAGGAAAGCCTAGAAAATTCTCTAGATTTCGGATGACAAAACGGATTGTGCCGTTGGATTCGTCTCGCAAAATCCAGTGATCAAGAAAAGTTTCATTGAATTCTGAGACAGTCGAAATATTTTTATAATTTTATGGGTGATAAGTCGCCAGTGACTTCAAGGACGAGATTTTTACGAAAATCTCTAAGTCGTGAGTTTTGAGCTAAGTTCATTTTAAAATAAATTGAACTGAAAGAAATAAATTTTTTGGGGCGTAAAAACTAATCTATCGAGAGATGGACACACGGCACGTGAGCCATGTATCCAAACTTAAGAAAAAAATGGGTTAAACAAGTATGTTAAAAGAGGGCCACATTTTGGGGAAAACACAACAAAGAGAGTGGGGAGAAAATAATTTTAGAGAGAGAAGCTCTACCTTCTCTTCAAGATCTACGAAAATCAGAACGGGGTTTCTGCCTGAGCAAAGAGATAAAGCGATCCACTCCGGATCTAGCCACACGTGATACACTCAAAATCTTGGAGTTTCGTCAAACTCCACAAGGTAGGGAATTTTCTTACTTTGATTATTTTTAGACTAAAAGCCATTTAATGGCATGGGCGTTCTTTGGGCCAAAACTGGTCGTGTGATTTAGTCCCAAGATTTTGGGATTGAATATTGGAAATTTTTTGACTAGTTTCGGTAGTCCCCGACTGTGTTGAGGTTTGGTTTTGATCCTGAGACTGATGTCTTCGAGTTTTGTTGTGTGTTTTGGCATCACAATAATTCAGTGACGAATGGAACCAAAAATGGTTCATGACCGTGAAGAGACCAAGTGGTGCTCTGTTTTATATGGGTCCGAGATTTAGGTCATTTTGTGTGTATTGTTGGAAAAATAAATAATATGTTGCTGTGTAAAATCATACATTATGTGCTTTCGCTTGATTGATGTATAACAAAAATTGTGATGAATGGCTAACATGGAAATTTTGATGAATGGAAATTATATGTAGGAAATATGATTGTCCAGAATTTATAAATATTGTGCATGTAGCATGAAATAGCATAAATGCATTTCATATGCACGGTAACATCTCATTAAGTCGAGTGTGTGTGCTTGGTGTTGGTTATTCACCATTCCTGGTGAATGTGTGGTGAGCTCGGAAATGGGACGACGTCCAAAATCGAGACTCAAGGTTAGTGAAACAATACACACAAATCACTATGGTTTCGAAGAAGACGCATCCCTCTCCTGGCCATGGCAATCTAAATTCGGGTCAAACATATGTATCCGTAGATGAAAAGTCAGGGAAAGTGTCGAAAGGCGCACGGTCGCACGAGATCCTAAATTCACAACCCAACTAAACACACGAGATTTGATAAAATTCAAACTGAATATCGAGAGTTTGCTCTTATCGGGTTAAGTCATCAAGTGAAATACCAATGATCGGTTTTCACACTGCATTTGCATGTGTATGAGCTCTACGCATTCGAAGTTATGGCATGAGGAGTCTTATCTCATGCATGACATTTAAATATTCCATATAGGATTCTATTTTTCGAATTGAATTTCGTTTTTGATGTATGTATGTTATCGTATGTGCATTTAGGGTGGGAGTAGCCCTTGTGTAGGAGAATTTTTCTTCTAGGCATTACTCACATCGTGGGACCCCTTCGTGCACAGGTACAGGAGATTCGACGTCCGACAGCCGTGATTACAAGGAGCCGATGTGCGGCCTTGATATTTCCTTTCAGGAAAAGTATTTTTATAAAAAGAATTGTAAACTAGTTCCTGGGACTATCAAGGCCTAAATAACGGTATGTAATTATGGTAAGAGGGTCAGATCGAAATCTTACATCAGAATGCGTTTTATTCTCATATTTTAGAATTAAATGTGGAATGAACGGGTCCCTAGGATGTATAATGGGATATGGACAGATGAACCCTGTGTGGTCAATATTACTTTTGTTTAGACCCTGGATGGGTTATGATTATATTGTTATATAGGTTGTATGTTGGGTAGAGGTCCCTAAACAAAGGAGACTCTGCTCGATTTTTGTTAAAATATGGATCTCGATAAATGGGACACACAAGGCAGATCGTTACCGAACCATAGAATTCCACGGTCATCTGTTGTCAATCTGGACTTCCTGGATTTAGCGTCACTAGCTGTGTATCGTGAGTCGTGCCACGATTAGGGAGTTTTGTGGCTACACCATCCTTATTGAGCAAAGTGATTTAGTCTCGTGGGCAGACAGAAAGATATCGCTCTATCGGTGATTTAAGGTCGGGCCAAACCAAGATGATGGTAGTCTTCTGTGATAGGGACTCGTCAGGGTTCCCCAGCTTGGATCGATCCGAGAGAGGAGAGATCCTTGTGGAGTTCCATTGTTTCCGATTTGTTGTGCATCCAAGTGGCACAAAGATGTATCGTGATCTTCATCGCCGCATTACCTGAGCGTGATTTGAAGCGACACGCCGGGAGATTTTTTCGATGGTGTCTCACTTGTCACGGTAAAGGTCGAGCATCGGCCGTTGTGCTTACCCGTACCATTAGAGGTAAATGAGTGGAAGTGGAAGCACGCCACGATGGATTTTGTTACCCACTTGCCACGCATAACCATGGAGGCATGATGTCACATGGTGATCAGGACCCAGCCACTAAGTCGGCAAGATGATGAGCTTTCTAAAGAGCTGCCACCACCTTCCTCACACTAGAGGAATTCTACCGGTTGTACATTAGAGAGATCGGTCTCGCCACATGTGGAGTGCTAGTTCCCTCAGATCGACAGGGGTCCTAGGTTTACTACACACTTTTGGAAGAGTTTCCAAAAGGCCATGGGGACAGTTTACGATGAGCACTGTGTTTCATCCACAGACAAATGGTTAGTCGGAGAGGACCATACAAGTTTTAGAGGACATGCTACGAGCATGCATCCTAGATCTTAAGGGTGGCTAGGAGGAGAACTTACCCTTAGTGGAATTCACCTACAACAATAGTTATCAGGCGAGTATACAGATGACACCCTATGAGGCTTTACATGGGAGGCCATACCAATCCCCGATTTATCGGTTAGGGGTAGGAGAGCGTTCCATCACTGGTCTGGATCTGATTAGAGACACCTCTGAGAAGGTGGATTTGATACGTAAGCGTCTTCTCACGACTCAAATAAGAAGAAGAGCTACGCTGACAGATGACGTCAACCTCTAGAGTTTAAGGTGGGTGATCACGTCTTCTTGAAGGTGATGCCTAAGAGAGGAGTGATGAGATTCGGTAAGCGAGGGAAGTTAGCACCGAGGTATATTGAGCCCTTTGAGATGCTAGAGAGGGTGGGTACAGTTGCATATCGGTTGGTGCTACCACCAAGTTGATCAGGTGTCCATGAGGTGTTTCATGTCTCCATGCTCCGAAAGGATACTCCAGATCCAGCTCATGTAGTGGATTGGGGAGAGATTAGTGTTGATACAGATGGGACGTTTAAGGAGGGATTGTGTATCTTGGATAGCGGAAATCAGGTTTTGCGAATGCCAGCTGACCGTTGCTTAGTGAAAGTGTTTTCGGGCAACAAGAGAGCAAGGGAGGCAACTCGAATGCGAGGATATGATGCAAGCCACCCACGCTTCCTATTGAGAGGATGAAGGTGCACACTAGTCTAATATTGGAACTAGAATAATTATTGCATATGGATGTGTTTTCTTATGCTAGTGTGTGCGAATTTCAAGGACGAAATTTTGTTAAGGGTGGAAGAATGTAAAACCAGGGAAAAATTCAATTTTTCTAAAAAATTGTAAAACAGTAATTTTGGTTGGAAACCAAAAATTTTATAGATCTCGATGACTCCAACGTGATTCTCACCACCGCTGAATTCGGCCTTGCGAAATCTAGTTATTTGTTTTAATTTTGTCGATTCCCGAGATAGCTCCGAATTTCAATGCCGAGACATCGACGTTGGAAACATGGTGATGACTACGTGGATGCCACATGGCACCTTAGGAGATGGAAACATGGCTGATGACCATGTGGTGTAGCAAGCGATTATTACTGTCATTTGATAAATGGCCCATATCGAGCCTCGTGTCAAATGGAAAATACGGAAAAGAAAATTCAAGAAAATAAGGAGATATCGAGAAACATCTTAGGATTCACCAAGTAAAGAAATGAGAGAGAGGAGCAGAAAAACCGTGGATAAGACCAAAAAGAGAAAAAATAACCAAAAGAGAAGAAGAAAAGAAAAGAGAAAAATGAGTAAAGAGAAAAAGAGAATTAAGGAGAAAATGGGAAAAAAAAGACAAGTGGCAAGGTAGGAAGGTGGGGAGGAAGTTTCCCCACTTCGAACAAATCGAAAAGGGAAAAAAATGAAGGAAAGATGGAAAAAGGGAGAGAAGGAAAAGAAAACTTAGGGAGAGTCGTGTGTGAGAAAGGAGGAAGAAAGGGGAGAGAAAAGAAAATGGAGGTTTTCCCGGTGTTCCAACAGTCGAATCTCGATGGTCTGAGAGTTAAAGTCGATCCATGCAATGAAGGCTACGCGTGGGTACCAAAATCTGGGAGTTTCGTCAAAGTCCAAGAGGTAGGTAATTTTCCTACTTGGATTATTTCTAGCCTAAAAGCCATTTAATGGCATAGGTTTTCTTCGAGGTCGTGACTGACCATGTGATTTAGTCCCAAGATTTTGGGACTGAATATTGGAAATTTTTGGGACTGGTTCCGGACAATCCCGGATTGGGTTGAGATTTGGTTTTGATCCTGAAACCGATGTCTTTGGGTTTCGTTGTGTGTTTGGGGTATCATAGTGATTCGGTGACGAATGAAGCCAAAAATGGTTTATAGCCGTGAAGGAACCGAGAGGTGCCCTGTTTTTATGGGTCCGAGATCGAGGCCATTTTGTGTGTTGTTGATTGGTGTTTGAATAACATATTGTTGTGTGAAAAGTTCATGTTAATATAGCCTTATTTGATGTATTGACATGATGGATTTAAATTATATGAAATATATATATATATATATATATATCCATGTTTTGATAGTGTTGCATGTAACTCTCATTATGCATGTAACATGATATAGCATGAAATGACATTTTCGCATTTCATATGCACAGGGACATCGCATTGAGTCGAGTGTGTGTGCATGGTAATGGTTATTCACCATTCTTGGTGAATATGTGGTGAGCTCGGAAATGGGACGACGTCCAAAATTGAGGCTCATGGTTGCATAACATTAAAATAAATAAATATACATGTGTTAGGTGAAGCAAGATGGGGTAGATCCCCCCCCCCCCCCCCAAGGTGAAAGACCCAAATCTTATTCTTAGTTAGAGATATGTATCCATGGATGAAAGTTCGCGAAAGCGTCGAAAGGCATGCGGGCTTCGCAAGTGAGACTAAAATTCACACCCACAAAAATGCACACTCGGATTTGATATATTAAAAATGAATATTGGAAGGTTGTCACGAGTTAAGCCCATTGCGAAACACCAATGACTAGTTTTCACACTTACGCCGCAGTAAGTGTGAGGAGTTGGTCAAGACTCAAAGCTATGGGCATGAAGAGTCTTATCTCATTCATGACATGAAATGATCTACTAGACTTCATTTTTTATGAACGGTGCGATGGGGTGTGCCATTATATGTATTTAGGTGGAGTAGCCCTGTAGTTAATTTATTGGGAATTGCTCACCTTGTTGTGGGACCCCCTTTCAAGTACAGGAGTGTATAAGTGACACAAAATCTCAAATCAGGCCTGATTATAGCAAGGCCGATGTGCCCCATTATTTCCTTGTAAAATATTTCGTATAAAAGAATTGTACTAAATTCATTCGGGGAACTATTGTCCAAATAGTCCAGCATGTAATTATGGTAAGAGGGTCGTGATCGGACTCTACGGACCCGTACTAAGTGTTTTATTTTTATATTTTAGATTTAAATGTGAATGAATGGGTCCCTGGGTAGGGATGTATATCGGGGATATAGACGATGGACCCCCGTATTATTACTACTCTACGAGACCCTGGATAGGTTATGATTATACTGTTATACAGGTTGTGTGTTGGATAGAGCTCCCGAACAAAGAAGACTTTGCCCGATTTTTGTGAAAATATGAATCCCTATAAATGGAACACAAATGTAGCGATATCAGGTCACTGAATCCACAAGAATTTATGGTTCCCGTTTCTTCTAGTTTCAGATGTCAAAATTATTCTGCCGCATGAACTAATGTCGCTACATTATACTAACGTGGAGTCCACGGTGTCATTTCCACGTGGAGTGGTTTTCTAGGTGATCCTTAGGGATTGCTATCCAATGAATGTGCGTTTAAAGTAAAATCTAGGGGGTTGTGATTGATTGATTGAGTAACAGGTTAACTTAACTATTTCAAAACAAGAAAGGCGAATGATAGGATCCTTAGGTTTTCGCTCACCGCCGACTAGGTAGTACCCACCTCTTACTCACAATCTCATCTAGGAGCCATTGATGAATGGTCTTCGACGAAAGATATCACATTAAAAGCTTTTATAAGACAAAGAACAATCGAGTGATAACAAACACTTGCTTGGGACGATTCGGCTGACTCTTAGTCTCGCATTCGCGATCACACAATGTGTACCTAGAGTCTCGCTCACACGTTGTCAAGAAGATGCCAAACTAAGGTTTTATAAGATTTTCCGCAGTGTTTAGGCATCGTATAATCCCATTGAAGTGCCAAAAGAGGAATTGTGGATGTTACCGGGGCGAGGTGACTTTCCACCGTTAGAACCCTATCATGGAGGTTTAGAACCCATTAAAACCCAGTCGATTCATGATTAATAAACACTAATCAAATGTGACTTGAGAAATAACACTTCAATCGCAAGGTCGGGATATAAACACGTAATCCCGTAGCGAATGTACCAAGTTATAGAAACTAACTCGAAAGATTACAAGTGACTAAAACTCATAATCAAGAAAACTAAGTAATTTAATTTCTAGTGAACCTCTAGCAAATTATGAGAAAACACTCCAATCGTTCAAAACCAAACCCTAGAATCCCATTGTACTTAACTCTACCCTAAAGTGGGCTTAAATAGAATTCTCATTAGTGATCTCGAAGTGGTGGTCGAAAGACAAGCGTGCCCTTGCACCAAGATTGAAATTCTACTTAAGTCCCATAGAGATCGCATGTTGGTACCGATACGCAAGTGTGGCAATTGCAACCAAAGTGCACCCGTACTACGCTGCCTGGGTACCTCTGGTGACATTTGGCGGTTTGGTACCGGTACCATTGCTTCACTGCATGTGGGTACCGGTATCACTGCCTCCGCAACTGCTCCTCTTCACTGTAGCACTACCCGGGGCCTCTCGACAGCGATTGTAATCTATTAACGATGATCTGCTACTTGAGTTCTCCTCGGAATCGAACTGTTTAAAATGTGCACCTGACTCGAAACTCCGCACACGCATAAAAACGCTAGAAAAGGTCAAAAGCATCTATTCTACATAAAATGAGAGCAAAACCTGAGCTAGGGGGATTAAAACCCTATATAAATGTTGCACTTTTATGTATCCAACACATCCCCCAACCTACAACTTGCTAGTCCCTGCAAGATTTGAACTGGTAACGTCTATCGACTGAGGTTCAACAAAATGCACTAAGGTGCAGTTAAGCATTGCAAGTTTCCCACAAGGGCAAAAATGAACATAGTGTTATAACCTGATAGAGTATGCAACCATCTGACTTAAATGAATACCACAGTCCCAAAGCAATGGACAAAATAACAAACTGTTACAAAACAGAGATACTCATAAAAAGGACCACAGGTCTTAAATAAGGCTGCAATGAGATCACCAAACTGAAATGAAATTCATTATAATTGCAAACATTTTACCATAACTAAGCAAACTAGCATGCATACAAGTCAAAGAGGAACATCCTACGTAACTAAAATCAAAAAGGTCTTTTAAGCTTGTAATGACATGGGCTAGACAAATAGGGTTTATAGAAACAAAATGAGTGTTGGCATGACAAGGCTGAGGTCTCTACCCAATTGCCAACACCACCCTATTCTAACCCAAAATGCTACTAGTCTTCGTCCTCCTCTTCAGTCGAGGAGAATGCATCCTCATCTACACAACTATCCAACATCGTAATCCCCTTCCAAGTCGAGGAGGATCATCTACACTGGTTCTCCTCGAGGATGTGACTTTCTGCCCTGAGAGCCCGTGATCCAGCCTTGCTCGTGCTTCCCATGATGCATTTAAACCATCCTTGATTCCCACGCTCCATCCTCTCTTTGAAGGGATGTACTCATCGGACCAAGAGCCGACAACGATGAAGCCCCGTAAATAGCGAAGGGGATGTGTCGACTTCAGCCCTATGGAAGCAAACTTCGCTTTTTGCTTCCTCGGCCTCGTTTGTGATGGGTCCCTTCCTAGGAAGAACTCTTTTTTCTCTACCAGAGCCCCTTATCCCAACAACTTCCACCAGGTTTGTAACTAAGGTCGGGAAGGGGATGTGCTTGTTTTCAGTTGGGGACCTCAGAAAGTCCCTCATAATACACCATATTACCAAAGCATAGTCAATAATTTTTCCAAATATTACTCATACGTAAACTCGGATTTCTTCCTTGCTTGGCAATCCTCCTTTCCTTCGGTCTAATCATCATATCAGGAATGACCTTGTTCATCAATGCATACTCAAGCTTTAATTTCCCCGGATAAACCTCACAAGACAAAGCCCCTATGGGTACCTGTCGTGCACATGGTATTTGCAAACGTATCTAGCATCAAACTCGTAATAGCCCCGAGCGGGTAAGGTCGGTCATGTGTGGCGGTGGCGATAATTTAGCGATCTGAATATCGAGTCGTTACTAACCATTAACTGCCTTTCCAAAATCAGAAGTGTTCCAATGTGGTGTCTACACTCGATTCTCTCTCGTTGGAGTAGAATCTCGAGCAATCCGCCAGTAAATAGCCTTTACCTCCTCACCAACAAATTGCGTATTCTGATCCCGAACATGATACACGAAGAGCGAACAAAACGTTTCACTCCTCATTCCCTCGCTCACGTTGAAACTCCACTTTCAATTGATCGACCCACCTTCTCGCTCCGATTCCGATGATTCAAAGAAACATAGCCTCAATTTCTTCATCTTCGCTCTCACTTTCCTCCTCACTCTCTGATGAGGAACCTTTCCGCTTTCCTTTTCCTTTCTTTACAATCTGCGAAGTATCGGCCTTTCGTTTTTTTACGGCTTGCTCCATAGAAAAGCTAGTAGCCTTTCTTTTCCCAGTGTTCTTCGATCTTGCCATAGATATGGCCAAAATGGCGAATATAGCGAGAATAGCCCATACACATACAACGGTCTCCCAACAACCTATCCCCAACAATATCGGACTCATCCTTTCCAGATCAGTCAGAACCTTTCTCCTCATACCGTTTTCTGCGGATGCCCTAATCAATCGAGAACATAAAACCACCAACCAAAGCCACCCAACACAATCCATATTAACACAGTGAAAATTCATTCATATTACTCTCAAGGAGATGAGGAGCACTTACCACTAAGGGTCTAGTACTTCCGGGCCACAAGTGTTTAAGAACTGCGGGATGCCCCTGTCTAAACAATGGGAGACACCTGGGAACGTTTGACCTAGGGTTTGCTTCTGGGGCAGAGGGGAAATTAGGTTAGGGTTTCTTATATGGGAGCTCGAGGGAGATATGAAAGGGTTCAAAATTTTAAGAGAAAAACCCTTCAAATGGCCCATTCACGACCTGGCGGTACCTGGCATTCGCAGGCTGTGGCACCGCATCAAAAATGTAATCGGTCGGGCTCGGGCTTGCCAAGACCGGTACCAATACGCGGGCAACAAGTATTCACTTTGTTACTGCCACTTTTTCCACCTTGGTACCGGTACCAATAAGTGTTGTACCAGTACCACTTTACAAAAATTTCCAGAATTCACTTCATCTTGGATTTCACTAGATGCTTGCTTTTTTCCCCGTCTACGCCTCCAACCGACTCAGGTTTCAAGTAATCGTGTACTGCATACTCGACACCTTCACGCCATTTTGAGTCCCGCATCCTCGTGATCAAGATTCCTGTGGTTCGAAATTGCACTGGCAATTCATGCTTAAGAGGGTGTGTAAAAGTGGTTGACTCCAAGATGATTTAGAAGTTTAACAGAGAAATTATACCTAAAATCATCTTTAGCTACGATGGGTGTCTCTCAGAGAATAAGATGTATGTAGTTGACAAGGATTGCTAAAACAATGCATAAGTTGAAGCAATAGCAAGAAAAACAGCCAAGGTGAAATCAATGACTGTGTGCAGCGGTATGATCGAGAGTGATACTACCAAGATTGACTCTGGAGAATAGAAAAGAATTGGGGTCAGTATAGTCCCAAATATGAAAAAAAAGTTTTGTGCATGCCTATTATTGTGTATGTGCAGTGAGACTATATGAAGTGCATACATAAGGTCACACGGCTGCATACATCACAGATCAAGTACCATACCCAAGAGCCAAAATCGGTGGTACTTGGGCGCACTTCGATCCCTTAAGAACACTTAATTAAACCAAAATAGCATGCACTAAAATGGCTCCAACTAGCGGTAAGCCCACCCTCAATTACTCTAAATAGGGGCATTGCCCTCAATGCACTAATGTGATACGCCCAACGTATCATAAGAGAGGGCCAAAGATACGGGACAAATGTATGACCCCTCAAAATAAATTTTTTTATTTTCAGGTTTTGTTTTTCGTTTTTTTTTTGTCTTTTTTTTTTTTTGTCTTTTTTTTTTTTTGTCTTTTTTTTTGTTATTAATAAAGGTAGACTACATGAATAAAGTGTAAAGAAATGCAAGAAAGGAAAAGAAAAACTATATACAAAAGAGGTAGGATAGAGATTACGCTGAAGGAACATCCCGGTAGAGCAGATCTACCAGTTCCTCACTATTCTCCTGGCGATCGAAGTTCTTGAGAAATGGCTTTAAGTGTTGGCCATTGACTTTAAAGATTTTCCCATTTTTCGGATTCTCAATCTCCACTGCGCCATATGGGTAAACTACCTTGACGATGAAAGGGCCAGTCCACCTAGAACGGAATTTTCCTAGAACAATGTGCAAACGAGAGCTATACAACAATACCTTTTGCTATGGTTCAAAGGTTTTCCTTACAATGTTCTTGTCATGGAATAGCTTGAGCCTCTCTTTGTAGATTTGTGAGCTCTCATACGATTCACGCCGCAATTCATCAAGCTCGTTCATTTACAGCAATCTCTATTTACCTGCCTGAGCCAAATCAAAATTAAGAGTTTTAATGGCCCAATATGCCCTATGTTCCATTTCCACTGGCAGATGAAAGGCCTTTCCATAAACTAGCCGATAAGGAGACATACCAAGAATAGTCTTAAAAGCAGTACAGTAAGCCCAAAGAGCGTCGGTTAGCCAAAGCGACCAATTCTTGCGATTTGGGGTGACTGTTTTTTTCCAAAATATGTTTGACTCCCTATTACACTTGGCACAATTCATTGGTCCGGGGTAAGCCGGGAAACTTTAAGTGGTGACTCCATACTTTTTTCAAATTCTCAAAGGGTCGATTACAAAACGGGAGCCCACCATCACTAATGATTGCACGAGGCACTTCAAAGCGAGAAAAATATGTTCTTCAAAATTTCAAAACAACTCAGGTCATTAGTTCGTTGGAATGGCCTCCACCCAATTAGAAACATAATCAGTCATTAATAAATGTAAAGGTACTCACAAAGAGGGTAGGGAAAGGCCTCATGAAGTCTAAACCCATCACTCAGAAGATCTTAATGGATTAAAAAATAGAGTAAGAGGCATCATGTTCCTTTTGTGACCCCTCTCCTAATTGTTGGCACCAAGCACAGTTTTGCAAAATCAAAGCATTTTTAGTGTAGAGGCCAATAAAACCTGCTTGCACTTTGTCCGCATTTTTTCTACGAGAAATGCCCTCCACAAGCTTCTCTTCGAGTAAACAGAAGGTGAGTAAATTTCTTAATTTGATCGTCATCGGATACACACCTTCTCATCAATTGGTCAGGATCGTATTTAAACAAGTATGGGTCATCAAAGTAGTATTTTTTTATGTCCACCGTAGCTCTCTTTTGCTGGTGTCCATCAGGTGGAATCTCTGCCTTATCACTAGATATTTACTATGTCCGCATACCACGGGCGTGGACAAGGAGCAAAGTTACTCATCGTGAGCAAGGTCACGCGTATGGGTAGGCCTTCTAAGTGGTCGTTGAACTAACCGGCACAGTGGTCACCATCACATTCTCAACTCCTTCTTATCCTTAATACCAAGTTAAATTCCCGACAGTAGATCCACCTAGTCAAATGAGGCTTAATATCCTGCTTAGAGAGCAAGTACTTCAATGCTGCATGATCCATGAAAATGGTTACAGGAGACCCTACAATGTACGACTTGAACTTTTCTAGGGCAAAGACGATGTAACCAAAGCAAAACTCTTTTTCCTGTAGTCAGGTAATCGATCGGTTTTAATCTAAAGTCTCACGGGGCATAAGAGGATCACAAAGCTTTTTTTATTCTCCTCGCCTAAACACTCTTCTTACGGCATAATCACTAGCGTCACACATGATCTCAAAAGGGAGTTCCTAATTAGGAGATCGCATGATAGGAGGGGACACTAACATAGTTTTCAATTTATCAAAGGCTCCCTCACAAGCCTATGACCATGCAAAGGTGACGTCCTTGGAAAGCAAATTGCACAAAGGACGGGCTATGGCACTAAAATCTCTTATGAATCTCCTATAAAATCCCTCATGACCTAAGAATGACGATACATCTTTAACACACTTAGGAGTAGGTAAGTTGGAGATCAACTCAACTTTGGCTTTATCCACCTCTATTCCTTCTTTCGACACTATGTGTCCTAGCATAATCCCTTGTGTCACCATGAAGTGACACTTCTCCCAATTCAGCACTAAATTCTTCTCCTGACACCTCTCCAGTACGCTCCGTAAATTCTCCAGGCATCCCTCATACGAATCTCCAAAAACAAAGAAATCTTCCATGAAAATCTCTAAAATGTGTTATATCATATCACTAAAATCCCTTCATGCAATCGGCCAAGGTTCTCGGGCGCATTACATAATCCGGGGCGGCATTTTCCTCAAAGGCAACAAGTGTTTCAAAAGGGTAGGTGAACGTGGTTTTCTCGGGTCTTTAAGGCTATCTCAATTTGATTAGACCCAGCACCGTCTAGAAACAATAAAATTCATGCCCCAACTTTCTCCAAAGATTTGATCCACAAAAAGGTAGGGAATGATCTTTTCCAAGGCTCGTGACAGTTTCCTATTATCTATGAACACCCTCCAACATGTGATGACCCTCGTGGAATAGCCTTCATTGTCTGGCTGTTACCAAAGTAACCCTGCATTTCTTAGGAAACCACTGGTTCGACTAACCCCAATTTACACTTAACGGGTAAATAACACTTACGTCTTGCTTTTAAGACCTCTTTTCGACTCAATTTCTTTCATGATTAGGTTTAGTCGTCGCTGTGGTTGTCTAGAGGGTTTGACATCCTCTTCCAAGTGAATCATGTGTGTGCAAATCAAGGGGCTGATTCCCTTAATATCTGCAATTGTCCACCCTATGGCAATTTTGTGGGTTCTCAATATCTCCAAAAGTTTATTCTCTTGATCTGACTCTAAAGAGGAGGATATGATTACCAGGAAAGTTTCTTCTACCCCTAGGAATGCATATTTGAGATGCGATGGTAAGGGTTTCTAACTCAAGTTTAGGTGGTTTCTCTTCCTCCGAAAACTGCCCTCAATCGGGTGGCACGAATCTAGGTGCCCACTCATTTGCTTCTAATACCTCGCTGTGCTCGATTATGGAGTGCAGAAACTCCAATTCAAATGTGGTTACCTCCTCGACACAACTTGGGCTTACTAGACAAGACTTGAGAGGATCATCGTATGAAACATGATCTACATAGTTCTGCATAATAGAGTCTATCATATTTACCTCACAGACGTCTTCATCATCCCCTATCTCCTTGATAACATTGAAGATATTCAAATTAACAAATATGTTACGTAAAGAATGTATTATCCTCCCCATAAAGGTATGATGGCATTAGTGCTGGCTAAGAATGGCCTACCAAGAATCACCTGAACTGAGTCCTTGATTCACTACGTTGAGTGTCAAGAACAACAAGTCCACAGAGCGGAACCTTTGGTTCATTTGGCACCTGAACATATCCTTCACTATCCCTGCAATTTTTCACACTACGGGTCAACTAGTCGAGGGTGATATTAGCCTGGGTTTCTAACTCTCCTAACCCTAGCTCAACATATACCGAGTATGGCAACAAGCACACTCATCCCAAGTCCACTTAAGCATATCCATTTTGAATTCTACCACTATGGAAATAGTTGAAGCTTCCGGTCTTTCAGATTGGGGGCAAATTGTTCCGGATCAAGGAGATTGTTCAGTCATGAATGCATCCTTGTTGACACCTAGTTTTCTTTTTACAGTGCACAAGTCTTTCAAAAACTTGGCATATGACGGGATTTGCTTAATGGCATCCAATAAAGGAATGTTCAACTAATCGCTTCAACAACCTACAGATTCTTGAGTGATCACTCACTTCTCGGGGGCACTCAACCTATGAGGTGTGGCTACAGAGGGAAACCCTGGAGGCCTCATTTCCTTCTCTGGCTCAACATCAACAACATCTGCTCTAGGAACATGAGGCTTGTCAGACACCTCATCATCCCTTAGTGGTTTATTTGCACATCTTGTATTGTTTCCTTGGGCTGAATGGTTTTATCAATTATTTTTCCACTTCGAAGAGTGGTGACAGCCTTGTAATGTTCAAAGGTGCCATCGCTTGGACCTGAGGCTCCAACACTATTTTGACCTTGGGAGTTTTGGATGGTTTGAGAAGGGAGTTTCCCTTTTTCTTGTTGAAAATTTCCCATAGAAGAGGTCAACTTAGTGATTTGGGATCTGACATCATTCAAGGCGGTTCGAAATTTAGTGTTGGTGGCGTGACCTCATTCAACTACCTGTTGCACTCGCTTAATGAAAGAAAATGTGGGTTGATTTTTTTGAATTTTAGAAAATTTACATTTTAGGAGAGCAGTTTTTCTTTAGGTCGCCACTTACGTTTGTTATTTATTTTATAGGGAAAACCAAGTAAGAACAAAAAAACCCCCAATGACTCCAGTATGGAAAAAGCGGTCTCTGAAAACCCAGTTCTGGGTCAGGATCGGATACCACTATCGGAGATAATACCTCATATGAGGTAGCACCCCTCTAGGCCCGGAAATCGGTCTCTACTAGTGAATTGGGTATGTGGGAGTATATGGGTCACAGATCAGATAGTCTCCTAGGCTAACCATACAACTTGGATCTGACCAACCTAATTGGTATCTGGCATGCTTAAAAACACTCAACCAAAAGGGCAAATGGTGCGTACCTATGGTCCCTGGCCAAGCGCTGCAAGGGAAAGTTAGTCGCACATTTTGAGCATACAATAATTTCTCAAAATTAGATATCAAAAGCAAAGGAAGCCAAGAGGAACCATGCATGGCATCTCTGACCACTCATTGATGCTACCACTCTTCTGTGACCATATTTATTAAATCCAGGAAGAAAGCGGGCTCGTAAAACACTAGATTATTGGTGTAACTAATGCGCCTTGAACCCATGGGCAATATAATTCTTAAGGATCTAAAATGGAACCACATTAACCTGAACTAAACCCCATTTCAGACCCTAAATATAGCCCTACACTAATCTGGAGGGAATGGGCCGGACTCACAAAGGTCATCGGCTTCAATTAAACTGAAATCGGACGACCATACAAACTCGAAAAAGCCCGTGATCCGGTTCCCCAACCCGATCGTCAGGTTGAGCAATTACGAAAAATTTTCAGAACATTTCTTATCGAATAAGGAATCCAAAAAAACAAACGATGTACAATTCGACAGAATGACTAAACCAGACACAAACAAAACAAAGTACCCAAACTTCCATTCGGGAAGCTGAACCCGATGGCGGGTCCAGGTTCCAGCTAGTTGGTCGGTTGAGAGAGACTCTCATAATTTTTCAAAACCTTCCTCTGAGAGTTAGGAATCCAAAAAAATAAACAAATAAAGTAGAAAACCAACTCCGAATAGCGAAGCCAGAGCACAAAGCTGCGAAGACCCAAAGCTGGCACATTTCCCGACAAAATGAATTAAGTGAACCGGCTGATCTGGTTTTCCAACTAGCTCAGTCGGTTGAGATAGGCTCTCAAAATTTGTCAGAACCTTCCTCAAAGAGTCAGGAATCCAAAAACACAAACAGAGTAGAAAACTGACTCTGAATGATTGAGAATCGACACAAACGGAGCCAAAGACCCAAATTCTTTGTTCAATGGCTGAATTCGATGGCAGGGCGATTTGGTTTCCTGACGATTCAACGGTTGAGAGAGGCTCTATAAATTTTATCAGAACCTCGAAAAGTCAATAATCCAAAAAACAAATGGGTAAATCCAGGCTCGAATGATTGAGAACCCGACACAAAGCGGTGCCAAAGACCCAAACTCACGTTCCCGATGGCGAATTGATAAACCGGTACGTCACGGTTTCCTGGCTGAATCGGTAGGTTGAGAGAGGCTCTCAAAATTTTTTAAAACCTTCCTCAAAGAGTCAGGAATCCAACAAAACAAACGAAGTACAAATTCGACGCCAAATGACTGAGAACCGACATAAACGGTGCCTAGTGACCTAACACGAGTCCATAAACAACAAAGGCAAAGAAAAGAAAAAAAGAAATGGGAGAAGCATATAAATTTCGTACCTGTAAGATTCATGGATACTCCCCCCTTTTTCTTCTTTCTTTCCGCTTCCAAAACCTGGTATCCACTCCTTCAAATCCGTCGGAACTCCTCTTGAAAACAAGAGACCACGCCTATCGGTTAGATCGACTCTCCTTTCCTCACATTCTCCACTTTTTTTTTTCTTAACCCTCCTTTCCTTTTTTGATCCACCTAGCCACGTTTTATTCTATTTCTCTCATTTTCTCTGCAGACCTCCATTTTTGCACATCTTTAGTCAGGAACTCCCCGCCGATTTCAGACTTCCCCCGACTTCATAAACACTCCCTCTTATTCCCAAGGTCCATAGGCGCCACATTTGCTCTTTGCTTAACCGCAATTATCCAAGTGGACCCGAAGGTGGTTGCAAACCCATAACATCGTCCACAGCTGGATACAACCCATTCCTAAAGTGATCTGGGGCTTATGGGCGATCCGTATAAGTTGGGCACGAAATCACAAAAATTAGCGCCAGCAAAAATTTGCCGATGCATTTGTACAGTTCCCAACTGGTTGATTCTATTGAGAAAAAATCTTAAATTTTGAGAGAATATTTCTTGAAGAATAAGGAGTCCATGAAAAAAAATGGTGCTTGATTCCAAGTTCGGGTGAGGGAGATATGACCAAAACAATCCTTGGTGCTCCAAATTCGAACCTGCTCTAGTAATGAACTTTAATTGAAATCAATTAAGCTGGCTGATCCGGTTACTAAAAATTCTCAAATTTTTTCAGTTACTTATCGATAGTGGGAATCGAAAAAAGGAAAGCAGACTCAATTCAGTTCAAGCGGGAGATATGATCGAAACTAGCTCAGTGCTCTGGTCGACATACTCAGTAAACTCAGGTTAGGCTAAACCCTTGGGGGGCCCACTTGCTTCCTATGGCACAATGCCAATAACTAAAAAAACTAAGCCACGATGACACTCTAAAGTGAACTACATAAGCACTTAATGGACTATATACAAGCCCACTAGAGGCTTAGAGACAGACTAAGCCTAAAAGGGCCCTAATGGTGTTATATGAGAACGATGGGTGAGTGTGACACCCAAAGGATAAATGAAATTGTTGAGGGACAAAATTGAGGGTCTACAAATATGCCCCTCTTTAGTAGTGAATGAACCACTTAAATTGTAGCATTAGATTAGAAGTAAGCGATGCAAAGTGAAATGAACTCTAGTAGAAAACGGATGACTGACAATTTTGTCCCCTTACTAATCTTGAAAATTAAACGGAACATAGTCGCTCGATTGAAGGACTTAAAGAAAACCGGTCTGATGCTGGGAAGGATGAGTGATCAGGGCATAATCTGAAAAGATAATGGAATCAGGGGCTATCTTAGGAGAGGTGAGAAATCAGGGCAGCTCAGGAGGGTCGACGAGTCACAGAAAAGGTTGGATCAGGGTAGTCTTGGAAAGGTAGAATCATGGCGAGTGTCGGAAGGTGGAATCAGAGCAAGTCTTGAAGGGTCGAGTCTTAGGAAATGATGGGGGAGGAGGGGGAGGGAGGGAGAGAGAGAGAGAGAGAGAGAGAGAGGGAAGTCAGGAGTCGTCTTGGGAAAATAAATACGGAAGAGTACGAGGAAGGGGGTGAGATCAGGGCAGTCTTAGAAAGGTAGAAATCGGGTGATCTTAGAAAGGTGGGATCAGTGAGTCTTTGGAAAGGTGGGATGAGCGAGTCTTGGGAAGGTGGGATCCGGTGAGTCTGGGAGGAGATGTCTGGGAGAGTACCGGAAAGGTGGGATCCAGGGTGAGTCTGGGAGGGTCAGAGAGTACCCAGGTGGGATCAGGCGAGTCACCGGAAAAGTGGGATCGGCCAGTCTGAAATGTGGGATCGGGGTGGTATCGAATGTGGGATGGGGCGAGTCTGCAGGAAGGTGGATCAGGCGTCTGGGAAGGTGGGATCGGTTAGTCTGGAAAGGTGGGTTCAGGGCAAGTCTGGGAAAGGTGGAAGTCCAGGAATCTGGAAAGGTGGGATCCAGGCAAGTACCAAAAATGTGGGATCCGGGCGAGTACCAGAAAGGTGGGATCCGGGTGATGGAGAATGGTCAGTGGACCTCACGGAAGGTGGGATCAGGCCAGTATAAAGGTGGGATCCGGTGATCTGGGGAAAGGTGGGATCCTGAAAGTCTAGAAAATGTGGAATTCGGGCGAGTCTTAGGAAAAGTGGGATCAAATTGAAATCTGGGAGAAGGGTCAGAGGTACGGATAGGTGGGATCAGGGTGGAGTACCAGAAAAGTGGGATCGGTAGTACCGGAAAGGTGGGATCAGGCGAGGAGTCTGGGAAAGGTGGAATCAGGGCAGTGTCGAAGGAGTGGGATGTCGATGCGGGATTGGGTCAGGGAGGAGTACGAGAAAGGTGGGATCAGGGCGATCTTGAAAAAGTGGGATCAGGGTGAGTCTAGAAAATGTGGGATCGGTGATCTTGGGAAGGTGGGATCAGAATGATCTTTGGAAGGTGGGATCAGGGCGAGTGTCGGAGGTGGGATCCGGGCGTCTCTGGGAAGGTGGGATCAGGGTGAGTCTGGAAGATGGGATCACAGGCTGAATGCAGAAAGGTGGGATCAGAATTTGAGTATTGGAGAATGGTCAGGAAGTACTTGAAAGGTGGGATTCGAGACGAGGAAATCTTAGGAAAGGGTGGGATCAGACAATCTGGGAAGGTGGGATCCGTGCGAGAAATGGAAAGGTGGGATCCGGGCGAGAAAGGTGGGATCCGGGCAAGTACCAAAAAGGTGGGATCCGGGTGAGTATTGGAGAATGGTCCGGGAGAGTACTTGAAAGGTGGGATTCGGGCAAGTACCATAAAGGTGGGACCCGGGCGAGTACTAGAAAGGTGGGATCCGGGCAAGTACCGGAAAGGTGGGATCCGGGCGACTATTGGAAAAGTGGGATCCTAGCAAGTACCAGAAAAGTGTGATCCGGGCGAGTGCCGGGAAGGTGGGATTCGAGTTTGTACGGGGAAGGTAGAAATCCAAGCAAGTACCGGAAAGGTAGGATCCGAGCGAGTACCGAAAATGTGGGATCCGGGCAAGTACCGAAAATGTGGGATCCGGGCGAGTACCGGAAAGGTGGGATCCGGGCGAGTACCAGAAAAGTGGGATTCGGGAAAGTACTGGAGAATGGTTCGGAGATCTCTCTTGGAAAGGTGGGATCCATTTAGATGCTGGAGGAACTTGAAACCAGCTAAGCGAGTAAACAAACTTAGGGAAGGGGTAGGCCTAGTATGGCGTCAGTGCGCTAACAAATGACTTTCGAATAAGCGAAAATCAAACACAATCATGATAAAGAAGGATGCGGTATAGCCCAGCAGAAAATGCCACAGTGGCGAGAAGCCCGAGAACTTAATAACAGACGGAAATAAGGGTATGCCCTTGTAGGACAATCTCACAAATGTGACGAGGAATTGAAAGAAAGGGGTTGTAACACAGTGTGCACATTTGATATGCAAGTGCCTCGATGAAAGCGTAAAAATAATAAATTTACGAAGACCCGATTGTTTGAGCAAGCGAAACGAGGCTGTAACATATGAGGTACACGGTGTGCACCCATTTGAGGATGTGAATATCGTGAATCGACCCCGAGCTAGCCCATACGAAGCACTCTCTTTGTATGAAAACCCGACTCATGTGGAGCATGTTCAAACTTTGATGCCCAGAAATATCTCTAGGCGAAATGGAGAAACACTTGAAATGTACGGCGCGTCTGAACGATGCAAACATGAAAGAATAGGGGTATGCCCGGTGTGAGCGTGTGAAGCATCGAAGCTAATGGGAGCATCAGCGATTCTGATTCTCGTATCATGTTTCGATGCTGGACGATGCAAACAAGCGAATGGAGAAGCAATATGTGACCCTTGATACTCTGAAGCGGAACTGTCGACATCACATGCTCATTCAGTGAATGTCCATATAAAATCTTGAAGCAAACTTCACGAGATCTCCGCTGGTCTGGGGTGATGCTACGACTCGGACCGTAAAGTAGGCCCGGGAGTGAAAGGTGAATGACATGATTGGAAACAAAGGCCCAAATACCCGATAAACCTTTGCCAAGGCCCGTATGCGCAATGTCAAATATCAAGAATCCATGTGAGCAAGGTGCATTTCAACCAACACCTCCAGAATGAACAATGTCAAGCGACAAGTGAATACCAAGACATAAACCCAAGAAGCGAAACTGACGATCAATAAGAGTAGAAGAAGGTAAAGGGATAAGAAAAATGATGAATGGATAAGCAAAAAAAAAGGAAGAAACAAGTAGGATACAAATGTGGCAATGTGTAATATGTGAACAACTCATCCCGAGGCATGGTGAAGCAAGTCACTATAAGATGGGAGTGGTGATGTAGGTAATGATCCAGGGACCTAGTGCGAAGCAATCCAAACCTCATTCCCAATGTGTTACCCAGATCTATGGAGAAAGATCGTTTTACCTTAGTACTCAAATTCCAAAAAAATGCAAATTTTACTTATATTATACCCTAAACATGTAATAAACTACTAGGGTATAATTCGAGGTGTTACAATAGTTCTGCCTGCCATCTAAAAAGTCATAGTTGTTGGAGTAAGCTCCCCTAAACTGAGTATCTTCACCATAGATAATGGCATCAAGTTAATGCTTGCTTCAAAATCACACAATGTTTTTCCTAATTTATATTTTTCCATAGTGCAAGGAATGGTGAAGCTACATGGATCCTGCATCTTTAATGGAAAATTTTTCTGGATCACTGCACTACAAGTGGTTGATAAGCTCACCACTCCTTCTTCATCAAGCTTTCTCTTCTTGCTCAGAATGTCCTTCATGAACTTGGCATAATGAGGCATTTGATCCAATGTCTCAACAAAAGGAATGTTGACTTCTGTAAACCCCCACTTTGTTTAAACTATCAACAATCGTCCAATTAACTTCGTTTTGCCTTTAACGTCCCCCTTTATATCCTAAATCAAATTACAAGAATAATAAGTATAAAAGGCTGAATAATAAAAGAGAAAAAAAAATTTAGGTTGAAATAACATTAAAAATGAATCCGAAACGTCGAAAAACCTTAGGGTAGTCATATAGATCAAATTGGAGATCTTAGTGGCAAAACCGTAATTTTGGAGAAAATAAAAAACCTTCCCATGAGCAAGATTTGAAGCAGCGTGGCTAGTAAATCCCATTTTCACTCCATTTCCCTCATTTTTCTTTTACTCACTTCGCCCACCCCTTGGAACCTTAGAGATCATTAGAGAGAGGGAAGGAAATGAAAGTAATAGGAGATTGAAGGGTAAATTCAGATCGAACCTGAGATCTTCATCTGAGCCAAGGATTTCAAGTAGGGTTTTCTCTCATTCCTTACATTGAGGCTAGAATTATTTACGCTGTATAAAGATAGCATTAGTGATTTCTTGCATTTAAGAAGAGTTGGAAGGCCCGAAGAGACTCTGCATCTTTGGGCGGTTTTAAGTCGCATGAGATTTCCTTATGTCTCGGCCAGAGTGTTTGCTCCCGTCGTGTGAGGTTTCTTTTCATTGACGGAGCGGTCATGACAAGAGGTCGAGATTGCGACAAAGCCTGGTTAAGGCCAGGAGATTTCGTATCGCGACCCAAATTTGTAGTGTCCCAACAAGATTTCATGGAATTGTGTCACGACATGGTATTTTATGTCGCAACAAAGGGGGGTCAGGACCAACAAGCCTTGTGTCACACTGTGCAATTTTTTGCAGCTACGACAGTTTTGGTCATACAAGGGTTTCTATGTCTCACAGTATTTATGTGTCACGGCCAGTTCGCCTAGCAGGAGTTTTACGTCAGACGTAGTGTTTCGTGTCGTGACAAAGTTTGGCCAAAGCCAGCGTTGGTCACTTATTAAAATGTTTTTCTGTCGTGACAGAGTTGGTAATGATGAAGAGACTTTATGTCGCGACAGAGTTAATTTATGTCGTGACAGAGTGTGGCTAAAGCGGAGAGGCTCGTGTCAGACAGAATTTTATGTCAGAACATAGTCAAGCAGACTAGGAAACTTTCATCGCGACCGAAGCATCCGGTAGGGAGAGAATTTATGTCGCGACCGAGGATCAGAGTGTCAATGAGTTGCAGCGAAACATGATAGAGACGCCCATCGTTGGGCTACACAGCCTCATGCACAAGACAACCGAGACGCGCACAAATGTAGATGCCCACACGACAGAGGGATTCTATCACGACTAAGATTTTATTGTCACAACATACTTGTACAATGACACCAAAAAAAAAAAGAAAAAGAAAAAGGGACCCCTGGTATTTGGGGCGTTACAACTTCTATTTTCTTGAACATATTCAAGAATTTAGCAAACTGCTTATCCATCTTAGACTTCAGATTCTCCTCGAGGAATGGAATAAGAGGGTCTGCAGTTCTTACTTCCTCTTTCTTTTGTTGTTTTCCCTCCTCAATTTGCTGCTCTTTCAGCACTACTAATTTCTCACTTTCAATTGTTATTTCTGCACTGTTTAGCTTGTTGTTATTAGTTTCCCTCTTCCTTCCTTTACTCTTCTTTCGCCCATTTCTTCTTTCTTTCTCTCTTCTTCTTTCTTCGCCTTCGCCACTCGAGTGTAATCACATACACTTTTCGAGACTTTCGTGTCATGTCGACCGACCAAAACACACATGTACAAATTTAGCTGCACAATTACCAAAGGACTATTGTCTAACCCCCTGAACGGCGCCATAAAACCTATTTCGAGACCAAAAATCTCCTAGAGTTAATCATTTTCAATTTTCGGCTTCAGCCTCGATATACCCGCAAGTGCACAGGTCGACAAGTAATAAAATGGATATAAGTCCAGATATCGATCCCACAGAGATCTCAATAATTTTAAATCAACTATCCTGACTACTCAAGCTCCGTACTATTTGGACCATAAAGTGATATTGGGGTCCAGCTTAAGAAGCTGGAAATTATACTAGAACGAGTAAAATAAATGAACAATCAAATAAACTGGAATATAAAGAATAATTAAGAAAATAAATGGACACTAAATAATTATCTTTCAGAGAACACATCAAGTATACTGCTATAGTGAAGTACCAATTCCTGTAGTTAATACTGATAAAACTTCTTGAATATTTCAGGTTTTAAAATCATTCATGCTAAGAAGAAAGTCGGATCTCTCCACCCACATTTCATTATCTAATTTTCCGATTCTTTCAAGATTGTGGAATGAGATAACTACTTTTAAAAGGGATTTCCTTAACTGGTATTTTTCTTTCGCATTACTATACACATTTTATGGATCACAACCTTAGCTCCTGCTATCTATTGCCAAGGATATACAACTTCCGTGTTACTCTTCCTCGAAATTAGAATGTGATCACCCTCTCCTGATTAGATCTCGCCTAACACTCGGGATTGGCCTCACTATCCGACCGAGTGAACTCTTTGCTTGTTTAAATTGATAACTCGCTCAACTCGCTTCTGATTTCAAGTGAGAAGAGGATTTATCCAAGTAAACTTACAAAGCTCAATAGATCTCTAATAGCGTGTGTTAATATACCTTTCAAAGAAAATGTTCATAACTCTCGAATGTCTTCCGTGTCACCGTAGACCTCCTTTGAAATCGAGCAATGAAACAAATCTAAACCCGTATAAGAAACCGATATTCGTATCCGTAAAACATTAAACCCAAAAACCGTAAATAAATTCATAAATCAAATTCACAAGATGCCGGAAACGACCACAGAAAGATAATTTCTCGACTATAGCATTCACTCTAATGGAAGTCGGTTCTAAATTACCTAATTACACTACTGTACCTTTCCTCCGATCATGAGAACGACCGCAATTAGGAACCGGAAAATTTGAATTTCGTAAATTGTTCGATCTCAATTTATCCAGTAGTAATTTGAATAGAATTGGATTATCGTGATCACTTCTCGCCGAAAGTATAACATCCAATTCCAAAAAAGAAAACGAAAACTAGAACGATAAATCTAATCTAATCTCTAACTACCAACATTGAAGAAAAGAAAAGAAAAGAAAAGAAAACTAAAGGAAAATAAAGAAAATGAGCCTTCAAATTTGCCACCTGCATCTTCGCCCTGTCACCGCCTGCCGCCTTTCATCTGTGGTAGCTACTTATTTATGTGGCTTCGCCGGCCCTAATTCCAATGCATTCCCATCGCGGATTTCCCAGCGAATCGCCCAAGCATCGCTCAAGTCGCGCGACTAACTCCCTTTGCCGCCACATCGATCTCATCACCGCTGACATCAACTTAAGTCCTCAAAGAATTCAACTCGATAAACGCCATGTCGCTGACATCGACTACCGCGACATCACTTTATGCCTTTGCGGTGTTTCAATTAATCTTTCTCCCCGATGTCGCGACATCGATATCTTGTCGCGACATCAGCTCAAGTCTTCTGCAGTCTTCAACTGATCGTTCATGATGTCGCCACCTCAATCTCTTGTCGCGACATCGCCTTATAGTCTTCGAGGCTTCATCGTCGCCGGTCGCCAATTTCCCCGTACTTCCGCCGCGACAACGCCTTCCCGCTTAACTCGCCATCCTTCCAAACTCGGCGCTTTCGGGCGATTTCGCCACGACTCTTCCATCCCGAAGTCGCGACATCGGGTCCCTTGTCGCGACATCACGATGCTGTCGCGACATCATTCCCTTAGCTTCTGGTTAATCCTCAGCTGCTTATCTGGTGATTCCTGCCGCGTACTCCGCCTGTTTATTTCCTTCACTTATCCCGATGTCGCGACCTCATAACTGGATCAAGCCCAAACTCCGCATCAATGAATCAAAATCATTTGTTTCCATTCCCGCCCACCCACTTCTTGCATTTTTTATTCCACCATTTGTCGATTCCAACGCATTTTCTTCTTTCTTTATACTCCCGCAAATAACAAATTTCGTGGAGTTTCTTAATATTTCGTGATCTAATTGTTATTCCTTTACATTAAAATCAAACAGTAAAATGGACTAAAAATGATGACTTTTAAGCTCATCAAACTCCCCTAAACTTAAAGTTTTGTCATTCTCAAGCAAAGAAAAGAAAGAATTGTTTGCTCAAACAAAAAGCGACATTTTTCTATTCTCGCTTTTGGCAAAGAGAAGTCAATTTAATTGAAATACAAGGGATTGCATCAAGCCGCATTACCTTAGCTTCAAGTCCGCCAGTCAGGTTTCTACCTTTATAGTATACAAAACTAAACCGTTGAAATTGTTTTACAAACAACATAATCATCGATCCTGAAAATAAATTGTTTTCCTTTCATCTTCATAATTATTCACTTAATTCCCAGTCCTTCGCTGCTTATACCGCTTATTGCCTTTCCAAATTCCATAAGCTTGTTGTTCATATCGACTTCACTAATGTAGGTAATTCCATCCTTCAAGATCAATCAGTCTTTCAGTTTGTAATGTTGTGTTGCAAGGGTAGATAGAAAGGAATTTTTCGTTTAGATTACCCTGAACTTTTTCTCTTTCTTTCTCACTACGCCTCTTTTTCTTGTAGTTTCTTTTAATAAACTCCCCAAACTTCATTTTTGGGACATTCTGATTTCTTCTATTCGTAACTATATGTTTCCCATTTCTCATTTGTAATTCAATCGGGGAATTTCCTTTGTTTGTCACTATCTGTGGATAGTGCAATGTTTTACTTCTTAGGCTTTCTAACACCCTTAGCTAACTTTGCTAAGAATCTATACTAGATGGCATTAGGGCATTAGGTGTCAAAACACCCCTAAGAACTTAATAGTTCAAGAGAATTAGGCCACAAGGCAAAACTTATCCCTTTTGCCTTCTTTTCTATTGCATTTGCTGAATCTCTTTCCTTTCATTCTTTTCTGTCTTTTCTCCTTGAGTTCTTCAAAAACAACCTCCCCCAAACTTGATTTCCTTCTTCTTCTTTCAGCCAGTAATTACGGTGTTCTTTACTCGAGGATTGATTCTTTTGGAAGGCCTGGGGTTTAAATTGGTCGAGCTTTAGAAATAAGGTCTGATTGGCTCAATTTCTGAACTGTATATGCTTTAAGATATAGATTAGGGATGGCTTTGAATGGCTCAAACTTTCCAAGAATGGCCCCGCATCATTTCTTGTCACCAGATCACCTAGGATTTCGCCTCAATCAATAATCTAACAAGCTCTAGAATCGTTAGCTAACGTTATCAATTATTAGAGTCTTTGATTTAATTTTTCGCTGGCGAGTAGTTAAACTCTTTAGCATCCAATGTGTTCCTCACTCATCAAGCTCATACCACAATCTCAAAAATATGTTTTATTCCTTCAATTTCATTACTTTCCTATTCCGACTTAACAAATAAATTAATCTCACTTTTGCACTTTGTGGTTTCCAATGAAATTATATTCACCGCCTGCTCGCTCTTTTTGTTGTTCTTTTTCGCGCATCTAAACCGATTGGCTTCATTCATTTCAAAGATTATGACATATCGCCACTTTATTCTTGAAATAAATCATACTTTAATTTCCCCAACTATGCATCATAAAGCAACACAACATTGAACAAACATATTCAAAATAGAACACAACAATTCAATTCAAATTTCTCATTTTATTTCTGATTCAATTGCAACAGTTGGATACAATTCAAACAGATACGAGGGTAAGGAAGGTTAGGCAAGGAGAAGGTCTATTTTTTTCTTTTGAAATAAATGTGAGCAAAAGAGCTGTTTGGGGATCTAGTCTAGTGTACCTAAATGAGCCGGGAATTCAGAATTTTACTCTCTTCGTTTCCTCTCAATTTGTTCTTCAATGAAAATCTCATTGGAGATCAACCTTTGTCAACTCATCCCGCTCTTCCCCAAGCCATCTATCAGATTCTCCATTTCGCTATGACCTCTAAAATTCTGGGGAGAGATTATTGTTGATCAAATCCAAGTTTTCCACCCATTCTTTCGCTCATGTGACTCGTATCTGGGCTTCGTCTCATCATCAAGTTTGTTTCAAACCTTCGTAGACTCAGATAGAACTCAAGCCCTTGATTTGCTCCCAAATTGGCTTCAAGCCTCAGATCTCTTTCTTTATCAATGTTAGAGTCGAGAATCACACTAAAGTGATTGTTATAAAAGCTTCATGACTTAGCGTTTGAGCTCTTCAATGTGACAGACTTCTTCCTTCATTTCTTAAACTTTCCCTTGTCAGTTTCAAAATTTTTCTCATCCTGCTCCTCCCCTTCCTGCTCACTCTTCTCCCACCACTGCCCTTCTTCGTAGCTCCATCTCATGCTCCCTTCCTTCCCTGCTTAGCTCCTCCCACTCGCTGGTCTCTTCTTTCAATTCTTTTCATAAATGCCTTCTCTCGAATTCCCCGTCAGAAAATGACCCTTCTCTCTTTCATCCATTCTCTTTGCATGGCATTGAGAGCCCAAAGATCGAACTCGTTTCTCAGGCTCCCCTCGAGCTCTATGTTGAAATTCTTGTTCGTACAGAGGAAAATCGCTAAGGGAATGGAGAAGCTCCATTGGCCGCTCTTCATCTCGCTTCATTGTCTCGCAAAAATGAACCATTGTTGTCGTGAGTTTTCTGGGTGCTCTGCTCCTTGATCAGCAACCCTCTGAGTCTCCTTTTTTGGTCTTTCAGCTGGGGCTTCATCTCTTTCTTACCAAAGACTCCCTCTTTCTTCTCAAGCTGTCCTTTGCTAACTCCCGCCAAAAGGAGTGGTGAAGCTGTACTTCTTCCGATTCCCATACTCACTCCCACCTCTCAAACATAGAACTGATTGCTGGGCTGGGTGAGGAATAGTCTCTTTATTCCCTTCATGATACCTCATGATAGAATCTCTTCAATGACAACTCCTACATCGATCTTGTATCCTTTTAGATGGCATACAACATCACAAACTTCGTTTCCTCACTGAGGTGCACGGTTTTGTTGGAACCAAACAAAGCCAGAAGCAAAAACCATACCTTCGCTTCCCCACGAGGCTCTGCTCAAATGTTCTCGGGCCTTCCTTCTCTCTGTTTAGCTGCACCTACCATTAGTGAGCTTCTTGGCAATCTTTCCAAAATCTGGTTTTTCCAAAAGTTTCTTGAATTTGGAACCATGCTTGTGCACTTCCATGCCATAGGCCTCGCGACGGCCTTAGCTTCATATGAAACCCGCATTCTCTTAACAAAACCGCTCCATCCTTCCTTCCTACCAAATTTGAATAAAATCCTCTTACTGACGCATACCCGATTGTGTGCGCAGAGATTCCTCCCACCCTCTTCGGCCTATCATCTCCTGAAAGGAGTAATGTGATTTTTGAATCTCCTCTCCAGGGACAAACCCTCATAGCATAAGATCTTTTCCACCGAGTACGCTTCGCTCGACATGAAATCCCCTCTTTACTTTTCTTTTCTTTCTCTCTCACCTTTCCCTTTCCTTTTCTCGCTCTTTTCTGGGAGCTCCACTGAGCTTCGGTGTTTCGATGGCACCTCTCCCCGATTGTTCTTCCCGACGCATCTCGTCTAAGTGTTCTTCTTGACTAGTTTCTTCGGTCTGCTCATGTTCCCTCATAATCTCGTCTCAGCTGGGGTGGATCAGGGTGGGGAATTTCACCTTACTGAACGAAGAAAAGCTTTTCAAAAGGCTCGAAAGCCAGGTTTTCGTGGGTCGATTCAAAAAAGGAGGAAGAAGGTGAATACTATGGCTCGAGGAATGATAAAGTTTCCAACAGCCGTAATTCAATCAATGTTTGGTGGCTAATTATCGCTTCATTAAAACATGTCGACTTCCACTTCGCCTTTACTCGAGATAATCAATTCTGTGGATTTCGGAAGTGAGTGCCAATGGCATTAAAACTCTTATGTCGTGACATGCCAAGTTTTTCGACATCGCGATTTTTAGAATTGTTTGATTATCATGTTGCGCCATCCTTTTATTCCTTTTTTTTATTCCCTACCTATTTCTACCTTGTCGGGTCATGCGACATCATTTTTCATTTTTCATTTAATTCTCTGTCGCGACTTCACAGTGGTGTCGCGACATATACCTTCTTCCTTCAATACTCACAAATTGTCCTTTCAAAACAGGTCACGACATCAATGTTTTGTCGCGACATCACTTATGTCGCGACCTAAGCCCTTAACTCAATGATCTCAAGAACCTTGAATTCTCTTATTGTTCCTAACCCTTTTAGACATTTCTTCAGGCATCTCCAAGCAAAGATTTAACAATCAATTCAAGTATATCTATTAATTGCTAGGAGAAGGTTACTCCCTTTTTCATGTTGTGACTTCTCTCGCAAGTTAAGCCGAATTGTTCCCCGTAGTCAGCTTTGCCATTCATGTCTTTAAACTCAGAAGCTTCACTCCATAATATTCAAGAAAATCTAATTAAATCATTAAATCGATTTCTAAAAATTAAATTTATCCTTATAAAAACAAATTCGACCTGGCCTTTCAACAACTAAAGAAAACATTTCAAAACTTAAAATCAGAAATTAAATCCTTATGGGTCAGCTTCCCATTACCGCTTCGCTCAGTCCCACCGACTTGATGTCGGGTATTTCTTTCTTTTTCCTTAAGAACCGCTAGAGTTCTTTCATTTCCTTCCTTGTTTAGATAATGCTTAACCTCCATTCATCGACCTTTGAATTCTTCCCCCATTATCGCCTCCTCACATCAAGCCCAAATGGTAATTTGACACCACTGCGGTATGGCCCACTCCATTCGATTTAATTTCTCGAAACAATTTCAGCTTAGAATTAAACAGTTATAACCTCGTTCCCCAAGCCTCGAACTCTTTCTCAAAATTCTCTCGATCATGCCATTCTTTGTCTTGTCTTTGTATATTCTAGCATTATCATAGGTTTATTTCAATTCTTTCGGGCCTCGCATACTGGAGCAATCTTTCTTCCTCGGCACTCTTTAAAATCGGTTTTAACTTCGATGGCCCACATATCAGCTTTGTATTCCAATTCAAGAGGTAGATGACATGGTTTGCCAAAACAACTCTCAGATGGGACATTCCAATGGGGGTTTTGTATGCAACAGAAGCCCAAAGTGCATCTAATGTTTGGAAGACTAATCCTTCCCCGTCAGCTCACCGTCTTTCAAGTATCTTTGATCTCCTCGTTGGAAATTTCTCGTCCATCGTCCGGGATGATAAGCTAAACTCATTACATGCTTGATCACATACCGCCATGAGTTTTGCAAATATTTTGTTTGCAAAATGGGTTCCCCATCACTAATGATAGTTTTCTGGTGTTCCAAATCGCTTCAAAATATTCTCAGTAAGAAACTCACAAATCAGATAGCATCATTCCTCGACACATCGCTTCCACCCATTTGGAAACGACCCATCAAGCAGCAAGATGTATAGGTTTCCCAAATGATGGTGGGAAAGGTCCCAGTGGACCTATTCCCATACATCAAAAATTCAGACACCATAATACCTCTCTCAGGGGCATTTCATTCTCGGCCACATATTTCCAATCTTTTGGCATCTATCACACAATTTAACCCACTAAAGACACCCTCGAAGATAGCAATAATAAAATCCGAATGGAGTATCTCAGGAGTCGGCTCTTTCTCCGCAAAAATGTCCCCCATATGGTGATGTACGGCATTCATTTAAAATGTTGCTTTGTTTCACTTTCGGCACACATCTTCTTATTATCATGTCAAGACCTCTTTGAATAATAAATGGGTCATCCCAAATATAATACTACTGGCCGCTCAGTTTCCTTCACAGAGTCGACCGGCTAAGTATTACTCCACAAGCCGATAATTCACACATTAGCATACCATGGAAGTCGAAGGAAACCTTAAACAATTGCTCATCCGGGAAGTTCTGCTAACATCACCTTCTTCTTCATCACCGTTTTTCACTCGACAAGTGATCGCCATCACATTGTCACATCCCTTTATCCTTGATTTCCAAATCAAACTCCCGCAAATGCTGAAAGACTCCACCTTATCAATCTCGCTTAGCTTCCGACATCAAGTATTTGATTGCCGCATGATCGCTATGAATTACCACATAGGATCCTAAAATGTATTATTTTAAATTTTCTCAAGCAAATACTATGGCTAGCATCTCCTTTTCACTTGTTGAGTAGTTCTCTCAGGCTTCATTGAAGGTCTTACTAGCATAGTATACGGCCCTAAATACTTTCTTTCTTTGCCCCAACATTACTCTATGGCAAAATCCACTGCATCACACATTATTTCAAACTCGATCCCATTCGTAGCCATTATAAAAAGCCAGACTCAACTGGATTTGATTTCTTCAAAAAGATCCTCACAGGAGTCATCAAAATTGAACCTTGTATCTTTTTCCAGACCAGATAAGGTCCGAATGGCTTTCTAAAAGTTCGATGAATCTCCCGTGAAATCCAAAGATGCCCCAAGAAGCTTCTTACTCCTTTTGGTGTGGTGTGGTGCAAGAGTTTTGATAATGGATACCTTGGATTGGTCCACTTCTAGTCCAGTAGCAGAAATTTTATGCCCAAGAACAATACCTTCTGTCACCATAAAATGGCATTTTTCCCAATTCAGTGCTAGCTGTTTGTCTTGGCATCTTTGAAGTACTGTTTCCAGATTGTTTAAACATTGATCAAAGCTGGATCCATACACAGTGAAGTCATCCATGAAAATTTCCATCACTTCTTCAACCAAATCTGAGAACATAGACATCATACACCTCTGGAATGGGGCCGGAGCATTACATAGCCCAGCGAGATCCTTCGAAGGCAAGGTACCATAGCATGTGAGTGGTCTTCTGATCCTCAGTGCAATAGCAATCCGATTGTATCCTCGAGTACTCCATCCGTAACAAAGTGAGGTGTCCTGCTAACTGTCTAACATCCGATCAAATGAAAGGCAAGGAAATGATCTTTCCTGGCCGAATTCAACTTCCCAGAATCAATACATACCCTCCATCCCACACCGTTTTGGTTGAATCAATTTTACTTTTTCATTTCTCGATCACAAGAACCCCTTTCTTTGAACTACATGGATCGAGCTCACCCAAGTATCGGGCTCAGCCAGCATAGATAAAAACCAAGATTCGCCACTCAGCACCTTCTTTCACTACTTCCTTCATCACCGGATTCAAATTTCCTTCGTGTTCTACAAGATGGCTTTCAAGTCTCTTCAGCGTAACTTTATGCATGCAAATTGGATGGAATGATACCTTCAGCTCTTAAATTGACCAAGCTAGCGATTCCTTATGCTTCCTTAATATTTTCAAAGAGACCTTGTTCCTCAAAGATCAATCGGAAGTCCACGAATGATCACCGGTTTTTCTTTTGGTAAATTTTAAGTAAGCATACTTTAAATGACTTGGCAATCCTTTCAAAATCCAAGTCCTTCAGACTGCTTTCGATGAATTTCCTTTTTCAATATTTTCCCCATCACATTTCATTGGCTCAAGCTCATCATAGTTTCTAAAGAATGAAACCTCGCTTGGAAATCTGCACAGACATCTTCAGATAATCGGGAATTCATCTCTTTTTCATTGATAAAAACTGGAGTATTACAATCATTGTTAACATCAGGGTTGGAAGTATAGACAAAATCTACTACATTGCAACTTTCCTTTTTGTCTCGTTTATATTTTGCATACTTTGATCAAGTTAAAAGGAAGAATCTTCTTTCTCCAACCCTCAAGGTAAGAACTCAGATGTCGCTTAATCAGAAAGCGCTCTCCAGAGCTAGGAATGGTCTTCCTAGTAGCAGGGGTACTTGTGAATCTTCTTCCATGTCCGTAATGACGGCTCCACTCGGAAAAACAAACTTCCTCACAAGACCGCACATCTTCAATGACTCCTCTTCAGGTTTTACCATCGACGAGTCCGCCATTCAAGAGTACAAGTGGTGGAATAACTTCCCTTAAACTTAATTGCTTTGGCAAATGAAGAGGCATCAAGTTTATACTACTCCCGAGTCACAAGAGTTTTTCTGAATTCAATTCCTCCAATGATGCAAGGAATTGTAAAGCTCCCTAGGTCCTTCATCTTTTCTCTCGGGCAATTCTTTCTTTTTATCACAAGATCGCAAGTGGCAAATGAGATTCACGATCCCTTCTTTCTACTATCTTTCTTTTTTCTTGCTCAAAGATGTCCTTTAGGAATTTTGCATGTGAGTGGCATCCGAGTCACCACTTCGTAAAGTGGCATAATCGATCTCTAGCTTCCGAAAGGTTTTCAAAACCTCAGAACCGCTCCTCTATCTCTTCGATTTCGCAGCTCTCAGGAAACGTGGACTGTGTCTGTGAGCCTTTGATATCCTTTCTGTCCACTCCTTCTTCCTTTTTATCCAATGCTTCTTCCTTCTCGGGTCTTCGTCTCCTTTCCGCCATCTTTTCTTTCATCTTTTCTATTTCCTTCCCACTCTCGCCTGTACACCCATGCAAAGCCTTTGATTTTTTGTGGCTACCTGGGAAGGCATCTTCCCTCTCCGTTTTCAGGTTGCCGCTCACTTGTGTCCCGTGTTCTTCTGGGCGATGCATTTGTGGTGGTCTGAAAAATTTAGGAATTGGTAGCAGCTGCTTCCAATTCTACAACTTTTTGTTCATGGAGGTTCAACAGTTTTTTATTATCCCCATGAACTCGGCAAAGATCTCGCTTCTTCAAAAGACTGGGCCTCTCCGACCCCGGTATCTACTCGTGCCTACTCGAGGTCGATGCCGCCGGAACCTCGGCTGGGTGGCTTCGCTGATACCCTTGCTGAGGGGTTCCCACCCTCGCCGGGCCTCGAGAAGCCCCTCCACCATATGAGAAATTCTCATGGTTCCGAGTGTCGGTGATAATGTGCCTACAGGTTAGGATTGGGTTTGAAATGGTAACTTCTCCGCTCACCTAAGTATTTTTACCTCAACATCATAGAACTGTTTCTTCATTAACTTTCTCAAGATCTCCTCTTAACAACTCTTTTTCAACTCGCTTCCTACTTCATGACAAGCAGTACCTTCCTCTTGTTTGTCCATTCGATGCATAATAGCATCTAACTTTGCTTCCATAGCATCTATCTTCATGAAGCTCCATGATCCTTTTCCTCCTACTCCCTTTGAAGACTCGTAAGAGTTTTCATATTGCATTTTGCCAGTCCTCTATCGATCTTTAGCCTCTCAAGACTTTACACTCAATGCTCCACAACAGAACAATGCCTCGATACTCATTCAGAGCATGATACACTATGTCCATTTGGGTCTTCGCATCAATTCCATGCATGTGTATCTCTCAAGAACCGCTTGAATCTTCCCAGCCACATATAGGCCTCATCTTCCCCTAACGAAAAACAATGATTTCCTCCTCCTTTCGAGGCGAGTGATTGGGAAGAATCCCAACAGCTCTTCTTACCACTTTTCCAAGTATCAACAGAACCATATGCAAAAGATTCATACCATGGTCAAGTTGTGATTCTTAGAGAGAATGGGAATAGATGTAACTTGATAACCTCTAGTCTCCACCTATCTGGCCTTAACTGTTTGCCATCCCGAATCTCCCTGGGCGTTCATTAAAGATCTTCGAATGATTTACTCGTAAGAACCGGTGTTGCCGCACCATTGTAATTAGCCGGTTTTAATCTTAAAATTATTACGCATCGATAGCAGATCAACATTGTTGCTGAGTGGTCTATCCTAATGATAAGTCCAAAATTCCTCCATGGTATCGCTGATTGGAGGTCTTCCGTCACTGGTCCCAGGTCCCTTAGTTCGATCCCGTCTTCATCCTGCCATGGTGGTGTTTTCTTCGGCTTTGTCTTTCTCAAGTCATAAGTGTTTTCTTAATTCAGAATCACCGGAATCAGACGGCCGCCTTATGCATCAAAGTTTTTCTCGAAAAGCAAACACACTCCGCCATTAGATTTAGCCAAACAAAATATATTCAATGGTTCGTTGCGAGTTAGTGGTCAAAATGAACCACCGCTTGAAAAAAATATTTTTGTTCTTTTTCTAAATGTCCAAATTAGTATTTCCTTCTTCATCTCAATATTGATCATCACCCTTCTCGATCCCCTAAGAATCTAAGACCATAAAAACTTGTCGACCACCAAAACATGTACAAATTTAGTCAAGACACTACCAAAGGACTATTGTCTAATCCCTAAGAACGGCGCCATAAAAACTTGTCGAGACCAAAATCTCCTAGAGTTAATCATTTTCACTTCGTTTTGGCCTCGATATAACGCAAGTGCAATGCAGTCGACAAGTAATAAAATGGATATAAGTCTCAGATATCGATCCCACAGAGATCTCAAGAATTTTAAATCAACTATCCCACTACTCAAGTCTGCAGTAATTATTCGGGACCATAAAGTGATTAAATCGCCTTAAGAAGCTGGAAATTATACTGAACGAAAATAAATGAACAAATCAAATAACCGGAATATAAAGAATAGTTAAGAAAATAAATGGACACTGAATAGTTATCTTTCAGAGAACACATCAAGTATACCGCAAAGCGGGCAATTAATTCCTCGTAGTTAACACCGATAAAACTTCTTGAATATTTCAGGTTTTAAAACTGGGTCTGCTACGCGAAGGAAGAAAGTCGATCTCTCCACACTCCATTTCATTATCTAATTTTTTCCCCGACAAGACAGAATGAGATAACTACTTTTAAAAGGGATTTCCTTAACTGCATTTTTCTTTCGCAATACTTCTTCATACCCATTTTATGGACTGTAAACCTAGTTCTAAGTTATCGACAAGCAAGATATACAACTTCCAGTTATTTTTCTCGAAATTAGAATAGATCACCTCTCCTTGATTAGATCTCAACTAACACCTGGATCGCCTCACTATCCGAATCAGGAACTTTGCTTGTTTAATTGATAACTCGTTCAACTCGCTTCGATTTCAAGTGAGAAGAGGATTTATCTAAGTAAACTTACAAAGCCCAATAGATCTCTAATAGCAAAGTTAATATACCTTCAAAGAAATGTCTATAACTTCCAGAATGTTCTCCGTGTCACCGTGAGGACCTCCTCGGGAATCGAGCAATGAAACAAATCTTAAACAGGTATAAGAAACTGATATTCAGATCCAGAAAACATTAAATCCAAAAAACCAGAAATAAATTCATAAACTGAAATTCACAAGATGCTGGAAACGACTACAGGAAAGATAATTTCTGACTATAGCATTCACTTAATGGAAGCTGGGGTTTAAATTATCAATTACACACTACAAACTTCCTCCGATCATGAGAACGACCGCAATCGAAACCGGAAAATTCGACTCCAGAAATTTGTCTCGATCTCAATTTATCATCTGTAGTAATTTGAATAGAATTGATTATCGTATCTCAGCCTTTCCGCTTCGAAAGTATAACATCCCATTCCAGAAAAGAAAACGAAAACTAGAACGATAAATCTAATCTAATCTCTAACTACCAACATTGAAGAAAAGAAAAGAAAAGAAAAGAAAACTAAAAAGAAAATAAAGAAATGAGCCTTCAATTACCTGCACTTCAATTGCCACCGCCAAGTCGCTTTTCATCTAGGGTAGCTACTTTATTTATGGGGAGCTCTTCTCGGGCCGGGCCTCTAATTCCAATGCACTCGTGGATTTCAAAGTGAATCCGCCCAAGCATCGCTCGCCGCGACTAACTCCCTTGTCGACATCGATCTCACGTCGCGACATCAACTTAAGTCTCAGCAGCCTTCAACTGATGAATGCTCATGTCGCGACATCGATCCCTTGTCGCGACATCACTTTATGCCTTCAGAAAGTTTCACCAGTTCTCCCGATGTCGCTGAGATCGTGATATCTCGGTCGCGACATCAGCTCAAGTCTTCTGCAGCCTTCAACTGATCGTTCATGATGTCGCTTAATTCTCAATCTCGTCGCGACATCGCCTTATGTCTTCGGCGCTCAATCGGTTGCTTTCTGTCGCGACTTCGCCTTCCGTCCCGACAATACCAGCTAACTCAAATTCTTCATCCTTCCAAACCCGTCATAGCTCTCTGCATTCTGCCGCGAATCTCTCCATCCCGAAGTCAGCGACATCAACCCTCTGTCGCGACATCGTTTACGTCGGCCGCGACACGCCCCCAAATTTCCGTTAATCCTCACCGCTTATCCTGATTCCCCGGCTGACTTCGCTTGCTTATTTCCTTCACTTATCCCGATGTCGCGACCATAACTGGATCGGGTAAGCCCAAAACTCCGCATCAATGAATCAACCATTTGTTTCATCTCGCCCCACCCACTTCTTGCATTTTATTCCACCATTCACGCGATTTTTCCACCGGCATTTTCTTCTTTCTTTTTATACTTCGCAAATAACAAATTTTGTGAGTTTCTTAATATTTATGCATCTTAATTATTCCTTTTTACATTAAAATCAAACAGAAAAATGGACTAAAAATAGATGACTTTTAAGCTCATCATGTCACTAGGGAAAGAATCCCTAGATTGATTCTGCATATTCAGAGCCAACTGCCCTACCTAAGTCTCCAAATTCTTCAGAGATGCATTGGTGTTAGCCTAAAACATAGTTGTGTTTGCCTGGAATGCAACTAGCTCAGCAAAATTTTTCTCATGTATATTCGACAATCTCTTATTCTCAACCATGAAGCTCAACATCTGCTCCTCAAAAGACTGAGACCTCCTTTGGCCCTGATTTTCAGCTCTTTAATTGCTTTGTTATTGTTGTCCTTGGAAACCATGTAGAGCATACTGCTGTTGGAAATTCTGCATTGGTCTTTAACCCTGCTCACTCCACTTCCATATGAGAAGTTCTCATGGTTTCTCAATGTTGGTGCAGCCAGTCGAAGGTCGTGTTTGGGCTTAAATTCCTCAGGCCTCTCTGCTATCGACAAACTGAAGCTTCCTCCACCCGATAGGACCCTCATGAGCAAGTCCCTCTTTTACATCGCCTATGCACTTCTACTCACCTCTTTCCACAGTTCTCACTTCATGTGCTGAATGAACTCTTCTTTTTTTATGACGCACCTTGCTCATTAGTGCATCTAGCTTTGCTTCAATTGCTGACATCCTATTCAACTCAATCACACCACCTCATCTCAGCTTGCTACTGCTCCCTGAAATTTCAGATGGAGCTCTGTAGTTACTCTTAGCCAAATCTTCTATAATCTGATTGGCTTCTTCAGCACTCTTTCTCTTGAATTCACCACAACAAGCTGCATCAATGATACCTTTGGAAGAGTAATTCATGGCATGGTAGAAGATATCGATCTGTGTGATCTGTTCAATGCCATGCATTGGACACCTCTTCAACAGCTTCTTGTACCTCTCCCAGACATTGTAGAGACTCTCATCTTCTCCTTGCTTAAATAAAATAATTTCTCCTCTCTTCTCTCAAGTGAGAGCATGAGGGAAAAATCTACAAATAAGCTTCAACTAGTTCCTCCCAGTTGTTTACTAATCCATAGGGTAGTGACTCAAACCAACTTGCTGCTACATCCCTTAAGGATAAGGGAAATAGTTGCAGCTTAATCACATTAGGATTTACTCCATTCATCTTCACAGTGTTGGTTATTCTCATAAATCTGCCCATGTGCTCGTTAAGGTCTTCATTGGGATGCCTAGTAAACTAGTGCTGCTAAACCATGGTGATGAGTGCAAGCTTCAGCTCAAAATTGTTTGCTTCTATTGTTGGTTGTCTGACTGCAGAGTATTCATCTCTGATGATCAGTCTCCAAAACTCTTTCAGAGTTCTTTATCTCTAGGGTTTTTCAACTACTACAACGGGGATGTTCTAATGTGTCTCCCTCTACTCTGCCATGACTACTGCTTCATCAATTCTCACTTTCTTCAGGTTTCTCAATGTCCTTTCCAACTCAGTGTCTAGTGGCAGCAATTCTGCTTCTGGTCTTCTGTGCATGTAAGAACTACCTGAAATGGAAATACACTAAGATCAAGTGAGATCAATAGAAAAAATATATATATTATGATATGCTCACATAATAGATCAGTAACTGAAGCAGCTACTGCAGCTAAAACTATTTTTGAAGATTCTTTTTTGAAAAAAATTTTAAAAGAAAGAAAATGTCCAAACTAGCAATTTTATCTTTGGTTTGAATATTGATCTTTAAGTTCTTTTTCAATCCCTGGAAACGGCGCCAAAAACTTGATTAGACCATATTCGATGAGTGTGTGTGTGTGTGTGTGTGTGTGTGTGTCAAACTTCTGGTACTACCACCAAAGACTATTCAGTCCCCGACAACAGTGCAAAAAAACTTGATTATGTAAAATGAGTATATCAAATTTCTTTCATTGCTACCAAAGACCGGTTCGCTCCCCGAAGAATGGGGCTAAAAAACTTTATCACTTGATTAATAATCGACCAAAACTCGACAAAGATCGACTGCATAATTTAAACTATTTTCCAATCCTCAAAGATCTATGCCAAAACTTGTTTAACTATGTATAAAGGTTGTTTTCATCGTATGTAATAATTTCAATTAAAATTGGTTTTCGGCTCCAACCATCAAGTGCATAGGTCATACAAGTAATAAAGTGGATTATAAGTCCAGATATCATTCCCACAATGATTGATTAGAAAATCTAAAGATCAACTACCCCTACTACTCAAGATCCTCACTATTTGAACCTCTATTTTCCAAAATAGATTTAACTTTCTAACATAAATTGGATGAAAGAAGTAAAGAAATTCTAAAATACATGGGTTAAAGAGTTCACTAGACTGAAATAACACTGGGAATGAAATCAGTGTTATGATTATCAATTTGGAAAATTCCTATAGAAAAATACAGTTATAGACATGAACTCTGGGATTTCCAAAGAGTAGGGTAGTGTAGCCTTAGAATGCCTCCTGGCACTACACATTTCACTCTTTAGATGACCATATTCCTAAACCAAGTCAATGGGTCTAAAGAGCTACTTGTAAGACTTGATCCTCTTTAAGATCTGATTGTTTTTCCTTCTCAGTACTTCTCAGCCATCTCTTAGGACTGGAAACTGTTTGCTCCCATAGACAGGATAATGCAATCCCTCTCTAACACAATTGGTACCTCAGCCATCAATTTGACTAAAATGCCCTCTTTCCTTGATTAGAATCTTAGCTAACATTGGATTGAGATTATTCTACCCAATTGAGGTGAAACTCTAAAGATTAAACTAATAGATCATTAGAAGGATTTTATGCCTCGGGAACACTCTCTTACTGTCACCTAGGAGGGAACCTTGAAGTCAGAGGTTAGAACTTCACCAGTGATGTCTCAGAGTGATCTTTAGAGTACATTAGTTCAATAAATATCAGTCCAATGTACCCCCAAGTCATTGCTCTATACTCTCAGATAGTCCATCCCTGTGTCACTTAGGGGGATCCTGGAAATCAGAGCATAGATACAGCTCTTGTTGGGTACAAGACACCAATATTCATAACAACACATTGTAGGAGCAATACCAATTAAATCACTCGAGTTTCACTCCCAAAACAACATTAAAATACTACAAACAATAATAAAAACAACAAACTCTTCCCAGAGGGAGCTTAGCCTTCCATATCTGGATCATCAATGACAATGACTAGTTGATCAAACAAATTCATTGAAATTTTAATCAAAAATTAAATTAAACAAATTCCAGAAAAAATTTCCAATTTCATTAAAGTTTAGACATAAATGAAGCTCAATTTACAATCAATCCAGCTCGTAATCTCGGCTTAGATCTACTACTCTAATCCTAAAAGAAAGAAAAATAAATCTAGAAACATAACTAAAATGTAAAGAAAATAAAAAGAAAATTATATATAACGAATTCAAATTTCTTCCAAAAAGCACAAACTCGGATGGTGTTTAATTAAAGCTATGCACTCCTCCCAAAGAGTTCGGCTTATAGTTTCGTCTTCGGGCCCTAAAAACGAGGCAGAAAATCACTGGCCAAAAAGCCCAAGAAAATCCTACCCCGGCGTTAATAGTCAAGGGCAATGTCGCGGTAATGTCGCGACATCGGAGCTACTATGTCATGGATCAAATCTGGTGTCACGACATTGAAAGTTTGTTGGGCAATTCTGAAATTTGAGTGACTACTCAATATCGTGGTGATGTCGCAACATTAAAGCTACTATGTCATGGATCAAATCTGGTGTTGCGACATTGCCTCAATATTACTGAACTCTTATGTCACAACATTGCCGCCTGAAGGCTGCGACATTGTCGATCTTTCTTTCTTTCCTTCGCATGATGTTTGCAATACAACTTCTATGTCGCGACATTGAGTTGATGTTCTGAGTCTCGATGTTAATGTCGCGACCTTAGTCCGTTAATGTTTCAACTTTGGCTGCCCATATCTGATGTCGCGACATTGAGTTGTGATGTCGTGACATTGCAATGTGAGATCTTCAATGCTGAGGCCTTTTCTAATGTCGCGACATTGTTGTTGTGATGTCGCTTTACTGCTAAGGCTATGTTCAGATGTCACGACATTGCATTTTGATGTCGCACATTCGCCTCCTTTTTCTCGCTGCGCTTCAGCGGTGATATCGTGAGCTATGTCGTGAGATGTCGTGACATTAGTCCGCGGTTTCAACCTTTAGTCGCTTGATATGATGTCGCTGACATCCTCGCTGGTGGATGTCGCGACATTGCAAGTTAAGAACTTCAATGTTATTTTCTAATGTCGTGATTATCGAAGGTGATGTCACTTCATTATTGAATCCAAGCCTAATACGCTTTGACCGCTGAGTCGGCTCGATGTCGCAACGATCAATAAGCCGATGTCACATATTAAAATCCAATGTCGTGAATATTTGAAGTAAATGTCATGACACTCTCCACACGATGTCACGACATTGATCACCCGATGTCGCAACATTGAGTTGATGTTGCGACATTCTTCAGTCAATGTCGCGACATTGCTCTTTTACTGCACATTGTTGATTTCTGCTTATTTTCCTTAATTTCCTACAAAACATAAATTTGGGTGAAGACTCCATAATTTTACATTAAATTGAACTTGTAAGCCTTAAATATGCATGAATAATGGGTTTAAAAATATATGAGTTTTAGACTCATCAACATAATATATTTTTCCTAACTAAACTTTTTAGGATAATCAATTTAAAAATCAAATATATAGAATCATTTTTCTTAGATTAACGTAAAATTTATATTTATTTATTATTTCACCTTATTTATAGGATAACAAGAATGGATAAGGGTTGGATAAGGTCAGCCTAATGAAGTTATCTCAAGTATTATAATGTGGTTAAGTCATTCATTGAAGTTGTGAAGGAACACTTGTGATGGGATAATAAGACACGTTGTCCATTTTGAGATTGTCAAAATGCACAATTTAATGATTTATTGACAATTGAACGTCATTAAATCATATTTGATTTCTCAAGGAGCTATCAAAGATGGATTTTTCATTGAAAGAACTTGAACAAATCTGTTCAATCGGACAAAATAATGTGGAGGACATGTCAAATGGTCTATACTATTAATGATGAAGTTATTGATGCATTAAATGATGCATGTGGACCAATAGACAAAGATATAAACTTAGAGGAATCCATAAGTCATGGAAATTTTGAAAATTTGTTTCATTAAGCTAATAGAGAATTATATCCAGGTTGCAAAAAAATATCTCAGACGACCTTCCTTATGAAGTCGATGCATGTAAAGTCCTACAGTTGAGGACAAGTCCTTTGACATGTTACTCCAATTGTTAATTGATGCTTTTCCAGAATGATCCAATCATTCCAAAGACATACTATGATGCTAAGAAGATGTTAAGAGAATTGGGTCTAGGATATAATTCAATCCATGCATGTAAATATGATTGTGTATTATTTTGGAAGGAGCATGAGACTCTTGATAAATGTCCAGTTTGTGATGAGCTTCTATATAAGTTATGTCATGGCAAAGGGAAAAAAGTTCCTTTGAAAGTGTTGTGTCATTTTCCTCTTAAACCAAGGCTACAAAGATTGTTTATGTCAAGACATACATCAATAGATATGAGGTGGCATAAAGAAAAACAAATCAATGAGGATGGTGTCCTAAGGCATCCAGCTAACTTTGAAGCTTGGAAAGATATGGCACTCAGTTCCCTTGGTTTTCTCAAGACCCTCGCAATGTTCGATTGGGGCTTGCAACAGATGGCTTCAATCCATTTGGAACCATGAGCATTAGCTATAGCATGTGGCCTATTGTATTGGTACCATATAATATGCCACCATGGAGATGTATGAAGGAAATGTTTGTCAATTTATCATTACTAATTCCAGGATCACAAGCCTCAGGCAAAGATATTGATATATACCTACATCCATTAATAAAGGAGTTGAAAGAGTTATGGCATGAAGGTGTTCAAACATTTGACATGTCAACTAAAGAAAACTTTCGCATGCATGCTTGTTTTTTGTGGACAATAACTGACTTCCTGCTTATAGGAACTTGTCCGGATGGAGCACAAAGGGATGTAAAGCATGCCCAATTTGTAATGAAGACACATCATCACTAAGTATTAGAAGCAAAATTTGTTACATGGGTCATCGACGATTTTTGCCTCCAGGCCATAGTTGGTGAAGGAGGAAGCAATATGATGGTAAAATTGAGTGTGACGCCCCTAAAACCTGGGGGTCCCGTTGACCAACCATCAACCTACAAAAATACTATTTAGGTCATTGCGTACCTAAGCTTTGATACCAAACTAGCATCAAATACTTGTGGATATCGAGTGACTCGGTACCACCCCGGTACATCCCATTTACCAGGATCTGTTCATCCATATTTAAGTTGAAAATATGCGAACATTACATTTAAAATAGTTCGTAAGAGTTCGATCACGACTCTCTTACCATTATTACATACCCGACTAAATTGGCAATGGTTAAAAAATAATTTAATTACAATTCTTTTATACAAAATTACATGCTAGAACTACTTTGTTCCAAGCACTTTTACAAAATGATTTATCAAGGCCATATGTCGGCCTTCTTCACAATCATAACCTTGACTGAGCATCGTCCACTGGTGTACACCCTGCACCTAAAATGTTGTCCCATAAAGGCTAAGCCACGCCCAGTAGAGAAAACCTCCTATAAGGGCTACTCCTCACCTAAGTGCACATACAATGTTCAATCAACATTTCACATCAACATTCCACTAAAGAACATACCAATTCTAAATGCAATCCTACATGTCAGGCCATAAAATGAGATGCAACTTAATCATGTACCATGCCCCGAGTCCTTACCGACTCCATCACACAATGTCTAAGCCCATGCGTGATAAACCGTCATTCTAGATGACATCCAATTATCATTTTCAAAACAAATTTCATTTGTTTATAAACCAAAATTTTTTTGGATGATACACCTCAATGATCATTTTATATTCAAAATCAAGTTCCTTTTTGTGGGTAGCAAATTTTTGGTGTCACACTACAGGCTTTGCAAACCTAGACACTCTTACGACCTTTCACCGTTGGGGACTATGTCTGACCATAATTGGCAAGTCTTTCACCCGAGGGGGGGTTTCTATCCCTACTTGCTAATACCCAACACATATTTTCTTTACCACTTTATTCAATCGTACAACTCTATTAGACTTTTTCCCATTTAACCGAGCCCACCCAATCAAACATCAAATGCAGTGTCGATTCATCAACCATGCACTCACACCTATTTAATGTGATGTCCCCATGCAAATGCAATGCAATATGTCATTTCATGTTATATCATGCCACATATATGATGAATGCTACATGGAAAACACAATCCACACCACTTACCGGGTGCCAATGACAATCACATCACCTGCATAGGACTTCCATACATCATTTCATTCATGTCAATGTCTAAGCATATATCAACATTCACATGCAACATGTCATTCTATGTTCAAGCAGTGACACACACATGTAAATAAGAATGAATATTTGCAGATATAGTATCACTACATGTCAATACATTAGAACACACATATTGACATCCAAATATGTCACTATTAGTCAAGCAATGAAACTCATGCAATCAAGCCATGTAATGGCCATTTGCACATATACACTCATCACATGTCAATACATTAGAACACACATATTGACATCCAAACATGTCACTCTTAGTCGAGCAATGACACTCTCAATCAAATCACAAATTGGCCCCCGAAGTAAGCCACAAACAATCACAAACCTGGCCACAAAACCGGCCTCAAACAGGTCATAACATACCACTATTTCATGTTACAAGCCTGCCTGTGCATACTTCCTTCGCCAGTTCGCCTAAAGCGCACTCAGAAAGTCCACATTCACCATTCCCGAGTTCACCTGAGCGTGCATGCCCCGCCAGCACGCCCTTCGCCTAGGGTGATTTCGCCTGTGTGAAGAACCAATCTTCCATGGGAAGATTCACACCTTCACCTAGGAGAAGAAACATCGAGCGAAACCCGAAAACCAAGTTTTTCTTCACCACAACGGGCCCTTGAACGAAAAACCCTCTTTTCCCAGCCTAAAAATGGAAAGTAAGCCAAGGTAAGAAGAATCTCTTACCTCTTGGAGCGTAGAAAAACGGATAGGAAGCTTCCTAAACCCGAAAAATTATATCTCCCACTACTACAAAAAGTTAAATAGACTACGGTTGGTTTTAGGAAAAAGACTACATTTTTAGTAATAAATGTAGTCTAATATTTTAGACTATGTTTCACAATTTTTCATAAATTAAATGACTACATCTATAATTAAAAATGTTGTAGTATAATTATATTATCTTTTAATATAAAAAGACTACATTTTTAATTAAACTGTAGTCTTATATTATCTTATAATATAAAAAGACTATGTTGTTAATTAAGTCGTAGTCTTATATTATCTTAGAGTAATAAAAAAGACTACGTTGTTAATTGGGTCAGAGTCTTATATTATCTTGCAATATAAAAAGACTAATGCTTTTAATGAAGCCGTAGTCTTATATTACCCTATAATATAAAGACTACAAGCCTTATTTAAGACGTAGTCTAATATAAACTAAAATTGATTTATTTTTTCTCTCCTAAGAATGTAGTCTTTTATCCTTTCCTAAAAATTTATCCTTTTTCTTAAAAACCCTCTTTTAAAAACCTCTCAATATATTGGGAAGTATTTTAACATTTTTTTTGGGCAACCGACATGTAAATGAGATGATTGAGATTTCTCTAAACTTAACCAATGATTTCGAGTTCGAGCCTCGCACTATAATCCAGACTGTGGTAGAGCCACGCTCTCTTGTGATCCTGTGCCAGCAAGCTTTTCCCTGTGGTGCATGTATACGCCTAAGACTAGTATGATAAAAACCATATTTTTTAAAATATTTATCTTGATAACCTTCCTTAAAATTAATTTTATATATATTGAGTTCCAATAGTTGTACAACACTTGAAATAAAAGCCGTCACAACTTGTTTCTCGATGTCTCCATCAATCTCAAAATCTTCGCACATCAAAAAACCTAGAATCCCAAATCAAAGACATAGTCGGTTTCCATCAAGCCCACATTTTCATTTCCTAGTTACTATCCAACCCTTTTACCTTTAGACTTCTATTTCCTAACCCTCGCCCTATCTATGAAACCCATCTCTGCTTTCTCATTCCAAGGGTTCTAGAAAACTGCTTCAATTCTAAAATCATTTCCTCGGGGACGCCAAGAATCAATGACGATTCATCGGGTCATCCATGCCCACGCCTTCAATTGTTCCACTTCAGGCTATAACAAGGGCTTCTCGGCTAAACATCATTTTCAATGTAATTTCTAGTTCTCGATCTTGTCCAACAATGGTGATGACCTCAGACTAGCTATGTTGCCTAACTATTTACATCATGGTTTCTACATTCTCCTCTTCTTGACAAATTTAAATTTATTCATCCTCATGTTTCTTTTCTATAGGACTTGTTTATGATACGTTGTTTTAATTGAATGTGTTTCTCGTTGTTTCGTCTCCATTCTTTTCCTTTGTTAATGTTTTTCTAGTTCTTATACATTCGACTTTATCAATAAACAAAGAGTCGAGCTTCGTTTGGTTTTTTAGTGAAGATTTCACTTTATGGTTATTAATATGCAACTATTTTAGTTTTTACTATGTTATTATTCGTGAGGGCTGAGATGTCATATATTTCCTCGCCCAAATCTATGTGGCGGTCACAAGGGTTAGACTATTGTTTCGATTCATGGCATAATCAAGCTGGGGACGTAGATCGATATGGAGGTTTGCCTTGATCAGATGTGAGAGAAGCAAAAGGGATGAGTATCTATTAGGAGGGGAGGGCCTTAAACGCCATAAGACATGGGTAAGGATTTAAGAAAAGAGTATGTGTTGAAAAGAAAAATTCCAAAATTCTGTTCTTTCTTTGCTTGTACATGCTTTACTGATTATATATTATATACTCTTATCCTAATTTAGTGTGGAAAAAGGATCTCTAGAGAGTTCTCAGTGGGAACTCCCAGACTCAACTCAGGAAATTCTTAGCTCCAAAGAATTATATTAGCTAAGTCAGGGCTTCTCATATACCGATTTATCCTTATTCTCCTTTCATTTGACATCAATGAAAAGCCCCTTGTCGTTTGTTTGCCACATCATTCCTATAGAAAGTCACTTTGAGTTTCCATGAGGACAGTTATTTTTTTATTCTTTACCATCGCATAGTATATTGGGCATACTGATGGTTTTAGCCATCAGTATGTGTAAGGATTTAAAGGAGAGGGGTTTTAGCCATACGACATGAGTAAGAATTTTGTTCTTTCTCTTCTTATACATGCTTTAATATTTATTATACCTTATCCCACTCATGTAAAAAAAAAAAAAAAAAAAAAAAAAAAAAAAAAAAAAAGGAATCTGCACCAGGTGTGGGGCCCCACTCAGATAAGCTTCAGGGTTCTCACCAAAGGAACCATATCGTTAAGTCGCCTTATACCGATTTATCCTTATTCTCTCACAGTTTGACATCAATGACAAAACCCCTGTTGTTCACTCATTCTGTAGAAAGTCAGCTAGAGTTGATATGGCATGAGAATAGGGTTATTTATCATTTCATCATTAGTATGCAATATTAAAAATTTGGCAGTCAACTATCAAAATACATATAATAACATGAATAATATTATAATCTAACAAAGGTATTCGAGGGTATTTTGAGAATAAGTCAGAAATGAGAGGTCTATGTTTTCAAGTAAAATAAGTGACCGAGACATTTTAATATCTTCACATTGAATGGAATAATCTATTGACAAACCTTCAATGTCTTATTCTCTCGCCTTTATCCTTAGTGATTAAAATGAGGGATTTCACAAGCATACATAAGTGTGGTTCCTATGGCTAACAGCACATCTAATTTCAAATCTAAGCAAAATAGTTTACTCATATCGATCGTTTCTTCTGCTTTTGTGATTTAGGACAATGTTTTTCTCATATTGAATATCTTATACCATGCTTCTTGTAAGGTCAACTATATCATACCAAGTTTCTAATATTAATTAAAAACCATGTTTCTCATTTTATCTTACGGTTTTTCTTCGCTTAAATCCGGTGTTTAAGTCCGTGATCAACCTCTCAAATTTGTTATTATTTGTTGTCCAATCCATATTTTTTCTCTTTTTTGATATTATATTATTCTTTCCTATTCTTTGTGTCCACAACTTTGTATATATTTTTATTTTTTTTTCTTTTTTCTCTCACTCACCTTGATTTCTCACCATTGTTATTCCACTCACCTTGATTTATTCTCACACTATTGTTTAGTTATGCTCTACACTCCACATTGATTTTTGCTTATCATTATTATTTAGTCATCCATCATGGATTTTTGCCTCATCATTTTAATTTAGTTTTGCTGTTATATTTAGCCCTTAGCCTCTTATATTTGTTTCTCTCAGGTAGCAAGCATAATCATTTTTTGCTTTTATATATATATATGTAGATTTAACTTCTATTTCCATTTTTGGGACATAGATGGTGGTTTCACCAGGCATGGAAGGTAAGTCGAAAGAAATTGATGACAAATCAAAGAAAGCTGAACCAATGTAAGTTATATTTATCTTTTCAATTTACTTGTCATCTTTCAATTTTTTTACTTGTATATGGTTTGATAAATTTAATTAGTTTTTTAGATAAAATCATTTATATTTATTGATTTAATTTAGTTACTAGTATTTTTTGAATTTAAACAAGTATTCAGATAAGTCATTGTACTCGTTGATAGACGACAAAAAAAGATACGAGGATGGTGTCGAAGCTTTTTTGAATTATGCTAAAAAAAATTTAGGTGACCTTAGTTCCATACAATGTCCATGCATAAAATGTGGGAATATGAAAGTTCATTATATCACAATGGTTAAAGATCATCTTTTTTGTAATGGTATCGACTCAAGTTATGATGTATGGACATGGTACAAAAACGATATGTAATGTCAAGGAAGATAAGTAAGACCTTAGATGTCAAGAATGCTGGTTTCATACAATGATGATATCAATGCCGTAAATGGTCAGGGCTAAACGAGATCTATCGGAATGTAATCCATAGAAATTGACTCATAGGATGATGTCAGCGCCTTTATAATAATCGTTGTAGCGGTCTACTAAGCTTTCTGCTGGGCACGATTATACAACTTTAAAACAAAATATGGGTGGAGTGATGCAAGTTTCAATGAGCTATTGCTTTTGGGTGATAAAGCCTAAAAGGAAATTTGATGCCAACATCAATATATGAAGCAAAAAAGACATTGTGAGCCTTAGGAATGCAATATGAAAAGATACACGCATGTCCAAATGATTGCATTTTGTATAGAAATGCAAACAAGGATGTTGATGTATGTCCAAATTGTTCTGAATCAAGATGGAAAGTTCCCAAAGGATCCAATAATCCAAAAGTAAAGTACGCCTAAGAAAGTCAGGTGGTATTTTCCCCAATACCCGTGGTTAAAGAATGTATGGTACTGCCAACATCGAAAGATTTGATATATTCTAGTGAAAGAGAAGTCGATAATTAAATTCGACATTCAATAGATGCAAAGATCATGGAAATTAATAGACCACAAATGGCCTAATTTCGCATGTGAGCCACAAAATCTCTGTTTGGCACTTGCAACAGATGGGATAAATCCACATAGCTCCTTAAGTAGTCGTCACAATACATGGTCTGTCGTACTTATTACCTACAATCTCCCACCATGGTTATGTATGAAGCGAAAATTCATGATGTTAACCTTATTGATATCTGTCCTAAGCAAATGGAAATGATATTAACATCTTCTTGCAACCACTTATCGATGATTTAAAATGCTATGGGATGCTGCTCTGCAAGCTGAAGTTTATGATGCATATTTGCAAGAGGTATTCACCTTAAAGGCCGTATTACTTTGGATGATAAATGATTTACCCACGTATGGAAATTTGAGTGGCTGTAGTGTGAAACCCTGAAAAATCTAAATTTTCAAATAAAGGGTAAAATAGTAATTTCGGTCAAATTCCGGAATTTTTTTTTCTATCTTAGATGACGAAACTGACTTCACCATTGAATCACTCTCACAAATCTAGCTACCACGGGCCAACAATCTTTCTCAAGTTCCGAGCCGCCTAATTTCATGTTTTCGAGGGGCTAGTAGTAATGGACACTGGCGAATTGGAGGGCTCAAGACGACATCGTCAAAACGGAGAGCTAGTCAAACAATGAGCCTGCGTACTAAGCATAGTGACATGTGACATCATGTCATCGAGGAACTCCATGGCAGATGGATAAGAGGATAAGAGAAATCCTAAGAGCCAATGAGAATTGGACATGTGGCAAGTGAGAGGACATCTCACTGACTCTCTATCTCTCCTAACCTACGGGAGAGGCTTGGCTGAGAGAGAGAAAGGAAAACCAAATTTGAGTATTTAAGAGTTAGAGAGAGAGAGGCTCTACCTTCATTCTAGATTTTTCCGACGCATCGGACCATTGGGCTTCCCAAGAAAGCAAGAGGGAAGATCATCTTCACGACAAGGGCTTCGCATAGAGATCGGAGTTGAGGAGTTTCGACAAACTCCGAGAGGTAGGGCCCTACCGTTTAATTCGCCTCAAGGGTCATTCAAATGGCATGGGTCAGATGAGCCAGCGAGTGGCCATGTGAACCATCCCAAGATTCTCAGATAAGCAGCCGGAGATTCTAACTATTTTCTGACCGATTGACTAAGTAATTGTCCATGTGTGCCATTTTTATGTGTTAGGGTTAAAAATGAATAATGGTGTTGGTTTTCTTGCCCTAAGGGGAATGTTTTTTTGTGTTTTGAACCATGGGAAGCTTCCATATTGTGGTAGTAAACATTACCCGGACTTTAGAACTGGTTTTTGGGTAGGAAATAAAGGGAATTTTGTAGTGAGTCCTTCAGGTAAATTGTAGCCACATCAGTGAAATTGATGTTAGGCTTTTGAATTTCTCAAATCGGACATTTTTATCCCAAGTTATGGTTCGTTTACCCTGAACAGTCTAGAGGAAGGGCTGCCCGGATGGGTTCACCCCAGATGGTTCCGCCCAACTAGGGTCATGCATGACCTCCAACTTCGGAAGGTCATAACTTCTTAGTCTGAACTTTGATTTTGGTGTTCTTAGACTCTATGGAAAGCTCATTGAGTCAGAATTTCATCCATATGCCTGTGGAGGGCATTGGGTTCCGGAGCTAGCCGGAAAGGGTCAATCGGGTAGGTTGGGTAGGCTGGCCGGGTAAGGACTGCCTATTCATGTGTGACCTCCAACTTCGGAAGGTCATAACTTCTTCGTCCAAACTCTGATTTGGGTGTTCTTAGACTCTATGGAAAGATAATTAAGTCATGATTTCATTCATATTCCTTTGGATGGCATTGGGTACTGGAACTGGCCGAAAAGGGTCAACGGCAAATGGGTAGGTCGGCCTGCAAGGACTCCATTTATTCATGTGTGACCTCCAACTTCGGAAGGTCATAACTTCTTCGTCCAAACTCTGATCCAGGTGTTCTTAGACTCTATGGAAATATCATTCAGTCAATATTTCATCCATGTTCTTATGGAGGGCATTGGGTACTGGAGCTGGCCGAAAAGGGTTAATCGGGCAAGTTGGGTAAGCTGGCCGGGTAAGGATTGCCTATTCATGTGTGACCTCCAACTTCAAAAGGTCATAACTTCTTCGTTCGAACCGATTCAGGTGTTCTTAGACTCTATGGAAATATCATTGAGTCAGAATTTCATCCATATTCTTGTGGAGGGCATTGGGTACTGGATCTGGCCGGAAAGGGTCAATCGGGAAGGTTGGGTAGGCTGGCTAAGTAAGGACTGCCTATTCATGTGTGACCTCCAACTTTGGAAGGTCATAACTTCTTCGTCCGAACTCCGATTCAGGTGTTCTTAGACTCTATGGAAATATCATTGAGTCAAGATTTCATCCATGTGCCTGTGGAGGGCATTGGGTACTGGAGCTAGCCAAAAAGGGTCAATCGGGCAGGTTGGGTAAGCTGGTCGGGTAAGGACTGCCTATTCATTTGTGACCTCCAACTTTGAAAGGTCATAACTTCTTGGTCCAAACTCCAATTCGGGTATTATTAAACTCTATGGAAATCTCATTGAGTTAGAATTTCATCCATATTCTTTTGGAGGGCATTGGGTACTGGAGTTGGCCGAAAAGGGTCAATCGGGCAGGTTGGGTAGTTTGGTCGGGTAAGGACTGCCTATTCATGTGTAACCTCCAACTTCGGAAGGTCATAACTTCTTCGTTCAAACTCTGATTTTGGTATTCTTTGACTCTATAGAAAGGTCATTGAGTTAGGATTTCATAAATATTCTTGTGGAGGGGATTAGGTACTGGAGCTGGCCAGAAAGGGTCAATCGGGCAGGTTGGGTAGGCTGGTCGGGTAAGGATTGCATGTGTGACCTCCAACTTCGGAAAGTCATAACTTCTTCCTTCGAACTCCGTTTCGGGTGTTCTTAAACTCTATGGAAAGCCCATTGAGTCATGATTCCATCCATATGCCTATGGAGGGTAGTGGGTACTAAATCTAGCCGAAAAGGGGCTCCTGGGAAGGTCAGGTAGGAGGGCCAGGTAGGGATGCCTAGTCATGTGTGACCTCCAACTTCGGAAGGTCATAACCTCTTTGTCCGAACTCTGTTTTGAGTGTTCTTGGACTCTATGGAAAGACAATTGAGTCAAATATCTAGCCATGTACTTGTGTAGGGCAGTAGGTGATTATAACCCTACTTAAAATCTATGCTTTGCACCAAGTGTTCAGGTTGCATGGTTGTGTCGAGGTGAATAGCCGAGATATAACATGACCATTGCATAGAATGTTGTAGGCTACTTTATTGGGTATGGTATGGCTATGTATGGGAGGCCATGAAAGGCCATATGGTTTAGTTCCAACAACTTAGGATTAAAGGATAGAGAACTTCTATGACCTGTTTCACACTGTGCAAGACTTTGGTGGGTTAGGGTTGGAACTGGAAACTAAAATTTTCTAGGTTTTCTGGTTGTTTGATATTGTATGGATGATTGGAACCAAACCGGTTCATGTTTGTGAAGGGGCCGTGAGGTGCCCTGTTGGATAGGTCCAAGATTGTGACCTGGTTGTGTGTTATTACTTGTATGAATGACATGCAGTGTGAATTTCGTTAATATATATATATGCATGCTTGATATATTAACATGAATTATCGTGAATGGCATATTGCATTTCATATGCATTGGGGCAACCTAGAACAGTAGGTATGAGTGCATGACATGTTTTTGGAGGGTTGGCTTACAAATGATTATCGGAGATGTCAAATGTAATAAAATCGTAGGGTAAATCTGGGAAATTTATATCTAAAATTGTTCAAGAATTTCGAGAGTTGTCCATCAGCTCATCTCTGAGGATGAACCATGACTGCTTTCTGAGTAGCTATCCAAGAATTCACCCTGAGGTCAGTCTAATGTAATTTTATCTAGGTCGGTATCAGGTTTTCAAGAACAAAAAAAAATCTTTTGTTTTGAAAACAGTGATTCTCACACTTGGCTTAGGCATGCGTGAAAGAGTCGGTGAGGGCTCGAGATATGGGAAAAAGGGTGAGTCAAATTCTCATCCATGACATGTAGACATTCGAGTAGGAATCATAAATTCACTTGAATGTGTGTGTTTGCCATTACATGAGCACTTAGGTGGGGAGTAACCTTCGTAGGAGATTATCACTACTGGGCTTTGCTCACCCCATCGTGGGACCCCCTTTCAGGTACATGAGAAGACGACGCTCCTTTGAGGCCGTGAGGCTAGGGGCTAGGCTAAGCCTGCTGTGGCCTTGAGAAAGATTTTTGTAAAATATATTAGAACGTATCTAGTTTTAATATATTTTTGCATGTAAAAGTGTAGGAGAGTTGCATCAATCTCTATAAATGCTATAAGAAATTGGTTATTTAAAGAAAATATAAAGAAATGGTCTCGATATATGAGACATGTGGAGCGTGGTATCGAGCATCCGATATTCACAGTGTTTCCGAGTTGATCTGTTATCAACGGACCCCCGAAAAGGCCACACAGCTAAGTTAAGGGTTATTTGGCTGCTCCATCGAGTTGAAATACACAGAGTGTATACTTGAAACATAGTCGAAAAAAATGTGTACTGGGTCATAGGAGATTTTTATGTTAAATCATCCATATGTAATGAAGAAACAACTTAATGGTTGTCAAGAGTCTGAAGCTTGAGCCAAACTTTAACCTGAATAGAAATTTTACAAAAGACTATAACATTAATTATGTGTATGGGAAAAAACAAGCAAATACACAGCATGTTGAGAATTCAAAAAAGAAGGACAAGGTTCGAGAGGCAAAGCTCCAGTGCTGCATGGAAAAAGGTCAATATTTTTTTATCTTGAGTATCGGAGTTTCTTCATGTACGTCATGTCTGGGATGTGATGCATATTGAGAAAACGATGTAGAGCATCGTGGGAACCCTTCGATATACCCGAAAGTCAGCGACGTACTGCCACTGCTGCATCTAGTAAATCTAGGAATTCGAAGTGAGCTACAACCAATAGTGGGTGAGAAAAGGACATATTTGCCTGCTGTAAGTTACACACTTTCTAAGGCTGAGAAAATCAAATTTTACAAGATGTTATCTGCACTTAAAGTTCCCGATGGATACTGCTCTAACTTAAGAAATCAGGTTTCTATGGAAGAATTGAGTTTTATGGCCTAAAAATCTCATGACTACCAATACACTTTGATCCATCAAATTCTTCCATTGACATTACGAGGATTGTTGAAGAACATGAGATCCATAATAACTGTATTTCGGGGCTCGTTTTCAACGCACTTTCTGCACAAAGCTCAGGATACTGTAATCCAGTTTGCTACAAGAAGAACTTGTGAAGACATTATGTCTGATGGAAAAGAATTATCCTCCTTCATTTTTTGACATAATGGTTCATTTAACAGTACACCTTGTATGCAAAGTTCAGTTATGTGGACCAGTCTATTTAAGATGGATGCATCCTTTTGAAAGATTCATGAAGATCTTAAAAGGATATGTACGCAATCGTAATAGGCCAGAAGGTTGCATTGCAAAATGTTATATTGCTGAGGAAGCTGTAGAATATTGTTCAGAGTACTTGTCAAATATGAAAGCAGTTGGGATCCCATCAATGAGAAATGAGTGTGATGTCTTAAGAAAGTATCGAAAACCACTTTCTAGTTCTCTGCTGCATTAGAGCCGATGTGAAAGAAGTTGTGAGCAAGCACATCTTTATGTGTTGGAAAATACAATAGAAGTTGAAGCCTATATAGAGTAAGTCAGACCCATCACATGCTATTTGAGTCTCATTAAATGTTCTTATTATTAAAGTATGTGGTCATAATTGAATAAGTTTTAACATACAAGCAACACATGGAAGAATCAAGGCGCCTAATCCAAATAAAACAAAGAGACAAAAGTGGCTTCAGGATGAGCATAATCGAACGCTCATAAATTGTTATGCGGGAAGGTATATGACGCGTGCTTGGCATCTTATTGGAGATCATCATTTTTTTATACTTGACTATTATTTTTTACTGTTGAATCTTAAAAATGAATGTAGGTTGCATTTGAGATTAAGGAATCTAGTAACATAATTTCTGATACACTGAGGTGGATATCTCATGGACCCCAACCCCAAGTGATAAGATATGATGGATATCTTATGAATGGAGTTCGATTTCACACCCAAAAACGTGATAGTACTAGATTTGTTCAGAATAGTTGTGTCACATTAACTGCTAAAACAATGCAAGTGTCTAGCTCGAAGGACAAGAATTCGATAATTTCAAACATGTCCTTTTATGGGGTTCTTCAAGATATATGGGAACTTGATTATATTGAATTTAAGGTGGTAGTTTTAAGTGTTGATAGGTTTGAGAGCTCTAGTGGGAGTTAAAGAAAACAGATGGATTACTTTTGTGGATGAATCTTTTAAAATCGAATATAAGTCAGTTTCTTTTATTTTGTCTACTCATGCCCAACAAGTATTTTATGTCGAAGATGGAAATGATCCGAAGCAGTCGGTGTAGCTTCAAACTCAGAGCACATGTTTAATGGTTAATGATGATGAGTTAGGTGATATGGTATTAGAACATTTGTGTTATCGGATCATTGCGCAATTATGATCTTTGAATATTATGGATGATTCTCAAACTACCTTGTAATAGGATGATGACGGGGGTACTTGGGTACGATAATTAAGCATAAAGTAGTTGCCTGCTTTGTTATCAAGTATATCTTTGTTTTTTGGTATTTTATATTTATATATTATGATTTTTTTATGAAAAATAACATTATAATTTTTACTCTTTGGATTGTGACATTAATGAAGAACTATGCAGCGTGAAAATGTCAAAAGAAAAAGGGATTCGAAGTAGTGCTTTTAAGTAGTAAAAGCTAGGTCTCATGGAGTAAAGGAGGTGAGTTACAACGAAGAGGACAATCTTTAGGAGAGATTAATACGGAATGCAAAGTTATCTAGGTGTGTGCCAGCCTTGTGCCTGTAATTTAATGTTGTACTAGGTTCACGAAGGCGAAAAATAAAATTTGTTCAAATAAGGTGAGTTTTTATTAATTTTTTTAATTTAGATTTTGGTTCATTAGTATGCTCTTATGTATACATGTTTTTGTAGAAAACTTATAATGCCCAGTTGAGGAAAGAAAGCATATATTTGTCACGCTATGCAATAAAGGCATTAGAGATGATTGAAAGAATTCTTCTGCAGATCATTTGGGATGACCCTTGTACAACCATACCAAAGATTATCCATTTCATAAAAGGTGCTTGGAATGCCTTTGTGGTGGGTCTGGTTTCCTCCCGAGTTCGAAGTATAGTATGGGCCTAATTAAACCCAATGAGGTATCGACATCATTCATCTAAGTATGGATTTGTTAATGTGGACGAAAGATAGTAAGTGTTGAATATTTAGTTTCTACATAGTTGGAAGTAATTATTAGCTAGTTTTATTGAAATATTTGTTGTCTAGCTAATTATAGAAAAAGATATAGGCATCAATGAAGACATTGGAATGAAGTGTTGAATGAAGCTATTTATTCGTTGATGGTCTGATAGTAGTATCGAGAAGTCATCTGGAAAATTGTAAATGCATGTTATTGTTAATTTAATAGCTAATTATAGTTCTTTTATAACTACAATATGGTTTGTTTTATCAACATATCGGGATGAGATATACAATGAAGATTATGAAAGATGGATCAATAAGAATCGGGACAAAAAACGTCTGGAAGATGGCGTGAAAACCCAGGCATAGTGTTGAGTAAAGAAGTGCTGGGCATGGCAGTTACTACGTACAACCTATTTCAATCTTCACAAAAAGAACAAAAATAGCGAACTCTTACAACATTTGACAGAAGAACAAGCTGAATAGCAAACAAGAAGATGTGAGAAGAAAATCATTGCTTGATCAGCCTAAGTCTACTTAATGAAGAAGAAAATAGAAAGTTAGGGAGAGTTCTGAGGTACTGCAAGTGCTCTATGTTTGAGACAAAGGTAGTTGTGCTCAAGTGCTTGCATCCAAATAAACATTCTTGCTTAGATACAAGTGTTGCAGTATAGAATTAGTTTCCATTGAATGAAAAACATGCAAAGGTATGTTAATATTTACTTATATTTGTAGCATTTTGTATTCATAATGCTTATAATTTTTCTAATATTTATTGCTTTGAAGGAAAACCATGCAAATTAGCGGTAGAATCTATTGATAATATAATTGGATATAGATACAGGTGATTAGAATGTAGCACCAAACTGGTGGCGTGAGTTCCTTTAGGTATTCATAATTATGACATATTTATTGATGTTTGATGTGATGTTATATATTTCAATAACAATTGAAGTGATGATCCTGAAGGATTAAAAGTTTTTTGGTTCTCGCATGTTATGTATAAATGAGTAGTTATTGATGATCGGTCAGGTATCTTAAACCTTTTAACATCTATCATTTGCTGATTAATTTATAATGATAAACTATTTGTTATGTAACATATGTGAATTGAATTTCATTATTATGAGCAGGGCTAGATTGTTTACGCAAAAGTTGCAATTAGAAAACAAGAAAAAGGATCCATGGAGTTTGTCATATTTAAAGAATCACATTGCAAAAAAGTTTGGGAGATACAATACAATAAATTGTGGTATTGGATGTTGGTGTCTTTGATTATGAGCAGTCTGTTATTATTCGAGAAGATATCGATAACTTTTACCAAATGGAAGATTACTTCTAGTTGTATTGTGCTATATATGAGGTAATAAGATATTTTCTCAGCACTTTGCATTTTCATATGCGAGAATTACTATATGTTACAAGTTTCTAATAAATGTGGAAATTGAATAATTTAGTTTATTAATATTTATTTCAATAACTCAAGAGAATCATTCTTTTAAACATGTATGGCTTCATAGACCCTGGATAAATCTCTGTACACTCTGGATCGACTGGATCACAATCAAATTTGATTGCTAAAAGATTATAGCGTTGTTATGTGGATCAATTATTTCTAGCTCCGCCTGCTCATTAAGTAGTTTTTAATGAAAATTGATATTTTTTGATAAGTTGTTGATTAATTATTCTTATGTTTATGAAGGGATCCTTTGTGGTCCTTGTAGTGGTTATTGACCCTCATGGGGACAAGTATATTTTTGTGATTACATTGGATGTTGTGAGGAAAAAGAATTGAAAGAGTGTTGATAATAAGTAGTATTTATTTCTTTGGTTTTATAGTGTTGCTGAATTATATCATTTGAGTCTCACGCTATTATTATACTTTGTTAAATTGGTGCATAAGGTATATAATGCTAAGGATTGACCGAGTTACCAAAGAAAAAAACTTATTTGGGAGTCTATTAAGGTATATTGAGTTACTTTGTATGTACTAATAATTCATAATTAGATCTTATTTGTTTGAGATCGCAAAACTTTAAAATTATTTTCAAAGTGTCCTAAGCAACCATCGGGTGTTGAATGTGGCTATTAATAATCATCAGCTAATATGAAGAGAGATCATTGAAAGAAATCACATCATTTGTTCATTAAATCTTGAGTTATTATTCGTATGTGATTCCATACTTGATAGTACTATGGTTTTTAGATTTTATATCATGTTATTTAGTGCTCTTTTTTGTGCTGTGTATATATGAGTTTGACGGAGAAACTTTATAAACAAGAAGAGATGAGCACTATGAGCTGAGAATGGGTCGAGTACTTGCAAGGCTTCATTTGAAGAAATGTTATGGATGTTTGTTTATAAAACAGTATTGGATATTTGTATAACAGTATTGGATATTTCAGTTCAATATTTTTGGTATTTTTTTGGAATTGAAAGTATATGTTTATATGACAGGATTGGATATTATACTACGTTTTGAAAATGATCTAATCTTCACTTAATAGACTATGTTTTTCAATAAAAAAAAAGTATCTTTACATACGATTGTAGATGTGGTTAAAAATTAAAAAAGCGTGGTGCAAATGGTTCTAACTGCGTCCACAAAAGCGTAGTCTTTTGTACATAATAGGCGTGATTAAAAATTCGAAAAATGTAGTTAAAAGTAGTTTAACTACGTTTAAAGCAATAGTGTCTTTGTTCATAATAGACGTAGTTAAAATTGATCAAAATGATCAACATCTGATTATAAGACTACATTTTTTTTGATAAAAGCATGTAGTCTAAATATATTTAAAGACTACGTTTTTGCACTAACTACGATCTAAAGCGTCAGTCTAAGTGGGACTTTTAACTACACTCACCTAGACTATGGTTTAGAAAAAGTAGTCTATATATAAAAGACTACGTTTTTTAGACGTAGTCTAATTAAAAAATTGTTGTAGTGTCCCGAAATCTCCTTTCTTGGATCTTCGACGAAATCCTTTTTTCTAAGTACCCACGCATACCCCTCGTCGATGTGATGAACTTTTGTTCTTGGCTCGACGAAAACCGATCGACGAAACTCCATAGATCTTGGAAGGAAGCCTTTGGCTCTCCTCTTCCTCTCTTCTCTCACTGTCTCGGTTAAACCAGGAAAATGGGCCTTTCCTTGCCATAATTCCCCTTTTGTCCTAACTTAAGTTTAAGTTAGATGCATGGCCCATGTCATGCCACGTGTCCACCCTTACTTGAATCCGATTTTAGCCCGAAGCGATATGTTTTATCTCAGTTCAAGTTCAAATCATATCCATGAACTTAACTCAAGTTATTCCCAACTTTCGAGATGTTCATAAACAATATCATCTTGTAAACGCGAACACCATCAACCCAGAAAAACTGAAAATCCCTCTCACTATAAAATTCCAGCGAAGTCGTCTGGATAACTAGATTTCACAGAGACAAATCAGCGGTAGGTCGCAGTTTCACCATCCGATAATAGAAAATTTTTCGGGTTCAAGCACACTATTCCAACAATTCTGCATTTTGCCTTTTCGAAAAAATGTCGATTTTCTCGAGAGTTTACATTAAGCATTGCCCACCCCCAAGGGTTTTCTATATTAATGATATATTGCAACAGTTATTTCATCTTAAAGAAATGAAGCCTGGTAAACATCCAAATAATGTAGATAGAAAGAAAAAACAGGCCCTTAGAGAACTAAATTGGACAAAAATAAGTATTTTCTTCATATTAGAGTATTGGCCAAAGTTCAAATTAAGGCATAATATTGATGTTATGCATGTTGAGAAGAATGTGTGTGATAATATTGTGGGAACCTTGTTAAATATTGAAGGAAAGACAAAAGACACAGATAAAGCTCGTTTGGATTTAAAGAATTGCATCTACAAGTACAAGGGAACAAATTAGTAAAACCTCATGCATGCTACACATTAATTGGAGATGAGAGGAAAGAGCTCTACAAATTTATCAAATCAATTAAATTTCAAGATTGTTATGCTGCAAATTTATCAAGAAATATTAGCATTGGTGATGGGAGAATATCAGGTTTAAAAAGTCATGACTATCATGTTTTGTTATAGAAGTTAGTTCATATTGCCATACGACCATATTTGAATAAGGATTTGTGTACAACATTAGTGGAGTTGACTAGTTTTTTCGAAAAGTTATGTGCAAAAACATTATATTTCAATGACTTGGAAAAGCTAGAACAAGGGATTATCTTAATATTGTGGCGAGGAGAGACAGTGCGGTGTCTTTAAATCAGGGTTCCAGTTGATACCGTTAACCTCTACGAATGCACACATTGTCTCATATCTATGAGACCCATACATGGTAAAATGTACATTGGCCCAGCCTCCATACTCACAAAAATGTATATTTTATACAAAAAGTTAATTACAATTATCAATGGTCTTTTACCCGGTTACACAAAATACATAACAAGGCCATGTATGGCCATTTCTTAAATCTCTAAGACCTCGGATGGAGTCATCCCTAGGTGAACCTTCGATTTGCCTGAAATAATTTTCCCTCGATAGGGTGAGCAATACTTGATGGTGGAATTTATCCTACATGGGTTACTGCCCGCTAAGTGCGCATGTAATGGCAACTTGAGCACATTAAAGTAAAACATGCAAGTTCTGCTCAAATGTCTACATGATATGGATAAGATGTGACCCACCCACTCCCATGTCTCGAGGCCCTCAACGACTCCTCACACATGCCTAAGCCAAGAGTGAGAAAACAGCATTTTCAAAACAAAGGTTTTATTTCTCAAAAACATACTCTTAGAGTTTCGGTAAAATCTATTAGACAACCCTCCCGAGGGTGAATTGCTAGGTGATTCTCGAAACCAGTCAGTAGATGTGCCTCGAGATGAATTGTTGGACAACTCTCCAAGGCACTTCTTTGGAAAATCTTCCGTGAAATTCCTTTCATCATTTTCCCTTTTATTTCTTTCGTACCCATGCCTCACCTGCTCTTGTTCTAGGTTGCCCGATTGCATATGAAATGCATTTTCCATTTCAAACAACATGCCATTATATCATTCATGCATATATTAAAAAATTCACACTTAACCACATATTATTCATTCTTAACATAACATCAAAATTAACTCACATAGATATTATGAATTCAATTCGATGTCCACACACAGTGCTATTTTATATATTCAAACATCATATTAACATTAAATTATATGTGCATTAACAATTTGTTTCGTACACACTCCAAGCCATTCACTATAATCAATATTTTGCAAGCGACACACATGGAATTTTAGTCGACGTAACTGAATTTGTTTCAACGGTCAAAAATAGTGTGTGGGCTGTCCCGGCCTTGAGAATTGCGGCGTCGGTCCCACTCCCGGAGGACAGCTCATTGTCATTTCGGCCCCCCCAGGCACTCCCGATCACGATTTAAAAACTAAACCTTGCCATGATTCTTTCTTGATCCCACGAAAGTAGTCGGGGCGCCTAAAAGCGATCCCAAATTTCCCGACATAGTCCGAGTTTTAGGGCGACCATACGACCACTCACGACCTCATATCAAACGAAACCATTTCTGAGCTCTTAAGTAAAATAAGCCAGTAAGAGAAAACCCCTACCTTCCGAAGTTTGTCAAAACTCCCCAAAACCGGTACCCACGCGTAGCCCTTGCTGTGTAGAGCAACTTTGCCTCTTAGCCCGACGAGAACTGAAGGTCTGAACGCCTGGAAATCTAGAGAGAAGTTGGACTTTCTCTATCTAAAATCTCTTTCTCCCCTCCACTGCCGGATTTCAAGCCAAAATGGAGAAGTGTTCTTCTTTTCTTTTCATTTTATTCCTCTTTTGTCCCCACAAAGCACCACTTTGACCAATTCTCATTTAAGCTCATTGGTTACTTATCCGCCGTCCACCTTTGGATTTCCATCCAATTGGGAGATGCCACATGTCCATATGGGCCCCACATGAGCTCATGTTGACTAGTGCACGACAGTGACACTGCTGTGAGCCACTCAAATAATGTAAGTGTCCACATTACTCATTTGCCTCTCGAAAACGTGTAAATTTGGTATCTGGAATTAAACGAAATTTGTGGTATTTAGATTTTCAGAAATTCCAGCGGTGAAGTTCGTTTGTCATCCGAGATCTAAAATTCTGGATTTTGACGAAATGCCAGTTTTAAGCTTTTACGTAAAAATTAAAATTCTGGGTTTCACATTCATCGACTTTATTGATGTAGTAACCGTAATTACATTTACCACATAGAGTGAAACTTGTTGGACAGTGGCTAACCGATGGATGTATCCATTTGAAGAATGAAATTTTAATCTTGTTGATAATATATTCATCTGACCACATTACGTACTACATGGGTGATTCTTATTAAATTTTTTATAATTAGGAACTTAGGCACATTGAAGAAATATGTGAGAAATAAATCTCAACCATAAGGTTACATTGCAAAGGCGTACACAATGAATGAAGCTTTAACGTTTTTTTCAATGTATCTTAGTGGAATTGAAACATGTTTTAATCAAGGTGAGAAGAATGAAAATAGATTTGAAAATCAAGGACAAGGATGTATTTCCATATTCTCATAGCAAGCTCGATCATTTGGTAATCGACAACATCTCCAATATTAAAAGGAAGAGCTAGATAAAGCACATTGGTATATTATGAATAATTGTCACGAGTTGAGACTATACTTATAGTAAGGTTTTGCCTTAACAGCAAAATGCTAATTTTATAATCTATTACTTACTATACTTTTTTTTTGTAGTGGCGAAAGAATTGAAGAGCATAATCCTTGATGATTTAGAAAAACATCAAAAACAAGACTTCCCTAAGTGGTTTGCAAATCAAGTTTATTTTGTGCAATTTCCTTTATACATTCAATGAAGAAAATAATTAATATATTTTTTGAACTATTTAGTATAAACTACTTATAATGATGTATATTCATATTGTAGATGACACTTTTGTGTGTTAAGCAATCACTTGAAGCAAATGATGAACTTTACTCATTAGCATGTAGACTAGATAATCAAGTCCACACATACACAAGTTGTATTGTTAATGGAGTTTGCTTCCATACAAAAGATCGTGATGATCAACGTATCACCCAAAATAGTGGTATATGCATTTCTGGGGAGCATAATGGGGAAGAAGTTGATTTTTATGACGTTCTATCAAATGTGGTTATTTTGAAAGATGTTTTAGGATATAAGGTTATTTTCTTCAAGTGTTCATAGTTTGACACTAACCGAAAAAAGAAGAAAATAAAACATGAATATAATTTTACCTCTATCTAAGTTAGTTCCACATGGTACAAAAATGATCCTTTTATACTGCCTACACAAGCCCAACAAGTATTCTACTTAGATGACTATAAAAATGGTCCTAATTGGAAATTTGTACAAAAAGTTAATCATAGACACACGTAGGATGTACCAGAAAAGGGTTCTTGTCTAGAAGTGGGTAAAGAGGTGTGCGGGGGAAGTGATGATGATGCTTACCAAGAAAATGAGTCTCGTGACCTTAATTGGTTTATTGAAGAAGATGATGGATCTGGATTACAATGACCTGATCATTTAGACACTAATCCAGAGATTTTTAATGATAATGTTTTGAGCTTGGTGACTATGAATGATTGTGATGATGACTTCATATGTGATGATTTTGAAGTAGAAAATGAGACACTTCATGATTATTCTAATGAAGAAGAGTTATCAAGTGATAATAAAAGTGTAAATGATTAAAGAATCTAGTAAGTTATTTCTTATTTATTTTATTACATGTCAAAGAATGAAATTTACTCTATTACATATCTTTAAATTTTTGCATTCAATAACACTCTTTATATATTTATTATTTTCTTGTATTATTCATTGATTACAGATGGCTCCTGGACATGAAAGGACAATTTCTCATTTGACTTCTTCACCCATAGTGGCAACCACAATGCCTCCTCTAGTTCCCACGTCTGATGAGGACACTAATGATAGTAAGAGATTTCTTATATTCGTAACTTCTAACTCTTATAATTTTTTAAGGTGTTTTATTGATTTTTCTTAATGTTTATACAATTTTGGTTACTTTATTCATGTATTTTCATGTTACGCTTGAGAAAATGATGCATTTTATTTTAATGTTCTAGATTCTAATTGAATAAGGATATGATGGCAGCATCTAATCAAATAAATGTTAGAGGCAAAACTAGAGGAGTCATTTTGGACCGACTTATTGAAGCTAGTGGAGGTAAACCCCTCCCTATCACACTTAAGGAATCGGATGGGAAGCAAACTAGAAAATACAATAAGAAATTGTCAAATGAAATTAGGTTAACAGTAAGGCAACATGCACCTGTAAGAGTGGAAAAATGGAAGCAAGTGCCTCAATTAGAGATCAACGCAATGCTTGATCGAATCAAGGTAAAATTCTTGTTGTGTGTGTGTGATTAATTATTACTTGTCTATTTAATTTACCTTATGTGAGTACTTTCCTCTATTGGTTTTGAAGGATAAATTTGCCCTTAATTTAACACAAGATCATGTTAAGAGAAGTTTAGAAAAACAACTAGTTGATTGTTTTAGGAATTGGAGGTGTGACTTGCATAAGCATTTTAAAAAGTTCAAAACTGTTGAAGAGGCTAAGCGTCACCCTCATGAGTTTGTGTCAAATCAAGAGGATTGGGATTACCTTTGTGATCGATTCTGTAACACCCGAGGAATTCCAATTTCTGGAAAAAGGGCAAAATCATAATTTTGGTCAAAAAATCCGAAATTTATTCTCTAGATCTCGGATGACAAAACGGATTTCACCGTTGGAATCGTCTTGCGAAATCTAGCTAGCACATCGAATTTCGTCGAATTCTAAGACAGTCGGAGTTGGCACGTTTTTCTAGGCATCACATTTCGGGTGTCGTAAAACAATATTCGATGTGAAAAAAGTCACATATAACACGTACTCATGTTCCATAAGTGGCATGAGTAGAGAAATGATGAAAATTGATGGCCGAGATAGTCCCAAATGTCAAAAATCCAAGCTTAGGGACGTATTGGTCATTAATTCAAAAGTTTAAACGATAATATGCCAAAATTTTGAATGAGTGTAGATATCCTCCTTTAACGAGCGTGAAGAACAGGGGGCACTTACGGTGAGGTGGAAATTTCGTTTTAGAGAGAGAATCTTCTCTCTAGGTTCTGAAGCGCGATCCGACCGTCGAAATTCTTCGGACGAAGGAGGAAAGGCTGCTCTGCTGAGAGAAGGCCTACGTGGACGCCAATTTGGGAGTTTCGTCAAACTCCGAGAGGTAGGGGATTTATCCTACTTGGGTTTTACACTTTATTTAAGTGTTTTATAATGTTTCGGTTTGATTGAGGCCTTGAACGGCCGTTTGAGTTTTGGGACCAAATTGTTAGAATTTTTTTGAGACATTTTGACAGTCCACGGACTATGTGTGGACGGTGTGGGCTGTGGGTTGTGATTTATGCATTAAATAATGTATTGTGATGAGTATGAGGCCGGAAATGGTCGTGAAATTCGGGTTCACAAAGTGAACCGATGATTGGTGAATTGCCGGGAACAGTAACTTGAGGGTTTCACTGTTCCCGAGAATAGTGTTCATAAAATAATTTTTGTGAAATAATGTCTTTGGTTGAGTAATTCCGTCGGGTGCTCGTGTTTGATAATTAGCCCCAAGTGAGCTAATTTTTGGTGTAATGGTGTGAAATTACATGACATGTTTGTGTGATTTAAATTATGTGAATATATGCATGATTATATATTTGCATGTGTTATATAATTGTATTGGAATTGACATCATGCTTTCCATATGCACTGGGGCACCCTAGAGCGATAGGAGTGAGTGCATGAGATGGTTCATTGAGAGAATGGTTTTGGAGGGTTGACTAATAATAATAAATATCGGAGTCGGTCCATTACTTATATCGGAGGGTAGTCCATATAAAATATCAATCGTCGGAGTCGGCCCAATTGATATACATCGGAGGGTAGTCCACTAAATATAACATCGGAGTCGGTCCACTACTTATATCGGAGGGTAGTCCACAATTAAAAACAACATCTTTGTTTTGAAAAATAATGATTCTCATCGTGAAGCCCCAGGCAAGTGTGAAGTCGGTGTGGACTTGGGGGTATGAGTTGATAAATTGACATTCAAGTAGGATCATGCATTGCTTGAATGTGTGTTTACTTTAGACATTGCATATGCACTTAGGTGGAAGTAAGCCCATTTAGGGTGATTCCACTGTGAGCGATAGCTCACCTGTCGAGGAACATATTTTCGGTGCGGGGAGCGCCTGCAGGGAACGACTAAATCATAGAGGCAAGTTTGAGAAGAAAGCCGAGTTGTGGCTTTGTTATCATTATGTATTCATGTATTAGATTTTTAAAATTTTAATATGTGTTGTATAAGAGTAAACTTTTGACTCTTGAACTATGGTTATATAGTTGGATATATGTATTGTGATGAGTATTGGTTTATGACTAGTAGTTTTACTCGTGTGATTGATGTTGGACGGGTTATGTATCGGGTAGAGCTCCACAGTACAAAGGAGACTCACGCCCGATTTTAAATAATCTTCGGGTCACTGACGGGTGAATCCAGGACCCCGGGTTTTGGGCGTCACGGCAGTATCAAAACCCTAGGTATGCATTACCTAGGACTTTGGGGATTTGGGCTTAGGCCGTAGTCTTTGAGGTGTAAGAACATCACCACTTGGTGTGGTTCGATGTAAGAGTTAGGTATGAAGTTACCTAGAAATCACGGGACAAAGCTAGGACCGCGCATGCATGTGTTTGGTATGTTTGTGTGATTTGATGGTGTTATTATTGAAAAATATGCATAACATAGTTATGTGTTGTGATTGTTTGTGTGCTTAGTGATTAGCACATGGGAAAAACATGATGTGTTGGAAAAATTTTAGGAGTTTTACGATTATTGTAAAAGCTTGGAAAAAAACGAAAATAAAATAAATTTGAATAAATTTATTTGGTTTAATGGATGACAAAATAAAATTTTAATAAATTTTAAGCTTGAACACTAGGTCTAGTGTTGGATCATGAGGTTTTGAGGAAATTTTGGACAAAATGTCCAAAAATTAAAGGAAAATGAAAAAAAAAATGAGAAGAAGAAAATAATTTTCTAAGCTTTTACAAGTTGTAAAATTGAAGAAAATCGAATAAAATAAATTTTTATAAATTTATTTGAGTATTCTAGAAAATGAAAAAAAAATAGGTATATTTTTTTGTGTATCTTCGATGTTTGGAAGAAATGAAAAAAAAAAATGTATACTTATGTTTTTGGGTATTTTTCCAATAGCATGTGTGAGAAAAAAAATATATGAATATATGTATTTTTTTGGGCATTTTTCAGTAGCTGGAAATAAAGGAAAAAATAAATAAAATTTTTGAAATATAAAATAAAATCAAATAAATGAGGTAAAATTTACAGAAGAGTGAATTTCAAAAAATAAAATTTTTGATGTTAAATATGAATTGATATATTGAATAAATTGTCTTGCATTGCCTATAAAATGCAAGGACATAGTATATAAAATGTTTTTCGGTGTGTGAATAGTATCTCGGGGCTGTATTTACACCCTTGAGATACATCATTAATGTTGCATGTTTTGATTTATGGATTTTGTGTTTCAAATCAAGGTGGAAGGACATATACACTAAGATGATGAATATGGGAATTATGTTTCATACACAAGGCACAAAGAAATTATATGCATGGTGTAATGCGTATAGGAAAAGGGTGAATGCTAAGGTTAGGAACTATGACCTTAGGGATTCGGATAATGAAATGAACAGAAAAGCTTAGAATTTTACTAAAATAAATAAATTGAGTGGTTGGAAGTTAGCGCCACTTAGGAAATGAACAGGTCAGTTCATGGTTATCAAGTCTATTAGTAATGGGCATGTGCATCAAGTAGTTAGGACTTAAATTAAATGAACTGGTCGCTATCTCGACATGTGTAGATGGCGAGTCGAGGACAAGGACGTAGAGGGCATCCACGAGGTACTGGTCAAGCACCACCAGTATTTGATCAGCAGGCCTTTGTTAAGGCTGTAGGTAGCCAAGGGGGCGCCCGCTTACGTACTGTGCCGGGTATAGTGTAGCCGTGGAGGTCCTAGTAACCTCCAGAGGTTTAGGGCGCATCATCCTCCGACATTCACAGGGGGAGGAGATCCGATGGTGGCAGACCATTGGTTTATGCAGATCGAGGAGGTGTTAAAGGCCATGGAGATTACCTCTGACACGATCAGATCGTGCGTTAGCCGCATTCCAACGGCAGAGGGTGAGGCCCGTATGGTGGAATGGGCAAGGACCTCAGAGACCCAGAGGCTAAGACACGGGCGCAGTTTCGTGGAGCCTGTCATGGGTAAGTACTTTCCGTGACACCGCCAGTACGCCAAGGCCTCGTGAATTCCTAGAGTCAAGCAGGGGTGATGAGACGGATGGGATTGCGTGGCTGTGGTTCACGCAGCCACCCCGATTTGTCGATGATTACGTACACGCATACGGCCAAGGCCAGAGATTCGAGAATGGACCGGTTGTCCATTCGGCCGTGATCAGAGGACTTCGCCTACAGGATACTGACTCCATGGCTGGGACACTCACTACAGAGAGAGATAGAGGATGCCTGAGCACTATGGATGCGAGTGTTAGTAGCAAGAGGAAGGAGAGTCGGCCTCTTCCGGGGCCCAGAAAGAGGCGCAGAGCCTAGTTCACGAGGGTTCTAGAAAGGCCCGCGCCATCCTGGCCAAGACGTATGAGAGCTGCTCGGTCAAGGGGTAGATGGTGCTACCATTGTCGCTGAGCCGACATGAGGAGGATTGCCCCTGCAGACAGGATCCTAAGGCTCGGGGACGCCGCCCCACCGGGCATGGATGTGAGAGGACACAACACGTCTCCACAAAGATGGTACAGGCCAGGAGCTGGGCTCGCTCATGTGGAGCTACACGGGCACCTCCCATTTCACATGCAGGCCCGAGAGGCCAGAGTATGGGTAGAGGCAGAGGACGAGCCCCATAGGCAGGGACATCAGGGGTTCAGGGGCGTGTCTACGCCATCACAACGCAGGCTGAGTAAGCAAATCATCCAATTATACAGGGTACGTTTTTGCTATCTCACCTATGGGCAAGAGTGTTATTTGACTCGTGCTTCATTCATCTATTGCTGCATCAAGCTTGTGATAGAGGTCGGGCGTAGAGGCTGAGACCTTAGAGGAGCCATTGTATGTGAGTCTCCTCCCTAGGATTGGGCGCAGAATTAGGATGATATGTCGAGGTTGCGAAATGGAGATCTTGGACTCTACTCATACTGGACCCGAGGATCACGGACATGTCGAGTTCGATGTCATCCCTGGGGATGGATTGGCCGACACCCACAGGTCGCTATCGATTGTGAGCGAGGGTTACCGCCACACGAGGGACTCCGCATCAGGTGGTATTTTCGTGAGACAACCATGACATTTCGCCTCGACATGAGTCTAAAGGTCATGACGCTAGCTGTCACAATGAGCCTTACCCCGGGAGGACGAGGAGAGACCAAACTTAAATCTTACCTTGAGTGGTATGCTATATGGATGTTTTTCAGATGAGCTTTACCCCGGACTACCTCCATAGAGGGTAGTAGACTTTCTAAGATCGAAGTTACACTCGTACTTCACCCATCTCTATGACTCCACATGTGATGGCACCGGGGCCAAGTCATAGAACTCGTAGTCCGAAGCATGTGAGATATTGACAAGGGGTTATTAGACCGAGCATTTCACCATGGGGCGCTCCTGCCTCTATTTGCGAAGAAGAGATAAGACCTTCGACTGCATTGAATACAAAGTAAGCTGAATGTGGTTACGATCAAGAATTGGTACCCATTACCAGGATTGATGATTTATCTGATCACTGAGGAGTGTGAGCGCTTTAGTCTACCCAAGATAGACCTTCGTGACCGTTACCACTGGGCTTGAGGGCTAGAGATACAGATATCCCTAAGACAGCGTTTAGGACACGTTATGGGCACTTTGAGTTTACGGTGTTGCCCTTTGGATTGACGAATGCGCCAGCAACATTCATGGATCTCATGCATAGGATATTCTAACCCTATTTGTATCGGGCCACGTAGTCTTCGTGGATGACATTTTGATCTACTCCCGCCGAGTGGGAGCATGAGTATCACTTGAGGATCGTGGTTATAGTTGTCGAGAGACCATCAATCGTGACGCCAAGTTCGCAGCGAAGTTTTGGCCATCGAGGTGATTTTCGTGGACACGTGCGCTCCAAGACGTGCATGTCGACTCGTATGTCGAGGGACATGATGAGTGGGAGAGGCCGGTCACCTTAAGATACACACAATTTGGGATTGGCTCAGACTTCATGCAGAGATTCATTGAGGATTTCCTCCAGATAGCAGCACCTATGACGCGGTTGACCCGTAAGGAGGTCAGTTTGATCGGGATAACCGGGACGCGAGGAGGCATTCCAGAATTTAAGAGAGACTACTCAGCCTCCTATTCGATAGTCCCTATTTAGGACAGTGGGTACACAAAGGTAATAGGATGCACTCGAGGGCCTGACTGGATGTGTTTTGACAAACCGGAGGGTAGTAGCTTATGGTTCCCGTCGCCTGAAGAATCAAGGAGCGTAATTACCCCACACACGATACGAGTTGGAGCCGTAGTTCGCTCACATTCGGGCGCCACTACTTATATGGCGAGAAGTTCGAGGTGTACTCAAACCACAAAAGTCTGAAGTATATTTTCACGCAACGGGACCTCAACATTAGGCAACGTAGATGGATGGAGTTCCTAGAGGATTATGACTTCACTTTGCATTACCATCCTGGTAAGGCAAATGTGGTGGCTGATGCACTCAGTCGGAAGTCATGAGGAGCGTTGGCTAGTATAGCTTCTCAAGAGTGGCAAATGCTCGAGACTGTGGGACAGTTTGGGCTGCAGTACACTAAGCAGACTCAAGGCACGATGGGGAGTTTAGTGGCTATACCGTCTCTGTTGAGCAGGGTGATTGAGTGCCAATCACAGACGAAAGATAGGTGTCCATCGTGGACTGGTACAACAGTACGTGTGACGAGGCTCGACCGCTCCACTGATGGTAGTCTTCGGTATAGAGGACGGGTAGTGGTTTCCCATTCGACGATTTGAGAGAGGAGATTCTCAAGGAGTTTCACTGCTCTCGATTTGCCATGCATCCAGTGTGGCAATTTAAGATGTACTAGATCTTCGCTGGCCAAGACTACCTGAGCGGGATTTAAGAGACACGTGGGGACTCTCAGGCAACGATGTCTCACGGTCGCCAGGTTAAGGCTGGAGCACCGTAGCCAGCTGGCTACTTCAACCGCTGGAGGTGGTCAGTGGAAGTGGAGCACGTCACTTACGGATTTTGGTGACCCACTTGCTACGACACCGCAGAGACATGACGCCGGTAATGGGTGATACTGACCTACTACGGTCGCATTTTCACTCCGTATGGATGACCTTCGCCTTGGAGAGATTCTGCTAGTTGTATATTTGAGAAATAGTCCGGCTACATGGAGTACCAATATCCATAGTGTCGGATAGGGACCCGAGGTTTACGGCGCACTTTTGGAAGAGTTTCCAAAAGGCTATGGGCACACGGCTGATGATGAGTACAACTTTCCACCCTTAGACAGATGGTTAGTCTGAGAGGACTATACAGGTGTTAGAGGACATGCTACGGGCATGCGTCCTGGATCATAAGGGTAGTTGGGAAGAGCACTTGCCCTTAGTGGAATTCGCCTACAACAACAGTTATTAGGCAAGTATACAGATGGTACCATATGAGGCATTGTATGGGAGGCCATGTAGGTCACCGTTATGTTGGATCGAGGTGGGAGAGAGCTCCATCACTGGTCCTGATCTGATTAGAGACACCTCCGAGAAGGTGAGCTTGATATGACAGTGTCTTCTCAAGGCCCGCAGCCGATGGTGCTATTATGCAGATGTACAACGTCAATTTTTAGAGCTCTGAGGGGCCCAGATCATGCTTCTGAAGGTGAGCCTAAGAAAGGAGGGTCGTTCGCAAGCGTGGAAGCTATCGATATTCATTAGGCCTTTCGAGATACTCGAGAGATAGGCGCCAGCGCATCGACAGCTTTACCGCCCAAAGATGTCGTGTCCACGAGCTATTTCACGCTCCATGTCTGAAGTATACCCAAATCCAACTCATGTGTTGATCGGGACTGATCGAGGTCGACACCGATGGGACCTCGAGAGGACCCGCAAGATGTAATTTTGGATAGTCAGAATCAGGTTTTATGGACGCAAGACCGTGAGGCCGAGCGAGAGTGCTATAGCGCACTATGGAGTGGAGGTGAGTCAATGGAACGCGAGACACAATTGGCCACTTATCCTTCTTGTTTAGGATTAAGGTACGTGGGTTTAGTAGTTTAAGATTTAATGACTGTTATATGCATAGAGAAAAAGTGCACGCTGTGCTATGCATGTGAGTGATTGTGATTGTCCAGAATTTCAGGACGAAATTCCTTTTAAGGAGGGGAGAATGTAAAACCCGAGGAATTCCAATTTCTGGAAAAAGGGCAAAATCATAATTTTGGTCAAAAAATCTGAAATTTATTCTCTAGATCTCGGATGACGAAATGGATTTCACCGTTGAATCGCTCTAGCCGGCTCATTTAGCTAGCACATCGACCTCACGAATTCCGAGGATAAATGGAGTTGACATCGCTTGCATCTCATTTCGGTGTCAGAACGACACTACAGAAAAAGTCACATATAACACGTACTCATGTGCCATAAGTGGCATGAGTAGAGAAATGATGAAAATGGACGGCCGAGATAGTCCCAAATGTCAAAAATCCAAGCTTAGGGACGTATTGGTCATTAATTCAAAGTTTGTTCAGATAATATGCCAAATTTTAATAGTGCCGTCTCCTTTAACCAAACGTGAAGAAACAGGGGAGCACTTGATAAAGGAGGGAAATTTTTGCTGCTTAGAGAGAGAGAGTATCTTCTCTTCTAGGGTTTACTTCGCGATCCGACCGTCGAAATTCTTCCTGAGTAAAGGAAAAGCCGTCTACGCAGAGAGGCCACGCGCGGATTCCACCTTGTGAGTTTCACAAACTCCGAGAGGTAGGGGATTTATCCACTGGCTTTACACTTTATTTAAGTGTTTTATAATGTTTCTGCTAGATTGAGGCCTTGAACGGCCGTTTCGAGTTTTTGGGGACCGAATTGTTAGAATTTTTTGAGATTTTATTATCTACCTGACCGTGTGTGACTCGTGGTGGGTCAGGGGCTGTGATTTATGCATTAAATCATGTATTGTGATGAGTATGAGGCCGGAAATGGTCGTGAAATTCGGGTTCACAAAGTGAACCGATGATTGGTGAATTGTCGGGAACAGTAACCCGAGAGTTTCACTGTTCCCGAGAATAGTGTTCACAAAATAATTTTTGTTAAATAATGTGTTTGGTTGAGTAATTCAAATCGATTTGCTCGTGTTTGATAATTGGCCCAAGTGAGCTAATTTTTGGTGTAATGAATTGTGAAATTACATGACATGTTTGTGTGATTTAAATTATGTGAATATATGCATGATTATATATTTCCATGTGTTATATAATTGTATTGGAATTGGCATCATGCATTCCATATGCACTGGGGCACCCTAGAGCGATAGGAGTGAGTGCATGAGATGGTTTATTGAGAGAGTGGTTTCGGAGGGTTGACTAATAATAACAGCATTTAGCCTGGCCCATTACTTATATCTGAGGGTAGTCCATATAAAATATCAATCAGTCAAGTCGGCCCAATTGATATACATCTGGAGGGTAAATCCACTAAATATAACATCTGAGTCTGGCCCACTACTTATATCGGAGGGTAGTCCACAATTAAAAACAACATCTTTGTTTTGAAAATAATGATCAATGTATTAGGGTAAAAGGAGGGAGTCGATGAGGACTCGGGGGTATGAGTTGACAAGTTTGATATCTGCCAGATCATGCATTTGCTTGAATGTGTGTTTACTTTGGTGCATTGCATATGCACTTAGGTGGAGAGTAGCCCATTTAGGGTGATTCCACTACTGAGCATTAGCTCACCCTATCGAGGGAACATATTTTCGGGTACAAGGAGCGCACGAGGAGACGGCTCATCACAGAGGCCGAGTTTTAGAAGAAAGCCGAGTTGTGGCTTTGTTATCATTATGTATTCATGTATTAGATTTTTAGAATTTTAATATGTGTTGTATAAGAGTAAACTTTTGACTCTTGAACTATGGTTATATAGTTGGATATATGTATTGTGATGAGTATTGGTTTATGGGCCCAAGAGGCCGTTTTTACTCATGTGATTGATGTTGGGACAGGTTATGTATCCCGGGTAGAGCTCCCCGTACAAAGGAGACTCTGCCCGATTTTCGTGAGAAATGTCGGGTCACCGACATTCACGAGAGCTTCCGCGTTGACGGATAGCTCACCTGATCTCACTTTGAGGTGCAGATTCTTGATGGAAGAATTCATGCGAATTTTATAATAGATAATTATTCAATGATATTTCTTATTGAATATTTTCCTACCTATATTTGGGCATAATTTTTTTATATTGATGTTAGACACATTATCTTAACAATTAATCAGCAAATAGATCAAAGATCCCTTCCATCATCAGAGGAGGTCCATCATTTTTCTAATTATGTTCATATAAAAGATGAAACTATCTATTTAATTATTTGAATTTATTTCCTGCTTGTACCTTAATATTAATGTATGATATTTGACAGTCGACAGAGCATGGGAATATGGTTAGTCAAATTGAACTATTTAAAGTGGTTCATTGAAGTAGTAAAGATGGTTGGATCAATCAAGAGGCTAAAGATTCTTATGTAAGTTTAATTTAGCTTAGAAATTCTAAAAATTTTGTTATCATAAGTTTCTATGTTAAAACAATTAAGTTTACAATAATGAGACAATGTTAGTGTCATCCTCACAACTTCTTTGCTTAACATTGTTATAAGAAGTTTAGAACTTTTCTTAGCATAATTCATACACTAAAAGTTTGATTTAGTTATTGCTTGTTTGAAATTCTATTTTTATAAATTAATTCATAGTAGGTAAAATCTGACAAATGCATTAAATAAAAAGTATAGTATTCAAAAATTTCTATACTTTTTGGTCGATGCTTTTACTTTTCGCATTCATAGAAGAAGATGTTGGAGCTCCAACACCAGCTACTATTAGAGGGAGTTATGGCCATGATTGAGGCAAAAATTTGTGAGAATGTTTTAGGGCATCGATCGGGATGTGTTAAAGGTCTTGGTTTTAGCCCTAAACTAACTTTTGCTTTTACAATCTAGACACACATCTTCTCAACGCGAGATAGAGTTGGAGAATAGACTTTTTGAGACTCAAGCACTTATGGAGACTCAACAAAAGTAACTTGATACCCAACATAAGCGAATTGAACACTTGAAGACTCTACTAGAACAAAGAGATCAACAACATCAACAACAATTTGAGAAGATTTTGCATCATCTACGATCAAGTCAAGGGTCCTTGTGATTTTTTCTTTATGATGACTATCTAATGGATCCTAATCCTTTTTTTGTATATGTTAATTGGTTGTTTTGGTGATGAACATGTTATTAGACTAATTCTTTATTACTTGTTTTGTTTTCACGTGTATATTTTTTTGTTATCATCTATATGTATGGTTTTTTGATAACATTAATGAAGTTATGAGTTATATAGTTTTATATTTAAAATAGGTTTTGAAATTGATATATTTGTTATATTGTTTCAATCAGGTTCATATAGTAGTTAAAAATTATAATTGTAATATGAAAAATCATAAATATGTACACATATTTCCCAACGAAAATGTTTTGTTGCTAAAGATATTTCTTAATGAATAAATTTGTTACAAGTTTTATTATTTGTTTTAGGGATGAAATTACTTTATCAATAAACAAATGAAGACAAAACAAATTTATTGACAAAGGTTTTTTTGAGAAAATTATGTTTTGTTTAGTAATAAAAATTATTAGTTTTAACAATGAAGTAATTTGTTAGAAAAACCCTTTAGTAACAAAATTTATTTTATCTAGAAAACTTTTTTATTACGAAATAATAGTTTTGTCGAAGATAATAAAAACATATAGAGACGCAATTAGTTCATCAAAACAAATATTTATCAACAAAAAACTTTTCGTCCCTATTATTAATTAGTGACGACTTTTATGACAAATTTTATTCTTTTTAGTAATGAGAAATATCACTTTTACAGATAAAATATTTCGTTAGTAAAAACTTTCAATGATGAAATTGCATTTCATCATGAAAAAATTTTGTAAGACCCGAGAAATTCCAATTTCTGGAAAAGGGCAAAATCGTAATTTCGATTACAAAATTGTTAATTTCGGTTAAAAATCCGTAATTTATTCTCTAGATCTCGGATGACGAAACGGATTGCACCATTGGAATCGTCTCGTGAAATCTAGCTTAGCATAAAATTCTCAGAGAAATTCCCGGTGACGCCGGAAGCTGACACGCTTACTAGGCATCACGGTTTGGGTGCCGTAAAACGATTTTCGATGAGACGAAAATCACATATAACACGTACTCATGTGCCATAAGTGGCATGAGTAGAGAAATGATGAAACGGACTGGCCGAGGCAGAGCCATGTCAAATCAAGCAGGGACATAAACGTCATTTTAGAAAAGTTTTTAAGTCACTAAAGGACAAAATTGTCAATAGTGCTTCTTCTCCTTCATTAAACAAAGAGGAAAAAACGTGAGAACCATATTTTAGGTCCGTGGCTTCATTTTTTCAGAGATTTGCTTGCAGAGAACTTCTCTAAAATATCACGATCCGACCGCCGGCAGCCTTTGACAAGAATGAACCGCTCTACGCGGAGAGGGCCGCGCAAACAGATTTTTAGGGAGTTTTCAACTCCGGTATGCAGTGTTTCTCCCTACTTGAGTTTTATTCCCATTTTACTTTTTTAATGTCTAAATGAATGAGGCCATAGTGTTGCTGATCTGGCCCAAACCTCAGGACCTAATTAATATAAAATTTGAAACAAAATGCAGAGGTTGGTTTGGCTGCTCCACCGCTGATGTCGTGAAATTGTGTGTTTTTGGTGTTAATCATGTAATGATTGGATGTAGAGGTCTGAAACGGCCGTGAAACCCGGTTCAAGCAGTGAATCGATGATTCTGCGGATTTGTCAGAATAGTAATGAGGGCTTCACCATTCTTTAGCGAAAGTTCTCAAAATACCTTGTAAATTAATATGTTTCGCCTGCACCATAGAATTGTCGTGTTTGATCATTAGCCCAAGTTATTGATTTGACGGTTGAATTAATTAATTTAGCGGCGACATGATCGTAATTAAATTTTGTAAATATATGCATGCTTATATTTACCCCAAGTGGAATAGATCGTATTGGAATTGGCATACATGCATTCCATACGCACTGAAACACCTTAGATTTGTAGGAGAGTGCATGAGATGAGTCTAGAGAAAAAGGTTCGGAGGGTTGTCTAAAAACATTAATTATCGGAGGGTAGTCCAAATTTAAAATATCAATCGTCGGAGCGACCCAATTGATATTCATCGGAGGGTAGTCCACAAATAAATAATATATCAATCATCGGAGCAGCCCAATTGATATATATATACATTGAAGGCTGTCCTACCAAACAACAAAAATAGAAATTCTTTGCTACGAGGCTTAAAGCGAGTGGAGGGAGCCTGAGGAATCTCGGATCCAGTTGAATGCAGACATTCAAGCAAAGGATCATGCATTTACTTGAACGTGTGCCACCTGGGAACACTGCACCGCACTTAGGTGGTGAGTAGCCCACTTAGGCACCTCCTACTGAGCATTAGCTCAAATTCGCCGTGGCACTCCCCCTTTATTGCAGTACAGGAGCGTGCGAGGAGACTCAGCCATTCCAGAGGCTGAGTTTAGAAGAAAGTTCTTATCATTGGATTTGTGGTGTATACATGTATTAAAAATGTTAGAATTTTAATATGTGTTGTATAAAGGAGAATTGATTACCTCTCTTGTAACTATTGATATAGTTGACCTATGATTGGTATGTGGCTATCGAGCATCGCTTTAGCGCCCAAGCATTGTATCGATATATATATCGTGATATATCACTGTTTTACGTAAACATGTGTTTTATAAGGTTATTGTATTGCAGAGCCCCCGCATGAAGGAGACTCTCGACGAAAACGCCCGTCAAACTAACATTCACGAGTATTCACAGCCACCCGTAGTCAACGGACCCTGGTCAGCCATTATGTCAATTTAATCAAAAAAGATTTCGATACTTTAGCAACGTTATCTAAAGCAATCGAACATGATACGAAATACTTTTCGTCAGCCATGTTTCTATAACGAAATTTAAACTTTTGATGACAAAAAGTTTTATCATTAAAAGTCTATTTTCTTGTAATGATAATACAGGAAGATCAAGTAGGCCACCACCTCCATCACCTCGAGCATCGAGATAAATCAACACTGGTATCAAGATAAATGATTATTCACCACTAATTTATGCCACCATCAATGAGTGTCTGGTTAATGCGCCAGAATCTGTAAACCGCTTCATAAATGTCCATCTCATAATTGTCTATTTAATAACCGCTCACCTCATAGATTCATATATATATATTATGGGCTTGTATCTGAAAAAGAGATTCTTTTTTCGGTGAGATTAACGGTATTCATTAGAGGAGAAATAAAAATTGTTGTGAAAGGATTTCTCATTCCTTCCAGTGATTATACTAACTATATAAGGTAAATGTACTAATCATACAATTGGTGTACAAACTTTCATTTATCATAGGATTTGAATATTTTTTTATCCGAAATATCTTTCATATGTTATATGTTAATACACCAACCTTGAACATTCTTACATGAATTTTTTTATGAGAATTTGGGTCATCCTTTAATATTCACAATATTACTTTATCAAAATCAATTAGTTTAAAGATATTGGATTGACAAAAGATTTTCAATTCATATTTTTATTTAAAATTATGGGTTAGCACATTCGCATTATACTTTGAAATTAAATACTAAAATGATTATTATTAATTTTTGTTAAATAGTTAATATTTTTATATTACTTTTTATTTTTATTTAAAAAATAGTTTAACTTGTGGATAGTACTTTTTATTTTTAAAGATTTAGGTTTATTAAAAATTTAAAATTTAAAATTGTAAAAAAAGTATATAGTTATTAAAATTATAAATAAAAAGTATTATGAATAAATATATATATATATATATATATATATATATATAAAATTTAAAATTTTAGAATTTATTTGTTTATTTATTGTTATAGGTGAATATATTTGTATATTAAAGTTAATTTAGTTTATATATTTATTATACAACATAAAAATATAATAAATAAAAAATAATGAATAAATATTTTTTTACTAAATAAACTTTTTAATTAAGCAAAATTTTTAAATATGTGAAAATAAGATATTATCTCATAAAATTAATTAAAAATAACATATTAAGAATAATAGATTTTGATTTATTTAAAAGATGAAAAATGGAGAGCAATTTCTGTAAAACCCGAGAAAATTCTAATTTTCTCTCAAAATGGTAAATGGTACTTATCAAAACTTAATTTTTTTAGATCTTGGCAATAAATGGACTTCACCGTTGAGATCGTCTCGCGAAATCTAGCTACCACGCCGACTTCGTTGAATCGAGACACCAACTTACGCCTTTTTGAGGCACCGGTGTCAGGTGTCACATATGACAGCTACAGGAGAAGTACACATGATATGAAAGGCACGTGTGTGACAAGGGCCACTCATTTCACATGTATCCATGTGACACATGTCACATGAATAGTGAGAGGATATGGTGATAAATGGTTTCTATTAAGCCATATGTCAAGTGGTCCTTAAAGTCAAAACCAGAGGATAAAAAGGGAATAAAAGGAAAAGAAAAAGATCATCTTCTCCTTTTTGGCTTGGTATCCGAGAGTGAGGGGAGAAAATAGAGTTTAAAGAGAGAGAGTCTGCCTTCTCTCTAAGATTTACGGCTTTCGGACCGTCGGTTCTCGTCAGAGCAAGAGGAGAAGTTGGTCTACGCTACAAGGGCTACGCTGCGGGTACTGAAGCAGGAGTTTCTACAACCCTGTATTGGGGTTTTCCAACCTCGGGATGGTATTCCTGAAGTAAGGTTACTTCAATGGATGGGGATATCTTGAGGCCTGGATGGCCGTGTTTTCAGTTCCAAAATATGGACTGAGTGAGGAAATCCCTAGGTGGTCGCGACACCCTGCATCAGGGTCGGATCGCTCATGGACTCAGGCGCTGCTGGTCAGCTGGTGTAATTTTGTGGGTCCAAGATGGATCATCGAATTGTTAATTAGCCCATGGTTAATTTTATGTGTTATTACAGGAATGAATAATATGTTGTTAGGTATGACTTGTTAATATACATGATGCTTGATACAAATACGTGTCGTATGGAAATGTGGTATAATTTACTACTATGAAGATCAGCACCCTAGAACAAGAGTGTGAGTGCATGACATGAAATAAATAAGAGGGTTGTCTAAAACAGTAAAATTTTATCCTAAAGGTCCAAGAATTGTGTTGGGAAATCGTCTTAAACACCTACGTCGAAGGGGCCCATGAATTGTTTCGAAGAGTTATCCAACAAATTCACCTCGAAGGATTGTCCAACATATTTATATCGGAGGGTTGCCCACAAATAAAACAAATATTTTTGTTTGAAACGGTTTTCATACATGGCCTAAGCATGTGTGAGGGAGTCGGTGAGGACTCGAGACATGTGATTGGGCATGTAGACATTCGAGTAAGAATCATGAATTCACTTGAATGTATGTGTTTGTCATTGCATGAGCATGCGTATTATTTGAGTATGAACTATGAACTTGAATGTGTGTGTGCTCATTACTGCATGAGCACTTAGGTGGGAGACCCTCGGTGGGAGATTATCACTACTGGGCAATACTCAATTCCGCCTGAATCCCCTTTCGTGTACAAGGAGTATTCAGGGAGACGATGCTCACTAGAGGCCGCTTTTGAGAAGAAAGTCGACATGTGGCTTTGTTTATATATTTTTGTAAAACATGTGCGAAACGTTTTCATTTATACATGTTTGTATAAGAGTGTAATTAACTCTTGAAACTATTATAATATAGTTGATTATATTTTGGTGAGTATGGATGTTTGGGCCCGATGTGGCCATTTTACTCATGTTTGGGTCTCATGATATGAGACATACAGGTTTCTGCAGGTTGACGGTGGTCAACGGAACCCCTGGGATTTAGGGCGTCACAGCTTAGTATCAAAGCTTAGGTTTATAAATACCTAGAGCTCGATGTCGGATACTAGAGTTATAGCTTAGTATCGCAGATAGGTATACTATTACCTAGGACTTGATGGCACTCGTTAGATCATGCATTCATCAGGCATTATGACGATTTTTGTGTGGATTCCTGTTGTATGTCAGGTGATTGTATGCTTGGTAAATAGCATATAGGAAATGTTGAACATTAAGGTTGAGAAAATATAACCCTTAAAATTTGAGAAAATGTTTTGTTTGAGGAATTATGGGCAAAATAGTCTAGAATTAAATGAAAAGAAAAAAAAAAAAGAAATGTTCTGGACAGTCGTTTGAGTTTTTGAATATAAACAGGGTGTGTTATGTGGAATTCTGAAAGATTATTCCAATTTTTGCACAAGAAAAAGGGTCGTAATTAAACTCTTTAAATTGTGAAGTACATAAATAGCAGGTATTTATATATTTCCCCGGTGGCTCAAGACTCAAAGCATCTGTGATCTTAAGAGAAAGGGTGTTTTCATGAAGGCTATAAGAGCAAGAAGACGCAGAAGGCTACCGTAAGGATTTAAAAAAAAAAAAAAGGGCTGTGTGGGCTAAAATGGAGGGGCTTATTGCCCATTTTGTTCCCGTCACGACACGCCAGGAAAGCCACGATAGGAAGGGTCAAGGCGCAACAGCGCAAGACAAAGAACAGCAGCGGCCAGCCACGAGCGCCACGATGCGGAGCCGCGCGCGCAACCCGCTTTCTTCGGCCCCTGTGGTGTCGCATCACTCTTTTTTTATGTCTCATGGCTGGGCTAGACATGCGTTTTAGGTCATGGCGATTTTTATGCTGCCTAGGCGGGCGATGTGGTGCGCTTCAGACAGCGCATGGCCGTAGTTTCAGGCGAGCACGACAGAAAGGCTCGCGACGCAGCGTACAAGGTGGAACACGGTTTTTGTGCGTAAGACGAGAGCTCGCCGATCAGGAGCTTTTGGTTACGCATGTGGGAAGGTGGATTGGACGCCACGATTACGGTTTTTCGTGTCGCAAATACGGATCACGGGCTGCCGAGGGTCGCTGTGTCGCGACATTAAGATTTCGTGTCGCAATAGGTCCCGCAGCGCTGGGTCGTAGCGACTTCAGAAAATCGGGCCACACTGGCGTTTGCGTCGCGATTCGAAAATGAGGCTGCGCATGTGAGGCTGGCGGTGTTGCGACACCTTTTTGATGTCGCTATTAATTACTTAGAGAAATCGTGTCGACCAGACAAGGTCGCGAATTGCTCGGCCTCGAGTGTCGCTGATTACGGTTTTGATGTCGCGACCTAGCTCGCTGTTAAGCCAGCTGGTCGCACTCAGGCTTCGGGTAGCGAGCGAGGCGTCGCTTAGGCGTGAAACATGGAACAGCCGCGACCCATCAGCGCAGCGCCGCGACGCTTAAGCAAAAAAGCGAGGCCACAACAACGCCACGGCTGACGCCAAAGACAGCGCGGAACCAGGCGTTAGCACGCAATCAGGGTCTCGCACTAATGTGAACATCACCCTAATTTTGAGACAAAGGTAATCGTTTAGGGTCACTGAGCTAATTCACCATCTGCTCATAAAACACTATTCAATGTGGTTTTCAAAAGAGTACAAAAATTAAAATGAAAATTTTTTAGAGTCAGGTATGATTTAACATATATAATGTTTCATCTCTGATTACTCCATAATGCACTGACACAAAAAAATTTTTTCGGGTGTGAATAAGGCTCTGGGCTATATTTACAACTTAGAGATACTTCATTAAAACTTAACTCATTATCGTGGGATGGATAGCTACTGAGGCTAAGGACTAGAGGGTCGTCCCCACTCCAGGTGCCAGCCAACCACCACAAGATTTGACCAGTTGCACTTTGCTGAGGTCATGTTTGGACACACTTCTCGCTACGTAATGCTTAGTGCAGCTAGTAGCCATGAGGTCGAGTAACTCCAGAGGTTCAGGCAACATCATCCTCCGATATTCACAAGGGAGAGATCCACTGCATGAAACCATTGGTTCATGTGGTCTATAAAGGTATTAGAGGCTATGAAGATTACCTCTGATACGACCAAGATCAGACTAGCTGCATTCCAACTAGAGGGAGAGGCCCAAGGCAGAACTGAGTAAGACCTCAGATCAGAGCAATGATCAAGCAGTTCCATGAGCTTTTCATCGGGTGTTATTTTCCTACCACTACTAACATGCAAAGGCCCGTGAGTTCCTAGAGCTGGCTGTACCGCACGTTGATGGAGTACGTGGCTGAGATCCATATTAGCCTCGCTTCACAATCCATTATGTACACGAAATGGCCAAGGTCAGGAGATTTGAGAATGGGTTAAGATTGTCCATTCTGGGGTAAGACTGTAGGATCACTTACAAGATATGGACTCATAGCCGAGAATCTTTACCATGACCATGTAAAGGAAGATGAAGGATGCACTATGACCAGATGCAAAAGAAAAGATAAATAAGAGTCAAGATTCTTTTCTAGTTAGGGAAAAAGTGGCAGGGCCTCAGCCCACGTGGATTCCAGAGTCACGATCATCCAGCCAAGGATGCAGATCAGGCTGCCAACAGCGCACGATGGTATGCTTCCACCGCCAACAACCCAAAATGTTATGAGGAGGGATCGGGTCTCAGCATTGTGGATCCAGGTTTCAGACAACTCCAAAGATAGCCGAGGAGCCAGATCAACCCCGGAGCAGACGTGCCTCCCACACACATGCCAGGCTATTATGGGCTTCAGGCAGACCAGCCCACAAAAGCAGACATCGGGGGATCTGTGGTCTGTCCACCCCATCACGCCCACCTGGCTGAGTCAACAGATCACAAACCAACACAGGCACGTTGGCTATATCTCGCTTTATAGCAAGAGCGTTTATTTGACTCGTGTATCGATCCATTTACTGTATTGGCTGTGAGTAGAGTCGGGCTTAGGTCAGACCTCTGAGGAGCCCCTATATGAGTTCTCCTGTGATTGTGGCTTAAGAATAGATGATATGTCGAGGTTATGAAGCTAGAGATCTCTGTGATCTCCGTCACGCTGGACCCGAGGGCCGCTGACATGCCTGATTTTGATGTCATCCCTGATGGATCGGGTCGACCAAGATACGAGTTGTCACGATCATGGATGCGGCAGGCGGTTACCGCCTCACACACAGGATGGTACTATATTACGTTTCAGGGGACAAACACGACAGTTTTTGACCTTAACTCATGTACCATTCCGCATTTGGCACGGATGGGCCAAGTGGTCAATGACAGTCTTGACTGAGGACGAGGAGATCGCACTGGATCTCGCCTTGTGTAGTGTGCGAGTACAAGGATGTTTTTCCGGATGAGCTATCATGATTGCCTCCGCAGAGGGAGTGACTTTTGTATTTAAGTTATGATCTGCATCGCCTTCCATCTCTATGACTCCACATGTGATGCACCAATTTGAGTCAGAAGAAACTCGTGGTCCAAATACAGGACTTACTGGACAAGGGGTTCATTAGACTAAGCACTTCACCATAGGGCGCTCCGGTTCTATTTGTGAAGAAAAAGGACAAGACCCTTCAACTATGCATTGACTATCGACAGTTGAACAGAGTTACGATCAAGAATCCGCGACTTCGCTAAGGATCATGATCATTATTGATCACCGAGATGAGCGCGAGTCTAATTCCAAGATGTAATTTTCAAGACCGCTGCCATCGCCAAGGGTTAGGGAAACAAATATCCCTAAGACACCAGGACGCTGCAATTTTCGAGCGATTTGACGCCTTTCGATCGACGATCGCGCCAAGAAGATTCATGTGATCTCATGCATGTGGTATTCCAACCTATCCAATCACGCTTGACGTAGTTTTTTTGACACATTTTTGATCTACTCCTACCGATACAGGATCATTTGAGGGTTTTTTTGCAATGCTACAGAGACCATTGGGCCACGCCGTTCCGGGCAGTTAGCGAAGTTTTAGTTTCATCGAGGTGAGATTTTCGGGGCAATATAGTGCCGCCTGAGTGCCTGAACTCCTGTATAGTTTGCGCTTGGCACAGCCTGCATACTGTCTACCGAGATAATGACAGCTCTAGGATTGGTTGGGTACTACAGGAGGTTCATTGAGGATTTCTCCCGACTAGCAGCACCTATGACAAAACTGACCCGGAAGGAGCTCAAGTTTGATTAGAATGATCGATGAGAGAAAGCATTCCATGAGTTGAGAAGGAGGCTCACTACAGCTCCTATTTTGATAGTCCCGGACATGGGACAGGGTACACAGCATTATGATGCCCTGGCGCCTGATTAGGATGTGTTTTGATGCAAGCCGATGGTAAGAGTTTATGGCCCCCGCCAAATAAGAATCATGAGCAAATTATCCCACACACGATACGGAGTCGCGGCCACAGTCTTCTGCTGAAGATTTGGAGCATCACTTATAAGGGAAGCAGCAATGAGGTGTAATGTACCAAGAAAGTCCGAAGTATATTCTACACAACGGATCTTAATACTTGCGCAAACACAGATGGATGGAGTTCAGAGGATTTATGATTTCACTTTGCATTACCATCCCAAGGTAAATAGTATCATGCACTCGCCTAAGTCACGGAGCATCGCGATAGCTTCCTTAGGAGTGCAGATGCTCGCACTATGGCCGTCATTATAAGACAGCTGAGTGTTCAGGTACGCCGGGAGTCCGCGCCTTACAACTGCCTTTGAGTAGAGTGATTGAGTCCTGTGGGCGTGGACAGAGATAGTGCCCATCAGACCCGCACAATGACATAGGTGACGAGGGTTGGACCATCCACGCAGATGGTAGTCTTCAGAGATAAGGGAACGGCAGCGGTTCCCCAACATGGATACGAGAGGAGATTTCGGGAGTTTATCAAGCCCCGATTTGTCATCCAGTGGCAACGAAGATGTACCGTGATCTTTGTTGCCAATACTACTGGAGCGAGATGAAGAGACACGTAGAGGACTTTGTTCAACAATGTCTCATGTGTCAAATAAATAAAGGTCGAAAGCACCGGTTTAACCGGGGCTACTCCAACCATTGAGGTCGATTTAGCTGAGCACGCCATAGATTTTCGCGACCACTGCCACCCGACAATCACGGAGACATTATGCTGTTGTGGGTGATTGTGGACTGCTCATGAATACATTTTCTAGTCGTGCGATGACCTTCACACTAGAGAATTATGCCGGCCAGATATCTCGAGAGATCGTTGATTACATGGAGTGCCGCATCCAGCAAGTGTCAAACAGACCTGAGGGTTACAAAGCACTTTTTTGGAAGAGTTTGTAAGGCTGGGGACATACGATCTGATACAATTTTCCGCACCTCGCAAACATGTATGAGTTATCTGAGTAGGACTAAGGTTTACTTAGAGGACATGTCATGCAGCGTCTCTGGATCATATGGTAGTTAGAAGACACCCGCCTTAGTAAATTTCCCTTCACATCAACATTTATCGTTTGTATAGATTGTGGTAACGCTAGGCATTATATACGCGCCAATCACCGATTCATGACCTGTGTGAGAGATTCATCACTGGTCCCGATTCGATTACACAACTTAGAAGGTGAGCTCGACAATTAAACATCTCTCATGACCTGAGTCAGAGAAGAGCTACGCCTATGTACCACGCCGACCCCTGAGTTTGAGGTCACACGCCGCCTTCTTAAAGGTGATGCCAAGAGGAGTGGTCGTCTCAATAATAGTGGTTTTATCACTGAGAACACCTGACCTTCAGATACCGTTAGAGAGGTAGTATCAGATGCAATGACGGGGGCTTTACCACCCAAGATGCTGTGTGTCCAGAGGTGATTACGTGTCTCCATGTCTCTGAGGCACTTTAACTGCTTCGCAATGGATTAGTGAGAGATTTGGTACGAATGCAGGAATCGAGGTGGGTCTGCAGGCCATGGATACTGGATCGCCTTATGACACGCAAGACCATGAGGCTAGTAGGTGTTATGGTAACACTGTGATTTATATACACCAAGCTATGACACACGCGCCACTTATCCTTCATAGATGAAGGTATGCGCTTAGTCGCTTAGCAGTTAAATGACCAGTTTACATGCATATGATGATGTGCACGTCAGATATGATGTGATTGCAGATTGTGTGAATGACCAAATTTTTATGTAAGAAACAAACCCAATAAAATTTATAATTTTCAGCAGAAACTATAATTTATGAAACTCAATTTTTCACATTCTAATAAAACTGACTTCATCATGACAGTTCCTACAACGAAGCTTACTGACGTCGATTTCATCAATTCAGACAACAATTTCTAATGCCTTATGTGTCTGTGGTAATGAGTGTCATATGAGCTAACTCAGAGTAAAGTATAAGATATGAGAGGTACGCAAAAGTGGGCACTGTATTTGATACATAGTTCATGACACAAGGTCAACACAGTGAGAGAGGCAGATAAATGGCTTAAGGTTTGCTATGTCAGTGGTACCCAGAAGTCAACTATATTTTGTATAAAATAAAAGCAAGTACTGAAAGATCATCTTCCTTTTCGCCTGGCACCGGAGACATGAGAAGATTTGAGAGAGAGAGTCTACCTTCTCTAAGATCTACCGTCTGACCATCGGGCCTTGTATAAACAGAGATGTCAGTCTATATCGCGCGACACAATATACCAGCTATGGAGTTTCATAATCTTAGAGCTTAGGTTTTCCACTGATTTATTCATCTATTATTTATTTGAATTTGATGGGAGTATCTCTGGTATCCTCCTAATTATCGCATTTACTCAAAAAACACTGACTATGGATAAAAACCCAGTATCATCACCCAACTGGGTCAGACTTCCATTCCACATGAAAGTGACCTCAAAGGTCAAAGGGTTTGTAATTGTGTATCCATGATCACTGAATTGTTTATTAGCCCATGTGAGCTAATTCTACTGTATACATGTTATATGAACAACATGTTATTTGTAAGATTTTATGAATATAGCATGTCTATGGATATTAATGATGTGTCAGATGAAATGCACACTATATTTCATATAATCAAAATTTTAGAACAAGAGTGAAGGCTGATGAGAAATGGGTATCCGAGGGTCCCAAACTAATAAATTTATTGAAAGTCACCAAAGAATCAGGTTGAGAATCTGAACACCACGATAAAACAGTTGAATCCTGCTTCAAGATAGCATTCGAACAATTCCACCTCGAAGGATTGTCCAACGGGATGGTACCCATGGTTGCCTACAAACAAAGTCTGAAGAGAAGGGAAGAGTCTTATCAGCTATTTGCTCCAATATATCATCGCTGTGTGATACTAAACAATTAAGACAGCTTAGGTCTAATATTCGTATTTTCCTCCTTTCATACATGTCAGGGGAAAGAATGTGAAATGGATAAACTCACAAGTGGTCACCCTTGAGGCGTCCCTGAGCGAAGCCTTCGTAAAGGTCATTGCTGGGCCCTCGACGTATGGAGGAATTAAAGGTGTACATGAGGTGTTCGAGCAACACCGACTTCTATTGATAGTATAAGCAGACGATTCCATGTCAAAGTATAACATAACAAAAAGTTTTACCTGAGTACTAGCAAACTGAATCACGCTTCGTATTTTGTTTCATAGTTAAATAGTTTTTTCATTTTACCCAGCGCCTAATTCTCATCCATCCCTAACTGAACCTCAGATCCCACAAAACAGGTGTCGAATCATCTCGTACCATCTGACCTCTTAAAGGGAGATTTTCAAATATTTATTTCCCACATAGTGTCTGGGCCAAATGCCCATGTTGAGCCTGGCTCCCATCCCATTGTCAATCCAAGCTTCTCACCCGCCCAAGACGGCGCGGGGGCAAGTCACTACGAGGTCCTCGGATGTGATGACCTGCTCCCTGGGCTGCCACTCAATTGAACCATCCCCACCTTTCCTGTGTAGTCATCCAACCAGACACCGCCTATACTCCTGTCACTGTTGTTCTATAAACGAACAAAACTATGCGATGCCAGAGGTCATGGTGCAAGATTGGTAAATCGGGTGAGAAACGTTTTGTATAAAGATCCTTCTTGTCTTAGTTTCTGAGTTTGAGAGCACCATCGCACTCCGCTCATGACGCTCGAGAAACACATTCCGGCCACGAGGCATAACCCGACCCTATAACCTCCTTGGCCATTCCCCGCCTTTGCCGCGGACGTTGTCATGGGAGCACTTGCTGTTGCCACCGTCAGCAGGCAGCCTCAGGCCAGTTCCCCGGGGAGATCCAGAGGCCACACCTGCGCAAGGCGCCCAGGTCCGCCACTACCGAGGAGTTCGGGGCCATCCCCCCCGCCCCTACCGTCCCACCCACCCCTGGTGTGGCGATCATGAAAGGCACCCCACACAGAACGCGCCGGTCCAAGGACACTTTAGCTCGGGTTCTAGTCGATAAGGAAGAGCCTCGTGATTTGGAAAGAGAGAGCCACGGAGAGAACTGACTCGGTCATTGATCGCCATAAGCTCCCCAAGGGGAAGCCAGGCTCTTAGTGTAATAGTCGGATCTCACCCCACCATGGTGCAGACTGTTCACACAGCATTAATCATACCAGCCACCACTGTCGTGGGATCAGGTCGACATTCATCCCCGACTCCCAACCAGAGCCGCTGAGGAGCTAACCCACCGGGTCAATGGGTCTAATCAAACGAGGGTGATCAGTCACAACGCTCATAATCTCTTCACTGATCAGGTGAAGAGATGTTCACAATTGGCGACACGCTAAGCCGACCGCCTAGGCCCCAATCGGCCGATTTAGGTGAGAACCACAACTACCCTCGCGCCTGAGCCCCGCAGAGCTGAGGTGTCACTCGGCGATGCGGCGAGTGCCAGCTTGATATCGTACCGTTGCCTTCATCACTGAGTGTTTCATGCTAATTTTATTGGGAGGAATTTATATCCACACATATATCAAGCTGCAGAATGTCAGGGTGGTCTTCATAAGATTATTCTGACTCTCCTGCCACTCGCCAAGAAGATTTTCTGCGAGATCATTGATGATAGAGGTGCGTCGGGAATCGCAACTTCATCCAATTGAACAAATGTAAGATAGGCGGTCACCAGGGTTTTAACGCATTTCATTTTCTTAGTCATAATGGGATTTCTTTCAGCCGCAGAGCGTTGTTCGCATACATTGGCACTGCAGCATCACGAAGTCTCGTCCGAGACCGAGAGCTTCGGAAAGGACAAGATTGGAGCGTCCAAGGAACATCGGAACGGAGATAGAGCCTTCAATAAAGAAGGCTGAACCGCACACGTCGACTTATGCCTATGAATACCAGATACTACATCCGCCGGCCGAGAGATGCCGCGCGCGAGGCACATAATAAGCTCAAAGAATCATGATTCACATGTCCAGCACAAGAGAGTCTCAGGCTTGTCAAGGGAGTGCCAGAGTCATAAGAAGCTCTCCAAGAGGGCGGAGTTCGAGCGAGAAGCCACTCAGAGGCGCCGGGCCATGGCGGGAAGCTCTACAGAAGGCAAGATGAGCACAAGCCATGTGACGGTGAGACTTTCTCCGGTCATAAGTCTGCATCAAGGATGAGTTCACATAGATAACTTCTAGCCGGGGTCAATTCCAGTCCGTCAGGTGAAACCCACCTGTCAAAGTCTAAACATGTGATCAAGGTCACCGTCAAACAAGAAAGTCTGTGGCACAAGAAAAATGACCTGTCTACCAAACTTGGGGATAACTCTAGCGGTCAATTTGGGTGTCCAAAAGTAGCGTAGAAATTGATCTGCCCGTCCCAAAAGAGACATCACATCTAGCTGGTCAACACCAAAGTCCTGGGGGATGCAAAGAATAACTCACCCAGTCCCACTGATAACTTATAGCTAACAACCCAAAGCCTGGTGGCAGAAACCTGACATGTCCGACCAAAGATGGGATCAAGACATCTAGCTGGTAAGTGAGCAAGAAATGACCGCCCTACCAAATTAAGATAACTTAGCTGATCAATTCCACCCGGGCGCAGAAATTGACCTGGTCCGCTTCAAAAGATGCATCACATCTAGTCGGTCAAATTGGGAGTCCCGGTGGCGCAAGAAAAGAACTGCCCACCAATTTAGGTAACTTCTAGCTGCTGGTCAATTCCAGTCCGTGGTGTGAAATGATATGTCCGACCCAAAGATATCACATTCAAATTGGTCAAATTAAAAAGTCCTGGGTGAGCAAGAAATGACCCGCTCCTACCACAGATAACTTCATTAACACCTAAAGTCCTGTGGAAAGAACCGATCTCGTCCTGGCCAAAGATAGATCACATCTGTCGGGTCAAATTAAAAGTCCCGGTGGCAAAGTAAATGACTTGTCACCAACATAGATGAAGATTCAGTGTAAGACCCGAGAAAATTCCACCGAAAATGGCAAAATTCAATTTGGTAAAATCAATTTTTCTGGGGCTTCATGATGAAACTGATTTCACCGCTGAATCGCTCTACAAATCACTCGACCACAATTCAGACGCTTGAAGGCACGTTGCAGCAATATGCCGGTGCCAGAAACGACATGTGATGTAACGAAGTCAATGATAACATGTACCATGTAAATTTATGTTGCATGAGCAGAGAAACATGAAACTGACTAAGTAGAGATAAGGCTGCCAAAATGCTCAAAATCCAAGAGCGAGAAGTTTATAATTGATGATATTAATTTGATTAAATGATAATAAGATCGAATACCTCAAGAAGGCTATTCCTACAACTGAGTAAGGAAAAGAAAACGTGAAATGAAGGAGGGAGATGCAGTAGCTAATTTTTTTTGTGTTTTAGTGAGAAAGTATCGTTTTCCCAAATTTCACTAATCCGACCATTCGATTCCTCTGAGCAAGAAGGAAAGTCGTCATTTGAGAGGGCAAACACGTAGGTACCATTGGAGTTTCAAGAAACTTCGTGGAGGTGTGGATTTATCCCACTGGCTTCAGTTTTTCGACGAGCGTTTTTGAAGCGATGATCTTCTGGTGATTTCAGTCCCAAACTGCTGCTTGATCGGTCCCAAAACTGATCGAATTGTTGGAAATTTTTCGAGCCCATTGGGATACCAAGATAGCTCCACCTGACCGTTTTGGGCTGCTAGGTGCAAATCAGCGTAAATTATGCCTAACGTATAATGCCAAATGCCATGAATTTGGAAGTCATTTAAGTGGAATCATGTTTGATAGTGGTCGGAACAGTCTGGTGGTTTTAATGTCACTAATAGTGTCCGCAAATTTATGAGAAATGTGCTCGCCGAAAAATTCAAACTAATTGCTGTGGTTGTAAATTAGCCTAATGGAGCTTGGTTCTCGTGTGTACCGGATTGCAAATCGCATAACATGTTTGTGCATTAAATTCATGTATATGTATATCACAAGTATATATATTTGTATGCTTATATAAATTGTATTGGAATTCTGTATCATGCATTTCATATGCACTCAGCACCTAAGAAAGCAACAAAGAGGAGTGCATTGAGTGTGGCTCTCGAGAGAATTGTTTCAAAGGGTTGACTAATATCAATAATACTATCTAGTATGTCCATTACACATCTAGTGTAGTCCATATAAAATATCAATCGTCTGAGTTCACTTCAATTGATACTCTCTGAGGGTTGTCCATCAGATTATCTAGCCCATCCACTACTTATACCGAGGGTTGTCTACACCAAAAACAAATACCTGCTTTGGAAAATAATGCTTCATACACGGCTAGCAAGTGAGGAGTCATGAGGACCTAACATGGGCTGGTCAGTTTAGACATTCAAGCAGGACTGCCACATTTACTTGATCGTGTTTACATAGGATCAGCTGCATATGCACTTAGGTGGAGAGGTAAACTCCATTTATGGTGATTCCACCACTGGCATTAGCTCACACCTCACAGGGAATATATTATTTTATACAAAGGAGCGTAACACGAGGAGACTATCATCTGCAGAGGCTTCATCAAGAAAAATGGGTTGTGGCTTTGATGTTTAGGATAATATGTATTAGAATTTTAAATTTTAATATGTATTTGTATTAAGATGTATAACTCTCGAACCATGCGATAATTGGCTTGACATTATATTTAGTATTATGCAGGGCTCAAGTGGCCACATTATTTTATTTGCAATCGGACCCCGTGTGGTCATATTGAATTGTTCGGGACAGTTTGTACTGTAGAGCTCCCCACAAAGGAGACTTCGCCCGACAGAGAGGTGCCTGCCACCCAGCATTCACAGAGTATCTCAGCACTGATTAAGTCAGCCAATGGACACCTAGATTTAGTATGCCAAAGATCTGCAACAATGATCCAAAGTCCCGGACTGCCACATGACCCATCCGCCTGATATGCTAATATCCAAATGACCCATATTAAAGCCCGGACGGCGCTACATTACATGTCCCACCCACATAGTTAAGATCCAAAACGACTATATTAGTCTGATGGCACCAACGCCTGATCCTACCCGGCATGGCTAATAGATAGCCTGGCCATATTAGTCCTGATGGCGCCAAATGCCCTATCCGCCTGGTATGGTTAATATCCAAACGGCCATACAAAGTCCAAATGGCAATTAAATGATCCATATCCACCGCATGGTTAAATATCCAACCTACCATACAGTCCTGATGGCACCCAAACGCCCCGTATCCCGGCCGTTGCTTAATGCCCACTACTTCGTAATAAAAGTCCTGAGCGGCGCCATATGACTGGTCCCGCCTGATGGTTAATATCCAACCGGCCATTTTAAAGTCCGATGGAGCTTAAATGCCCCATCCGAGACCCTAATACGGTTAATATCCGTACCAAATCATATTAAATTCTGACGGCGCAACGCCTCATCCTACTGCATACATATCTGAACTCGACTCATATTAAAGTCCAGATGGCGCCACTGCCTATCCGCCCGCATGGCTAATGCCTAGCCACAGACAAAGTCCCGATGGAGGCTAAATGCTTCGCTTCATCTAGTACTCCTGTTGTTGGGACTTAGGGCTTTAGTTATCCGCACTTTCAAAATACTGCATCAGGGCTCCAAGTCAGTTCAGCACTCTCTTAATGCGACTGGCTCCAAGCCGCTTGACACTTTCTTTAGCCGCACTTCAACTCTCCCAGTCTGCCAAAGACTTTCTTAACGCCAAACTTCCAAACTTGGGTCATACCCGCACCCTAAAAGCCCATGACACTTTCTTAAGGTTTGACTTTCTATTGTCAGCCTGCACTTTCTAATGGCGACTTCATTGTGGCCGTCCGATACTTCCTTAATGTGTCGACTCTGCTTTAAGCCCATGGCAGCCTTCAAAACATCACTTGACTTATACTACCGGGCGCATGTTTAAACACAACAATGGCTCACTGTAGATTCTTTTCTCTCTTACCACTGGGGGAGCAACTGTTAAGGTCTTATCTCAAAGGTGACTGATGAACAAGTTTAATCTAAGGCCCCTTCCAACGATCTCGCCAAGAAGGTCTGAGTCGACTCTCGCCAAGAGCCACCCGAGATTGACTTCAAAAGATCACGAAGAACAAAAATGTTCACCCCCAACCACCTTCCAGCAACTAATGGGGTAAGGATTCAAAGCCAAGGAAGGAAGGGGCTGTTTCAACCTGAGTTCTTCATGCATAAAAAGGAGCTCATTGTAATTCTCTCGTTGATCTCGGTTCATCGAATTGCTTAGAAACATGTGTTCACAGTTCTTTATATCCAAACACGTTGCTCAATGGACGCATTAATTCTCCCATTCCTTCAAATTTCCTCTCCACTAAGGTCTGTGCCACAGATTTTTCCGAATCGGAAGCATCAACCCACTCTAAGTGGGCCTGGTAGCAATTGTTTCTGGCTTTTAGGTCTAAACCTAATTGAATTAACAGTCTGGGGCCACCCCATCGTGCCCATTGCTCGTCCGCCCACTTAGCTACTGGGCGCCCACACACTCAAACCACAAGGGAACCACCGCACAGCAAATTCCAAACCCGTGTGGGATCCTGTCCCCACCTCGCCACCCCATCCACATAGGAAAATAAGCAAAGTATATATTTGTCCCTAAATTTCCTAATTTCTAAATCCTTTATTTGGAAGGGATAATCCTCATAAGGAAACAGATCTGTCCATAAAAAGATAATCCTCGGTTAAGGAAAAACATCTTATCCTATAAAAAGGATAATCCTACAAGGAAAACATATATTATTCCTCAAATAAGAACGGAGATTTGGAACCAAACTCATAAATCGAAGATCCCCATGGGTGAAGGTATGCACCTCCTACCATCTCAACCTCCTCCTTCTCTCTTCTCCATAGTCACGACTTGGGACCACCTGAGAGGCGCCACCACCACCGCCGACGCCCCTTTTCAGCAGTTCACATTGTGCACTCGAGCAATCAAGATCGACTAACAGTCTGATCTCCATAAAGATGTATTTCTGTAAAAAAAAAAAATTATATGCATGTATTTATTATTCCAAAAATGAATATTCTTAAATATGGAGTTATAATCAAATTGAGAAAACCCACAACTTAAAAGGAACCCTTGTGCATTAGCGATTAGAGAAATGATAGGATAAGGAGCAACAAAAATAGACTCGTCCTTAACCTTGACCTAAAATGTTTTCCCTGCTTATCTTGAGAATCAAAAGATCAGAATCATTGTGTTGAAGCGGCTTTTTGTTTCCCACCAGAGAATAGGTTTTGTCCCACGTATATAGAAGTGATGCTACGTCACCTTACAAAGAAGGTTAATCGTCCACCTCTGCAACCAAACAAGGGAATCGGTGTGAATCTTTTATTCTTTTACTTTGATTTTAGTCTTTAGATAATGATTTTTGATAAATTGATTCTTGATTCTTTCTTTGACTTCAACCAAGAGAAACTTAAATCGATCCCTCATCAAGAATTATCCTAAAAAAGATTATGAGAAGAAAGGATGGGTAAGAAAATAAAGAAAATAAAGAAGAAAAATGGAAGGAAAAAACAAAAAAAGAAACAAAGAGTTCAACCATATAAAAAATTTATAATTTTAAAATGTATATGTCTTTAATTTATTTTCTTAATTTTTGAAATTTTTGTGTTTGTTTTTATCCTTAGAGTTTGAGCCTCAATGTAAGGAAAGAAAGAAGAAAGAAAAAGAAAAATGGAAGGAATAAAAAAAACAAGAAACAAAGAGTTCATCGATATAAAAGTTTATAATTTAAATATTGTTGTAAATCAAAAGAATTAGAGAGAGATAAGGAAGAGACAAAGAGAGAATTCAGAGGAAATTTCGAAGATTTCATTTGAAATGATTAGGCCTATTTATAAAGCTATAGTGAGAATAAAAGCCTTATATAAAACAGATAATATTAATAGTGAGAAGGCCAAAAGCCTTTACATAAATGAATGACATTGTAATCAGTGTGTCATTATGGTCATTCAAAATCCAATATTTATACAATATTTATAACACTCCCCCTTGAATGACCATCACAAGATTATTAGTACTGCCTCATTAAAACCTTGCCAGTAAAACCCAATGGGATAAAACCTGGACGAAGGAAAAAGAGTACAGTATACTAATATCTTTAACAATGCTCCCCCGATAGTGACCACGATACTTCGTGCAGGAGATCTTTCGGTTGGCGCATACCAATCAGCGCCTGAGATTTCTTGAGAAGAAACGTTGCAGTAGGCAGTGCTTTTGTAAATAAATCTGCTAGATTATCATTGGACCTTATATTGCACAGTGATCTGCACCACTACTTTGAAGTTCATGGTATAGAAGAATTTTGGTGAAATAATAGCAGTTCGATCACCTTTATCCCTTATCCTCTTTGACTTGCTGTAATACATGCGACATTATCTTCATATAATATTGTTGGTTCATTCTTAATAAAGATAATCACATGATTCTCTGAGTGTGTTGTGGATCAATGAACACATTCTCGGCCCCAGCTTCATGCATAGCGAAGTATTCTGAATGATTGGAGAATTAGTACATAGTTGTTTTTCTTGATCTCGAGAATATAGCGAGTATTTCCATAGTAAATATATATCTATGCGTGATCGAGCTTTGTGGTCAGAAAAGATAGCTGCATCTGCATAACCAAACAATTGTGGTTCCAATGTCTTAGAATAAAAATAATCCCATGTCACACGTTCACGGAGATATCTTAATACATGTTTAGTGCATTCGGTGCCTTTTGGTTGGTGAGGCGTATCTTGCTGATAAATTAAGCGAAAAAGCAATAATGCGGTCGAGTATAATTTGCAAGATACATTAGTGCTAATTGCACTAAGATAATTACTTAGGGACAGTAATTCTTCATTTTCTTCTTTAGGCCGGAACGGATCTTTAGTCACTTCAAGTGACCTAACAACCATGGGGAACTAAGGGGATGTGATTTATCCATATAAAAGCGCTTCAGGACTTTTTCTGTATATGTTGATTGATGGATTAATACACCATTTGAACAATACTCGATTTGCGGCCAGGGTTAATATTTTGTTTTCCCAAGATCTTTCATTTCAAATTCCTTCTTTAAGTAGTCATTTGTTTTTGATGAGCTCTTAGGGAGTCCCAATTAAATTAAATCATCCCACATATCTATGATAATTGCAAATTAGGTTGCTAACTTTCTTGATAAGCATGGACAAATTGATTATTCACATATCCTTCTTTGAGTAAATAATGGCTTAAACGATTATACCACATTACGACAGGCTTGTTTCAATCCATATAAAGATCATTTGTAACTTGATTGAATATATGCTTTGTGGTTTGAATTCATTACTTGACGATTTGAATCCTTCGGGATTTTCATATATACATTAGTATCTGAATCCATATAAATAGTTTGTGACTACATCCATAATTGCATATCAAGTCCTTGAAATGCTAAATATATTAAATAGCGAGGAAATGTGATTTGCATCATTACGGAGAATATGTCTCCTCATAATCAATTCAGGTCTTTGTGAGAAACCTTGGAGCCCTGGCGTGCTTTATATCGCACTATTTTATTTTTGCTCATTTTCGCTTTGAACAAAGACCCATCTATATCAATAGGTTTTATGTCTTCCAGGTGTTTGAACTCACGGTCCAAATACCTCTCGTTTAACCCGGGGACTTTAACTACATTTGAATTGCTTCTTTCCGTTTTAACGATCATGTGGCGTCGACATTCATCTATATTTTGTGGCTCTTGATCTTGTCATTATTTATGATGTACGTAGCGCTTGGAAAAAAGCATCATCTATAAGTAGTATTTGATTCCAGTTTTACCCTTATATATATAATTATTAGAATTTCTTCATTGTTATGTACCGGTACAAACTCATGAGATAAGCGATCAATTGATGCCTCTGCGGGTATTAGTTCATTATTTATATTTGTAATCCTTTTCATTTTGTATGCTCTTCGGGCGTCACTCTTCAGGAGTATTAAATTTAATATTTTTCTTTTCTAGGAATTGTGTCTTTTAGGCAGAGGTCGCCCCACGTTTAATTGTGGCTTAGGCTCATTAGCCATGCTATATTTCAATTTTTCCATTGGAATTTCCCAATTACGTCTTTGGGATATTTGCGGTTGGTATATGTGATTTTGTAACTTTTGTTGAATCAATAAATCCTTCGGTGTCGATTTGCAAGATCTTGTAAATGAATTATCTTTTAGACCTCTAGTTCGATTGCTTTGTTAGGAGGTCAAAATGAGATAAGATGATTCATTCCATGTAATTTTTCGCCATTCTTCTGGAATTGGCTTTCCTCCCCCTAATGGCGGAAAACATTTTCATTAAAATGACAATCTGCAAATCGGCAATAAAAACCTCACGTGGAGGCTCAGCATAGATTTGATAATAGATGAGGATTGAAAACCAACATAAATACCAAGGCGGCGTTGAGGACTAAGTTTAGATCGATGTGTAGAACAATAGGAACATAAACAGCACAACCAAAGCACGTAGATGTGAAATATTAGGTTGGTAACCTAAAACAAGTTGGAATGGTGATAAATCGATTGCTTGTAGGTCATGGTAGTGCTTACGCCGCATGGATAATAGCATGGGATTCAATAGGCCTTATAGTTGTTTGATATAACCCACATGATAAAGCCATTTGTTCCCAAGATTTGTTTTGCCCGAAAATAATGAAGTAATGAGTAAATACTCATTCCATCACGATGCATAGTTTCAAAGTGATATCCATTCTGCCGAATATCCCTTGAAACTAAGTAAATTTCTAATGAATTTATTAGAATAAAGGGCATTATTAATTTGGAACTTGGTACCATTAGGCAAGACGATTGTAGCTTTTTCGGGCCTTTAATTAGGTCAGCGGGACACAGAGATAGTTTGGACATTAGATGAAGTGTGTTAAGTTTGAAAAAATATTTCTTATTAGGTAGGATTATTGTGGGTTGTGATCAACAAGACATTCATCTCCGGCGGATGATATATAAGCTGATCAGGATTGGAAGAGAAATCATATATCTTCAAGAAAAACAAATGTAGATATAAAATCAAAGTTTGCATTAGATAAATAACATAAGAAAAGTAATATAATAGTCTTATCGTCAATCATAGCAAACATTGCCACCACCAAAATCAAATGGTCTAATTTTCACTTGGATCCTCAAAGAAATCGAAATATCAAAAAATTAGTTAAGGCATTGCACCCTCATCATCAAAGAATTTTGCATTACTGCGGTTGCCATCTTCTTTGGGAGAGACTTGATAAGTTATTAAAATTCATTATGTCATTGCCATGTAAAATTTGTCTCAATTTGCTTGTTCTTTCCTTTAATGGAGGCACGATAAAGATCAACCAAATGTTTGGCGTGCGACAAATGCAGGACCAATGACCTTTCATTCCACATCATAGCATTGATTTCATATGCTTGCTTGTTATATTAATACAGTGTCTTTCCATTTTAATGTCTCTGAATAGACGACTTACGGTTGTTAGAGTTGTTTCTTATTTTGAGATTGATTAAATTTCCTCGATTCAAAGTTATGTCGACCATGACCACGACTACGGCCACGACCACTGCCTCGGCCTCGCCCATAATGATATCCACGCCCTCGTCCATGTTTATGAATAGAAATTGATGTAGCATTGGCTTCAGGCAATGATCTTAGGCCAAATGGGCGAGATTGATGATTTACATAACGAGTTCGTTAATTTTTGCTCGATTACAAGAGGCATGCAATTAACTACGAATATCTGGTAGCAGACCGCTCTCTATATTCTTCGCTGCGAAAGGGCATATTTAGAGGCATATGAAAGGTAGTATAAGTTTTCTCTGAGCATGTCACTCATCGAGTGATCTTTTCTCCACATAATTACAGGCGAGAGCTAATTTGAAAATAGCGAAGTTGTAGTCATTGGTGACTTAAAATCTTGTAATCTTAAATGGCTAATCATAGGCCAGCTTTTGGAAGTACGGTCTATTGATGGTCATATCGTTCTTTCAAATTATTCAGAGGATCAATAGATCTTTAAGCAGTAAGATATTCACTTTTCAAACTTGCATCAATATGATGGCGAATGAAAATTAAGGCCTTGGCTTTGCGATCCTGGCTGGGGATGCGACATTTCCTTCTTTGATAGTATTTCCAAATTCTGTAAGTGGATTTCAGCATCCGAGTCCAAGATAAATAATTTTACTGAAATGTCCAAGGCGGCAAATTCAAGCTTGGCAATGTTGGACATTTCTATGAAATAATTAATATATTAATAAAGTAAAAAGAATATAAGAGAATTACAAGTTAAAATTTATTAATAAAGTAATTGAGCTCAAGTGGTAGCATTTTGAGATCAAAATTTTAGATCAAGGTTGAATCTCTAAATTTGATTATTATTTTGTTCGAGATAAGCAGATTGTATATAACTATCTTTACAAAGTTATAAAAATAATATATTATTATTATGTATATATATATATATATATATATATATATATATTCAAATAAAATATCGAAATATTATTATTGTGTATTATTATTTAAAAACCGGCAGTACAGCCAGGACTTTCTTTGTCTTGGGCTTGAGGGCTTGAATATATATAAAATTTTTATTTTTTATTTTATCTTCAAGCTTCGAACTTGAGTATTTAATTTATAATAACTTCTTCTTCTCAAGTTTCGACAGGTGACTTAGTTTTTTTTTTTTTTTTGTCTTCAAACAGGCTTGAATGTTAGTTCAGACTACGAGAAGGAATAATATTGGATAGCTTCATGGAAGATTGGTATATTATCAGACTATAAGTTGTATTAATCTTAAAGATGGTTTCAAGCTATCAGTAAAGTGGTTTCATCATAGCTTCAGGCTATGGAAGATTGATCCAAAAATAAATAAATAAATAAAATAAAATAAAATTAAGAGAAATATACCTTTTAACGGTTTTTACTTTTGCATCGAGGCTTTACGTCTTTGATAAATGTTGTAAATCAAAAGAATTGAGAGAGATAAGGAAGAGACAAGAAGAATTCGAGAGAAATTACGATGATTTCTATTTCATCTTTGATTAGGCCTATTTATAGGCTTATAGTGAAAGCCTTTACATAAATGAATGACATTGTGTAATCGTGTGTCATTATAATTCATTCAAAATCAATATTTATACAATATTTATAACAAATATATATATATATATATATATATATATATATATATATATATATATATATATATATATATATATATATATATATATATATACACTTGAAGTGCGAGGCCATGTTACATTGCACCTCGATACGTAATGAATGGTGAAATTCACCATCGATAGGCCTTAATTCGGAGTTAATTGTTATCAAACAGGTCATGTTAAAATAGAACGAATAAATATCTGATGAAGCAGGTGACTTGGGACAAATGCGAATGGCGGTCTCTTGGTCCCATGGAAGTCGGGGTCATGTTCATTACAAATAGGTGATGTTCACCCAGACATATAATGTAATTAATGGCTTGAAGGTGCTCTCCGCGTGCGTAACAACCTTGATGGAATCACCGTCACGGAATTGTTACTGGCCCTTAAGCCCAGCATTGTGTCTACCATGCAACGACAAAATGAGTGCTAGAAGTGTTGGGAAAGACTACCAAATACAATTGTTTTAAATATGACCTTTTTCTCTGTATTGCCAAAATAGGTTGACAAACGTTGGGCTGATATGCACCGGTAGGCTGGGCTGAGGCATGTGAAGTCTTTGGGTCGGTCCGCTGATTTTGCACGTTGGGCTCCTCTGCAAAAACAAGAAACAAAAAGGATCGGCGGGGGCTCGCTAGTTGCCTCTCTGATGCCTAAGTCAGTTCTTTCCTGTGGAAGAGAAGATCAACTTCTTAGGGAATGAAGTTTTGTGCATATGTCTGCGTAGCTTTCACCGATGGGGTGGCCTGGTATTTATAATGGATGATCATGATAATTTTCCTAGTTGGATGATGACACAGGATAGTATATTTCCTTGTTGGAGGATGATATGATATTCCTCCCATTTGGTGAGAGATTTTTTTTCCTTATCGTAAACCGATTAATAAGGGATGATTGGTGGGCAATAATTAGGAAATATCCTACTTTCTCGATTGGTGAAGATTGGGTGTTTTCCTCTAATACGGATTCCTTGGGCTACCAGTCTTTTAAAGGGGCGAGTTGGGCCCTCATTTCGGGCCTGCATTTAGGGGATACCATTAAGGGCTTGTCACTAGTATTGGGCCCGCTTTTTAATCCTAACGTTTGGGCTTGCGTCTTGGGCTGGCCTTTATTATTTCAAGCCCATCAATTGCCTAGCCTTTGACTAGCGGCGTGTGATGTATCTTTCTCGGATCAGGTGTGATACCCATGTGGCTACTCATGAAGGGTTTGATTAGGGCTTTGTCGCTGTCCAACATCTTGTGATATTGATGGCTTCTCAATTTTCGCGTTTATTTCGGTTATGGCTCTTAACTTCCTTAAAAATTTCCCCTGACCGTTTGCACTTTGTTCCCCTGTTCTTGAAGGTTTTTCACCTCTGCAGTTTGACTCCTTTTTTCTTGAATTTTGTCGTATTGTTCGGGAGGTACTTTTTGGTAGTCCACGATATCTAAACAATTTGGTGTCCTTCGTCTTGTTTCTGGCCTTGGTACGACTTTTCTTCTCCTCTGTCTTTTTGGTTTCGAAGTCTTGTAAGGCTCTAAGGCGTGCTCGATTGGGGTTCTTCGATTTCCCTTTTTTTCTTACTTAGCCCTGCGTACCTCCATGGGTCTTGTCGCTCCCTACGACTTTGTGCATAGGGAAAAATCACGCGGCGTCTAGCTCGGGGTGGATCTGGCAAAAGTCAGCGGTTGCTGTGGTGGTTCCATAGGGTTGCGAGGAGCCTCTTTCCTTGGATAAGAGAGCGAGCGAGAATTAATGAAATTCGGTATCCTAGCGGCTCTGAATATTTGAGGGCTGCCATACAGAATGTTGTGGTCGTGGGCCCCAATCGGGTCGAACCTTTATACGGTGAGATCTTTGTGGCCCGGTATGGGCCCCCATTTGGGATCCAGGTTTGGTGCCCTGACATGCTGACCACCTACGTCGTCCAAGTGCCTAAGATGGTGTTCTTTTTTGAGGTGGCGTTCGAGAACGGTCTCCACTTCCCATTGCATCCTTTTATAAAAAGGGTGTTGCAGCATTTCAATGCGCCCTCAAGCTTTCCCCCGGCCTACGGGGTGTTCTAGTGGAATTTGTTAGTCGGCTTTTAGGGACAAAGGCACAGGTGTTCCCGATGTGCCACCGCTCTTAGACTTTTAGTGTAAAGAGAGGCCGTTGAAGGCTTTCTTTATATCTCAGCGCTCAGGCGCGAGTTGATTATTCGACATTCCATCTTCGCCTGAAATGCCCAGAGAGCGTTATTTTTTTGTCAGCTGTTGTCATTGGGAGTATAATCCCTTTATTAGGAAGGACACTTTACTTTCTTCTTGAAGTCTGGATACCTGGGAACCCTACGTGGGCTCCTCGCCGCTCACGGTTTGTCTTGGTTTTCAAAGGTCGCAGATATTTACGACATTGCTTTGGTCTGCGCCGGCTTTCGGGTGCTGGCTTTGATCATCGATCCGAGGCCGAAGGCAAGCGAGTTTGGTGAAGTGCGCCACAGCGTACTATTCAAGCTCATTAAGGTGGATATTCTGGATCGTCGATGCGAGGCCTGCGGAACTTCCTTTCCTAAGATCTTCTCCCTATCCAGTCATGAAGCCTCACGTCTCGGGTCTTCCTCACCTTTTGTTTGGACCCTTGTCCCCTTGAAACCTACACGAGGAGAGCTTAGTCCACACAGGAAGTCTTTGAAGAGAAGAGGAGCGTGAAATGGGGAGCCTCCGGAGAGCTGCCGGGTTTGCCCCCCTGCTCGGGGTAAGATCCTAAAGGTGGGAGCTTCTTCCTCGCCTTCATCCCCTGTCGGGGCTAGAGACTCTTCGGGAGGGCGGTTAGGCCCCATAGAGGAGTTCTTCTTATTTCGTCCCCAGGGAGTCCACCGTGGCGGGCGTCGCCATACCTGATGCGGATGAGGTGACGAGGAATCGTGATCAGCTTTGAGGGCATGGGATAGGGACTCTACCTTTCTCATACGGGGCTCGCCTGCGGGAAATTTATTTCCTCCATCTGTGCGACTCAGGCCTCGGGAAGGTGGATGCGCCGCGTCGAGGAGGCTGGCTCTTGCTGGGGGGCAGCCTCTATCGTCTAAGTGCTGCTCCGATCTTTTCTTTTATTGTTTAGGTTCTATTGTGACTTTTGTTTTAGTTGTTTTTTTTTTTTTTTTTTTTTTTTGGTGGGTGGTACCTTATGCGAAAGGGACTTGCGAGGAGGACCGGCCTTCTGCAGGCGCTTGCTGGCGACGAGAATCTTCTGAGGCTAAGGTTCTTCACGACCTCGGGGGTGGTCTTGACCAGGATAAGGGACTGGCGAGATCAGTGAAACTGGTCGGGCTGAGAGAAGCATGCCCGATGGGCGGGCGGGGCGGGGATAAAGAATGGTCGAAAGGACACGAGGTCGGCGAAGATGGGGCGTGCTGGCGAGGAAGGAGTTGTAGGCCATCGAGGTGGCTGTGGGCTAAGATAGCGACCTTGGGCGGAGGGCGCCCGAGAGGCTGCGGAGGCGGGTAACTACGTGGAGCAGCGGCTTGACGAGAGGAGCTCGGGCGGGCTTTGGATGAGTGCGGGCGGGGCTTTGGAGTGATCGGAGGGCGAAGTGATGTGAGCTTAAAGATGAGGGCACACTGTGGGGCTTCAGGGTGGCTTGCCTTTCGCGTCAGGCACCAGGGCTTTCCCGGACCTAGAGTTGACATCCACCTTTTGATGAGGGTTGAAGGATGCGCTACGAGGCGAGGTTTATGCGAGGCGTAGAGGTGTTTTCGGGGCCACATTCGATACTCCCATGCACAGCGATCCTGGGTTCCTCAGAAGCAACCGCCACCTCTCTGTTAGGGCTACGCCTTTGACTCCTCTCGCCAGTTGGGCAGACATCAAGCTTCTGGACTTTTTTTTTTTTTTTTTAACCTTGTCGTATCCTGGCACGAAGCCTGGGTTTTTTATATTGCTTTTGATCTTGACTTTTTGTTCATATACCAAGATTCATCGATTAATTTCTTTGCTCCTTTTCCTATTTCTTCGATTTGAGTTGCTTGGTTCCCTGACCACGAGTCTTCCTTGGCGATTTAACGTACGCGTCCCCATTTTTGTCTGAGCTCTGGGCCTTCTGGCGAGTTATCTTCACCTTGTCCCGAGCTCTTGGGCTCTGAGCTACATGGCTCAGTGGCTCTTTAACCTTCCTGAGCAGTTATATTCCGCAATCTGAGCTATTGGGCTTCTGGGCACTAAGACCCTTTATGAGTAGTTACACTCACAAATGTTAAACTCTTGGGCTCTGGCGTAGACCCTGCTTATTAATTAACAAAAGTCTTTATTTTGAACCTGATTATTGTAGGTTTGGCCTTTTTGTGTCTGCCCAATCAGCATCAATAACCATTGCACATTAAGGTCCTTAGTATTCTCTCGATGCATTTGTGTAGCTAATTTTGTAGTTTTTGCAGAAGCTATTTATGCCAAAATTGTTGAGTCGATCGGGGGCGAAGAATTAGTCGAACTTCGGCATTGCGGTCGAAACCAACGAAGAAGAGTAGAAAATGAAAATGGGCGGCGGGAATTTTGCAAGATTGCGAAAATTTCGTAACACTGCGAGATTTCGCGGGTTCTGAGAATTTACTTCATGTCTGCTTGTTCATCATGTAGACCTGGCTGTTCGCTCACTGTGAGCTTGTTGCTTTTGAATTTTTTGTTACATTTTTGGTTTCTTCCCATTTTATCCCTTGTAATAGCTTTTGATTTTGGTTTTTTTTGTAATTTTGCTTGGTAGGCGTTATATAAGCTCATCTTGCCTTTATGTAGAAAAAACAACTTACTCCATTAAATTTGGCGGGAAGCTTTCAACTCTCCCGCTCTTCCCTTTTCTCTCACTTTCTCTCACTTTCTAGGCAGTCAAACACCCTCCGAGGATGACAACTAGGAGGATGAGTGGCTAAACACTGCTTCTTGGTGGAAGGCTGCGGGCGAGAATAAGGCAAGGCGAGGTTTTTCCATGTTTTAACGGAGGTATTTTCTACCATTTATGGTTTCATTCAAATTTTGGCTTTAATCGCTTCGGGTTGCTTTGAATGATACGATGTTGATAAGCTTTTGGGTTCATTGGATGCTTATTGCGCGATCATTGACATCGGGTGGTTATCATCTATCGATTATTGAAGGCAATTGAGGATGTTTTTATTTTCTCCAAATTTTAGGTTTGATCCTTGGTTCATTGTAAATGGTCAGTACTTGGTAAGCTTATAGGGTTCATTGTATGCTTATTGTCGAGATCTGATGATATTCATTAGTTATCATTTATTAGCTATTGGAAGTGAGTCAAGGTGATATTCCTTGTCCGAGACCATCGATGGGAAGCGGATAACAATTTCAAAGATATTTATTTAGAATTCGATTTTCTGATTAAATGAGATCCTGGTTTGAGAAGATGACTATAGGTCATCCTCCCAATATGAGAAGGACCACAGGAGAACCTCGGTTACTTTTTAGGACTCTGACGGTGACCTAACACTACAAGGGGTGTTTACATTTTAACTTATTTTATTTCAGTTTAAACCCTCGAAAACCCATTGTTTCTGAAACCCCAAAATCCAAATTGAATTCACCATTTTGGCCTTCACGTAAATCATTTGTCTGAAAACCCCATCCACGAGTTCGGCCTGGAAACCACTATCTTGCAATAGCTTTCTTCTGAGTAGTAGGAGAATTTAGGTTATAAATTTTGTTGATTAGGAACACCTCTTGTGGCACGAATCACCTCCCAGTATTAAGCTGCAGCGAAACTCTTGGGTTCTGCAGGCGCTAAGACCTTCTGTTTGTTAAACTCAGTGAAGCTAGCTAGATTTGTTAAGCTCGGCCATTTATTAGGCTCTGGGCGGCCCAAGACCCTCTGTTTGTTAAACTCACAAAGCTGACTCTTTGGGCACTTGGGCGCTAAGACCCTCTGGTTGTTAAGCCGTGAGCTTAACTCTTTGGGCTCTGGGTGCTAGACCTCTGAGATGTTAAGCTGCTTGACTGTTCTTGGGCTCCTGAAACGCCCAAGACCCTCACCCAATTTGTTCGCTCACTTCTTGACCCCTCTTGGGCTCTAAGACCCTCATGAGCTGCTAAACTTTGAAAACTAAGCTATTGGGTTCTGGCCCCAGACCCTCTGATTTATTAAGCTTTCTGGCCAATCTCTGGGCTCTGAGTATTCAAGACCCTCACAATTTGTTAAACTATGGCTAAGCTACTAGGATCTTGGGCTCACAAGACCCTCCCCAGTGGTAATTTTGAAAACTGAGCTCTTTGGGCTCTGGTGAATGGGCCTCTGACTCTTGGGCTCCTAGGCACTAAGACCATCATGAGTGTTAAGCTCCTCAGACTTAGCTACTGGGCTCCTGGGAGCTAAGACCCTCCTGATCTGTTAGGCTCCGCAAACTGAGCTACTAGGCTCCTGGGCGCTAAGACCCTCTTGAGTTGTTAAGCTTTTAAAAGCTACTGGGCTCCTGGGCGCTAAGACCCTCCTGATCTGTTAAGCTTTGCAGGCTGAGCTATTGGGCTCTGGGGCGCTAAGACCTCTTAGGTATTAAGCCCTTGGTAATTTCTTTTGGGCTCTGGCGTTAGACCCTCTGACTGTTAAGCATGGCCCGAGCTCTGCCCGGGCTCAGGCGCCAAGACCCTCACGAGATGTTAAACTTTGGCGGAAATTTCTGGGGCTCACAGGCGCTAAGACCCTCTGAGTTGTTAAGCTCAGTAGGCGAGCTCACAGGCTCCTAGGCACTGCAGACCCTTGCCAGGTTGTTAAGCCGCGGTGAGCTCTTGGGCTCCCTGGGTGCTAGACCCTCTTGAAATTTGTTAAGCTCACGAAAAGCTGAGCTATTGGGCTCCTGGGCTCTAAGACCCTCTTAAGCTGTTAAGCTCATGACGACTCACCCAGGCTTCTAGGCACTAAGACCCTTACGAGCGTTAGGATTCATGATGAAATTTCTGGGCTCTGAGGCGTAAGGCCTCTGAGTTGTTAAGCTCACGAAAAGCCCAAGCTGCGGGCTCCTTGGCACTAAGACCCTTTCGTCTTCCTGCCCTTGGAAAAGTGCACGTGGCTTTAATGCTAATCTATGGAGGTGGGACCCAGTTCTTGTGACTTCCGGCGATCTTGGCTTCCTTATAAATGCGGTCCTTTGTGGTGGTGCTATGCTTCCAACCTTCGTCCTTTCTTTGGCAAAGTCGGAGTCCGCTCATGATGAAGCGTCAGGGTTTGGTCATCCTTTGCATGGGGTCTGTTTATTGATCGTGGGCCGGCGTTTGGTGTCGATGGTCTGCCTTAGGAGTTGTGTTTTCCACTAGTTCCTGCCTTGTGGGAGTTGTGTTGTTCCTAGCTATGCCCTGATGATGGAGCTGTGCTAGGTAACGTGTCGGAGGGCGGTGTGTTTCAAAGAAAAAACTTTTTAAGTCTGGCTTTCTCGTTTTCTTTCTTCTTTCTTCTTTTCTTTCTCTTTCTCCTTCTCTTTCTCATTCTCTTTCTCTCTCTCCCTCTCCCCTTCTCTTTCTCACTCTCTTTTCCTCTCTTTATGTTTCCCTTTCTTATGGTTTTTGCCTTGACAGGGTGTTGTAGATATGAACGGTTTTATTTACTTGTAATTTTTTTAGATGCAAGAAGTTTTGTAGCAATTCTCTGAGGTGGTTGTAACCTCCATGTAATGAAATTTTGTATTTAACTGTAGCTCCTTTGAAATAAAGAACAATCTTTGTGAATCATGCGCTTTTTCCACCCAGACCCCTTCGAGTCAAGCTTCTAGCTTTATCATTATAACTTATTGTTTGACCCACCATAACATTAAACAGCTTAAAAATGGACATAGAGTGTTATTTGAAATCAAGACGGTGGATCTTTATTACAGGCTACGTTCTGAGGTCTTATTGATAGAGCGGATTTGAGATTGTTCGTTCCATGAGTGGGAAGAGTTTTCCTTCTTAGGTTTGGAGTTCATAGTTTCGAATTCGGATTATCTTTGAGATACGATGTAGGGCCGGCCCCGGTGGTCGACTTCCCATGTGCGGGGTCCTTCCTTGCTAGCAGAAGTTTTTTTAGAACTAGGTCGCCTGGCTTGTAACTCCTGGGCTTAACCCTTTGGTCATAATATCTCGTTGTCTTCTGTGATAGTCCTCCATACGCTTTGGGACACATCACGTTTTCTTCTAAAAGATCGGGTTTAGGCGAAGGACCTCCCTCGATTGTGTTCAATGTTTGCTAGTTCGATCCTTAGTGATTTTAGTCAGGCCTCGTTTGGATCTGCGCCCGGTGCCCAGGTCGAAGCGACGGGTTTCTTGAGTTCTTTGACTTGCGCGTAGTTACGTATGCCCATAATACCTGCAGGGAGGTACTCTGCCCATTTTCCTTTTAGATCTTCCATTTGGTTTTTCGATCTTTGCCTTTAGAGTCCTTATAGTGACCTGCCAGCATGATAGGCTGCGGATGAGTTGGGGACAGAAGTAGTAGTTCAACGGTCAGAGCTTCGATGGAACTTAGAGTTGTGGTGTTCCCGTTATTAGACCTGAGGACCTCTGGATCCAGAAGACACGCATATTATAGACGGGACGAGTTGCGTACCTTCTATTCTGTGATTATTGCTAAGGGTTCGGCTTTGGCCCATTTGGTAAAATAGTCCACAACCACAATGATAAATTTGCATTAGCCCCTTCCAATGGGTAGGGGTCCCAATATGTCTAGCCCCCATTATTGAAAAGGTCAGGGGCTTGTGACTGACGTCAGCGGCTCAGATGGGAGATGAGAGATTCTGTCATGCTTTTTGACAAGCTTTGAATTTTCTAACCAGTTATGTCGCGTCTTTGAGCATTGTGGGCCAGTAGTACCCCTGTCTCAATGTTTTCCCTGCCAAGGTCTGACCTCCGATGTGGTTTCCACATATGCCCTCGTGTACCTCCCTGAGTATGTAGTTGGCGTCTTCCTTCCCTACGCACTTAAGAATGGGCGTAGAGAAGCCTCATTTATAAAGGGTCCCTCGATGAACGGTGAATCTTGTCGACCTCACTCTGAGTTTGGACGCCTCCTTTGGGTCTCTTGGCAATGTACCATCGCAAGTAATCGAATAGGGTCCGTCATTTCGGTCGGACATCACGGAGACTTCTCCCATTGTCGATACTTGCGGGTTACGGAAGGTGCTTTCGACAAGTATCGATCTGCGAGTCTCCTTGTGAAATTTGCTCGCCCGGTTTGCGAGGCTTGGCTCGGGGAATTCTTTGCTCTTGGTACATGTTGACCACGAACTTCGTGCCGAACTTCTTCGCGACTCTCGTACCTTTTTGAGACATAAGATCATCTTCTCACCTCTAGCCTCGTAGGAGTCTTCTATCTACTTTACCACCAGTTGGGAGTCGCTGCTCACCTCTAGTTGATCTACTTCCATGAAGTGGGCGAGGTTGAGTCTAGCTATGTGATGAGCAAAACACTTTCGAGGATTACACTCGCGTCGATCTGCATTTTCTGCTGTTGTTTGGCATTATTTATATAGTTTTGGGTGTTAGATCTCTTATTAAGTGTTTATTTTGAAATACAGGCTTAGTGAGGCAAAAGAACATCTTTTGGAGCTTTTTGGAGCAATAGGGAGTAGGCGGAAGCCTTGCCACGTCGCGGCGATCTCCGCGTCGTCTGAAGTATCACGGCAGTGAGTCGGCTATTACGAGGAAGTGTGACCCCACGTCGCGGCGTCCCACGTCGCGGCGTCAATCACGGCATCATGACGTCAGCTCCGTCTGGATCGTATTAAATCTTTTGAGGGGCTCGGGAATCGGGATCGAAGGGCGTGCGGCGAGAGACGGAATTGGAGAACACTGCGACCACGGACTTCAAGGATCTCGCGAATCTTTGTATTAGTTTTCCTTATTGTTTTGATTATTTTCACGGATCACATAGGATGTTAACTATATTACTTATATTATTTCTTTCCTTCATGATGTTCTGGCTTCTTTCAGGTTACATGAGCCTGTCTGACCGATGGATTAGAATTTAACCTTTCATATTGTCGATTGTTGTTAATTTATCACATCTGCTCTATTCTGCATGTTAATTATATGATAATATCGGCCAATATTAACATACTTACGCGAGAGATCAGTTCGAGATGAGGGTATTCGGGGATGCGGGTAGAGTAGCCTTTAAGCTGGAGTTCGGGTAATAGAATGTCCAGAACACGAAAGGTGGTTTTTGGGGGTTGAACATTAAGCATTTACAGTCTGGGGTCGAGATAGAGATATGCTCGATTCTATTCACGAAATGAGGCGAATATCTCTCGAGGAGAGGATATCTCGTAGGCAAGATCCTCTCGCCATTGATATGTTATAAGCAATCCCAGAATAACAACATCTTTGGGAGAATAATCCATCGAATGTGACAGGGAGATTGCAACCTAGGCTCCCTCATTATCAATTCATAAACCAATAGTTTGATTCACGGTCGATTATTTAAATTCCATCTTAGAATCATTCATTCGGATATTGTCTGAAGCGAACATCTGTAGTCAGTTCATCTTTCCTTTGTGGATCGATCTTCGTACACTAGTACCTTTATATTACTTGAGGCGTGGCGTGCGCTTGCGCGTATAGTATATTTTATACACCACGTTTTGCACTGTCGAGTTTTTGGCGTGGATTCTTGGGGAAAGGCTTAAATTGATATAGAGTAGTAAGCATATGGATAATATTCTGAATTTTTCTTTATTTTGTTATTTTTACAAGTGTAATTGGGTTTGTTAGTTTATTTGTTATTGCGTACGAGGTTTTAGTGAGTACATGCGGCAATGGCCATTAACCAACACTTGTGTGATCGGGCGGAAAGACTTACGCATAGATTCGCGTAGGAAACGACGAGCGAGCGAACGCGATAGTCATGGAAAACGCGAAGAGCGAATTTTGGCGTCGGAACTCACGTGGACCACGGAAGCCAGAACTAGAAATCAAGCGCCGGGCCATTCCTTACAGCGGGCGATGGTACATGCTATTAGATGAGTTCGTTCTACCTCAGCGGTTGTTGGTTGTGTCAGGAGCCAGTAGCGGTGAGCGAACAATTTTGGGTGAAGTGATCCGCGATTAAATGTAGAACATATTGTTCATGGACTACCCCATGAGAATCGAACATACATTTGACTAACTTCCTCGAAGTTTGCGATACCATAAACTCTAGCAGGGTGCGAAGAAGCCTAGATTGCGATTTATTCCACTTTCACTTTCGGGGATAGAGACGGCGTTGGCTAACGATGACCGAGACTCCATTATCCATGGAACGAGCTGGTACAAAAATTTCTGACCAAATTCTTTCCACCGTCAAAAATTGCACAACTGGTGCAAGAAATCAATACGTTTGGACAACTTGAAGGGGAGAACCTGGCGGAAGCATGGGGCGAGTTCCGTGGTGCCCGCGGAGTGTCACGCGCAGGCTAACCCGGATGGATGCAGGGTCGCACCTTCTACAACGTGCGAGAAGCCTGGCAGAACAATGATAGATGCCTCATTTGGAGGATCATTGATGAAAACCGCAGACGAGCGTGAGATATTGGAAGATCTTTGCGGCCAGCGCTGTCGATGGCACAGAAGCGCAGGTTAACACGGTGGGTGACACGAATAATGAAGTCACCGATAACCGGTAAATCATGTTGGCACGGCTAACTAAGCGGTTGAATAAACAGCGACGGCTAATGCCATACGGACCCGACCACAGGAGTAGCTGTGGCCGAATTTTGTGGGGGTCGGCGTAGTAGTGCGGTGTCGGTCGGGAAACCCTACGATTAGGCGAGCTCGGTGTAATCGATTGATCAGAATCAGTACAGCCATAAGGGCCGTATGGGAGGAAACAACTACGGAGAGAATCGGAATCAGGCCGGGGGTGGTGTAACGATCGAGCCAGAATGGTGAGCAATCGAGGATATGGGTGGCGGAATAATGGAACAATTTGCCATCATGGATAATGAACCACCTCCACGAGAAAAAGATGGACTTAGAGCCAAACACACACGAATGATGACTCCCATTACGCCTTCATGAATGAAACGAGCGAACGCTGTACGACGTAACCTTTCAGTTAAGCAATCAGCAGCCACGGCTAAGGAGTTTGGAGGCACAAATGGGCCAAATGGCAAGCTTACTTACGGAAAGGCAACAGGGTTCACTACCAAGCAATTCAGAGGCAAACCCTAGAGGAGAAGGAAAGAATCTTTGCAAGGCTATACTCTAGGAGTGGAAAAGAGAGTTGCAATCCAAGCGCCAGCGATGAAGGGAATTTGAAAATTAAAAGGCAAGAACAAAGCATCCCAAAGACCGGATGCAAACCAAAGCAACCCAGAAGTCACGATGGCAGTCAAAGATAATAAAGTCAGGGAAGGAATAACGAAACAGACAAAAACAGAAGAACCTGTCATACCAATCCCGTACCCTCAGAGGTTGAAGAAAGGTAAATTGGAAAAGCAGTTCGCAAAGTTTCTTGACATCTTCAAGAAACTACATATTAATATACCATTTTTGGAAGCATTAGAAAATATGCCAGAAGTTATGAAATTCATGAAAAAATCTTGGCAGAAGTAAGAAAGAAATTGGAAGAGTATGGGACCATTGCATGTAGCGAGAATGGTGCCAAATCTGCGAAGCTTCCCCGGCTGAAGATCGGGTAAATTTGCTATACCATTCTCTATAGGGGCAGTGTCAGGAAAAGCATTATGTGACTTGGGATGACATCAACTTGATGCCACTCTCAATGTTTAAAGGCTTAAGTTGGGAGAACCCAGAAATCGACCACGATCGGTTCTGCTGACTTGCGAGATAGGTCTTATCAACATCCTCGGGTATATTCAGAAATGTCCTAGTAAAGTTAGGTAAATTAAGGTTTCTTCCAGCGGAGACTCCGTCATTCAGACATGGAGGGAAAGGCGACTCGGTTCCAGGTATACTCGGTAGACCCTTCACATGCCGGGAGAAAAGCTGAATCGATGCGAAAGGCGGGCTTTCAAACTAAGAGTCCAAGGAGAGAATCGTTTTCCATGTATTCCGGCCCATGAAGCATCCGGGCGGCTTGATCCAATGAAGATTCGGAACCTCGGTATCAGAGATTTATGGCGATAAGAAAAATTTAAGGATAAATGGCTGCACCTGCAATGAGACAACGAGAAAGGGCAAGGGCATACGAGAAAGAGTATTTCATCCACCTTGAACATGGGTTGTACGCAAAGGAGGCAGTAAATTTCCGCTGCTGAATCTCGCAGCGAGATTCGGAGATTAGTCAGTACGACATTAAACATAAGCCTTCTTGGGAGTGACAGAGTTTTCTTACTTTTTGAAGTTTCAAGTTCTATTGGGTATTTTCATCAATTTTTGATTTCTAGTTGTGTTCATGATCTGTGTTGTTGTGTGTTGATCTAATTTCGGGTCCGAATCACGGTGTGCTAACTGCGGAGTGTTCATCGTCGGTGACCAGGTTCTGAGATAGAATTCTGGCGGGTTTGTACTTCGACTAATCTTGGGTTGCCCTCTCATCAAATGCGACGTGAGATTCTCCCGTCGCGACGTCAAAATGTCACCCCTGCGCCCGCGTCGCGGCGTGGATCACCCGCGTCGCGTCCGATTTTGAAGCCTCTGTCGCGTCAGCGGCGGTGGATTTCCCGCGTCAGCGACGTCGTAGTAACAACCCTGCATCCGCGTCAGCGGCGACAGTTTCAACGTCGCGGCGATCGTTTGGTCCTCTCTGCATCCGCGTCGGCGTGGTCCCTCACGTCGCTGACGTCGATTGGTAATGCCCTGCCGCCGCGTCAGCGGCGGTGGGATTTCCGCGTCGCGGCGTGAGCGATATGCTCTCTGTCGCGTCGCGGCGGTGGCCCATGCGTCGCGACGTGAAAGCGGTTTTAAACCGGGGAATGGGCCATTTTGGCCTTCGACCATATAACCTCTCCCGAAACCTAACTCCTGCGCTCTGGCTGACTCGGGGACCTTGAAGCTAGTATTCTCACCAGTTTAGGGACCTCGTCTTGCTTTCGAACCTTGTAAGTCACCATTGTAACTAGTTTTGGATCATAGTGGCCTTTTCCACCATTGTGTATCGAATTCTAGTTTGAAATTTTGATAGACCCAAGGTTTATTTTCGGTGTTTCGTTTAGTCTAAGTCCTTGTAGGTCTTCATTTCGGGTTAACTAGAGTTCTTTAAGTTACTTTGAGTCATATTTGGGTGGAGTGTTAAGTCTTAAGTAGCACGGTCCCTTAGTTGTATTGCACATTAGGTGTTTGAAGTTTTGTCTAGATTAAGATGTAAGCAAGCGGCAAAGTTGCACACTTGAGTCGGGCAGTAGGCCCAGGCTCCAGCATTCGATGCCTCGCGTTTTGTAAACGGATCTGTGAGATCGGTTTAGCATAATTCTGTAGATCCTTTATTAGGAAAAGAGTTTCTCACCACAGACGAGTTTTCGCAAAACCTCCGAGACGAGGTTGGCGTGCTTTGTGCGACCCCTCGCCCAGTATATGGCGTAGTTAGAATTCGCCCGACTGCATCCCGTCCTCAAAGGTCGAGTGCGAGGTGTGATGTCGACTTCAGCGCGGAGTCGGTCAAATAGCCTACCTATGGCCTCGAGCATATCCGCAGACCTTTGATCGACTCGCGAGCACCACATTACCATGAGGTCATCCAGTGTTAAATAGTCGGGGTGAGTGAAGCGGATCAATATTGTAGATCCGCCTTGATAGAATTCGAGGCGGCGTTTGGCTACATTCTGGAGTGTGGCATCACTTTGTCACTTAGCGTCTTATCTGGAAGCGGCAGTGTGTGGTAGCGCAGCGCTCCTTGCTGACTATGCTATCCTACGGGATATACCACCGATTTGGCGTTAGGCGGGTTATCGGGATGCTATCCTCCATGCGCGGGATAAATAAACTGGGGCGCCGCACTACGATCTTCGGCTTGTGCGAGCAAGCGGGAGGTGCCTTGGCAACAATGAGGCACGGCTTCATCCCTGCTCGAGAGCCGTATCGGTCGGCGGGACACACAGTCATGACGAGGGTCTATGGCTGGGTATGAGCCTCGAGACGAGACGAGCTTCCGTATAGAACCGTATGGATTCTGGGTGACACCCAGGAGGACATTGGCCAGCCCTTGTCTCGACCTCCACCACCTCTCCACCCCCCAGCTGACCTCGGTGGCCGTCCTCTAGTCCTTCCCCGATATTGAGGGCGGTGCTCTCTCACTCACTTGGCGTTTTGAGCGCGTACAGGATGAACCCGAGAACACCAAAGTCCTGTTGCTGGTTTATGGAGCGGCTAGCGTGCTGGCTTGTGCGCCTGATTACGGCGGTCGGGCCATCATCCTTGACGGCGGTATGCGAGCCCGGCTCGCGGTTCATAGCATTCCACCGGCCACGCCACGCCTCATGATGATCTCGAGAATTGCCTTACCTTATATTTTATATTACGGTGGGACAGATGCTTCGTTGGGGAGGGGTATTTTTGTTATGTTTTATTTCGTGCATTTTGTTTCCATTATTTTGGTGTTAGTAGTTTATAGCATTTTTAGTTGTTCGTATATGAGTTGTGTTTTATTTTAGTACTGCATGCATCTGTAAGTAGTGTTTAGGTATTGTTTGAGTTTTGGTCTTGTTTGAGTTTTTTTTTTTTTTTTTTTTTTTTTTTTTGTGCATTGCATTTTTTGCTTATGATTGATGAATCATTTGTTAGTTGTTGCATACATCCTCATTTTGCATATAGTGATAGTTGCATACATGTATGTCCTGTTGAAAAATTGAGGATCATTTGGATTAATTGCACTATAGAAGTGTTACGGGAGCATATATTTGCGTGATACTGGTAATTAGGTTGAATAAATTGAAAGGGCCAGTGAACTAATTCCGGGTAGGCCATTTTAATTCTCAAAGACCACTATGCTTTACACATTAGTGACTTGCGGAGTATGCATAGAGCCCGGTGCAGCCACTAAAGTTCAAACTGACCTAGGGAGATTCGGAACCATTCAAGTGATAGGACACCTAATGAAAGAGGATTGTAATTTGAGCCCCCGACAAGAAAATACAAAAACAATAGAAAAGAAAAAGAGAAAAGAAAGAAAAGAAAAATGATAAAAATAGGGTATAAGTATAGGAATAAGCGGGATCATCAGAAGTCGGAATCCGAGACGCAGTCTGAGGGGAGCTATCAAGCCCTAATGCCACTGACATTTGGCGAGTCATTGACTTCACTTGCCAGTTACATGGGACCAGCAGATGGATCGTTCACGCAACCTAGAGACCGTGAGTTTGGTTGAGTGTTGAGTGAAGTTTGAAGGGGTGAATGCTGGTGCCACCCAACAGCTATTCCAGTGAGAGTCAAATGGAACCCCTTCTGAGGGACACTTAACTAAAGCGCGGCACTAGGTTCTTTTCCTTTTTGCTTTTTATTTACATAGAAATTTCTAGTTTTGTTATTCATGAATAGAGTGCGTTCGTATCCTTGTTTAGTTAGCTTCTTCCTAATAGGTAAGTTGAACTTAAGTTTGGGGGTATGTTTAGACATGTTACGGAGGCCGTCACCGTACGACACGTAGGGGTTTTGGGAATGGCCATTGAATACCATGGGGTGATGCACTAGTGAGTTTCACCTACTTCAATCGAGGATTCTTGAGAAAGTCAAGTATATGTATGCCTTCATTGAACATCGAGGCAAAACATTGAGTATGCGAATTGGTCAGTGATCCATTATTTTCGACATGAGCACCCATTTGTCTTAGTGTTAGTTGCGTGGTGTCGAGTGTGTGTGTCCTTATCTGAGTCGATTCTTTAGCGAGGGACAAGCAAGAAATTAAGTTGGGGGGTGTGATGAGTGCTTAAAACACTCTGTGAGATTACACTAGCGTCAGTGTATTTCATGTTGTTTTGGCATTATTTATATAGTTTTGGGTGTTAGATCTCTTATTAAGTGTTTATTTTAAATACGGGCTTGATGAGGCAAAAGAACATCTTTTGGGTTTGGGAGCAATAAGGAGTAGAGCGGAAACGCGCCCACGTCGGCGTCTCACGTCGCGACGTCTGAGATCACGACGTGGAATTGACTATTAGTCGCCAGCCCCCACGTCGGCGTCCCCGCGTCGCGGCGTCCTACATCGCGGCGTCATCCCGCGTCATGACGTCAACTAAATGCGGATCCCATCATTAAATGCGAGGGGCTCGGGGAATCTAGGGATCGGGCGTGCGGCGGCGGGTGGAGAACACAACGAGCCACGGACTTGAGGATCTCCTTGAATCTTTGTATTAGTTTTCCTTATTGTTTTGATTATTTTACGGATCACATGGGGATGTTCTTCATATTACTTATATTATTTCTTTCCTTCATGATGTTTCTAAACTTCTTCACAGGGTTACATCAAACCTGTCACGAACCAATGGATTAGAATTTAACCTTTCATGTTAATCAATTGTTGTTAATTTATCACATACCTCTATTCTGCATATTAATTATATGATAATATCGCTTTGATATTAACATACTGCGAAGAATCAGAGATTCGAGATGAGGGGTATTCGAGGATCAGGTAGAGTAGCCTTTAAGCGGGTCAGATAATAGAATGTCGAACACGAAGGTGGTTTTTGGGGTTGAACATTAAGCATTTCGAATCTAGAGTCGAGATAGAGATATACTCGATTCTATTCACGAAATGGCCCGAATATACCTCGAGAGGATATCTCGTAGGCAAGATCACCTGCGTAATTGATATGTTATAAACAATGCGAGATAACAGCATCTTTAGGAGAATAATCCATCGAGATGTATTGAGGGAACAACCTAGGCTCCCCTCATTATCAATTCACCAAAACCAATAGTTTAGTTACAGTCAGTATTTAAATTCCATCTTAGAATCATTCATTCGGATGTTAATAGAAGGAACATGCGTAGTCAATTCATCTTTCCGCGTGGATCGATGCTACGATACCTTGAGTACCTTTATATTACTTGAGGCGACGCGTGCGCGGCGTATGAAACGTGGCACATACACCAGTTTTACTTTATCAACTATGGCTGACTCATATTCGGCCTCGTTATTAGAGCTTGGAAGGCTGAATCGAGGGTATTACGTATCTATTATGCGGAGGAGTCGGGATCAGCCTGCCGACTACAGGAGTTAGCGGCCGTCGTGGATAGTCTTGGATGGGAGTCGAGGTGCCAGATGGGTAGCCTCAGAGTAGATTTGTGTTGGAGTGAATTCCATGATGAAATGCGCGAGATATGCCGCTTTTACCGTCTCGGTTTGTACTTGATCTTGGAATTCACTTTCGACTCTATAGCCACTTTATCGACCTTCCAGGGGTTTACGGTTTATCTGATGTTGCTTCATCGAATATTAGTTTGGGACCATTGGTATGGCTTGGGTAAGGTCGGGTTTTGGATGTAGTTACCAATGCCAGGATAAGCTTTTCCATCTTTAGGTACCTCTCCTCCGTACCTCTCCTCTGCTCCACACTCGAAGCTTATTTATGATAGTAGTACGGTTTGTTGCACCCTATCCCGTTCTCTTACCAGGGCGGCACTAGTTGCAAAGTATGAGACGGCTAAGTAGAGAGTGAGGAGTTCTCCCTCGAAAGGGGCTTACTGGGCAGTGGGGGAGAGGCTCGGGTGGGCACCCAGGTGTGAACGCCTCTACAGTGGTGTCGTCCCCTTTGACCTTTTGAGAACACGAAAGAAGAGGCGACATTTGTTCTTGGCCCTAGATAAGAGAAGCGCGGCAGTAGCGACTGTTCTCCTGTTAGGCGTTGAGTGTCTTTAATGTTTAAAGGCAACATATCAAGCACGACCTTTATCTTATTTGGGTTTACCTCTATTCCTCGCTGTTGACTATAAAACCTAAGAACTTCAGTGAACTCGAAGCGCATTGAAACAGGTTTAACTTCATATTAGTAGCTTTTCCAAGACCTGGAACCTTTCGGCTAAATGGGTTATGTGGGCTCGGCTTTTCTGGAATTTCTGACATGTTGTCTATAATATACCTCCATAGATGCTCCAGTTTGTTTATGGTTATCTTTTTCACCCAATAACTGGTAGGTGGCTCCTGCATTCTTTAGTCCGAAGGGCATGACTCGATAATAGTAGGTTCCCTGACCAGTGACAAATGAGGTCTTCTCTTGGTCGTTGGGGTCCATACTGGTCTGGTTGTAGCCTTAGAAGGCATCCATGAAGTTGAGGAGTTCATGACCCGGTGGCATCTCTTGTGAAGGATCAATCGAGGTAGGAAGCTATCCTTTGGGGCGAGGCCACAGATGTCTGTGAAATCGATGCAAAGGCTGCCACTCCGTTTTCTTTTTGGCGAACAACGTTGCGACAAATTCGGGTACTACTTCTCTGATTGCCTTTACTTGGAGGGCTGCAGACCTCTTCCATTCATATACGTCTTTCTAGGGAAAAACTCATTCTATTTTGCTTAATCGACTTAAAGGAGGGATTGACGTTCAACCTATGGGTAATCACCACCGAGTCGACCCCGCTCATGTCCTCCTGTTTCTAGGCGAATACCTGTAACTACTACGAAAGCGAATGAGAAACCGATCTTCTTCCGTGAATTTAGACCACTATGTAGATGAGGTGTTAAACAGTCATGAAAATTTGTCTGACTCTAATTATACGGCGCGGGTGGTGGATTTACCTCGTCTACGCATGTCTAAACTCGTCCATGTAGATGTTGTCGTGTTTGCCGTTGATCTTTGAGTAAAATTCCACGGCTATCACGCTGGTTTCTCGGACCATTCTACTCCATTTGCGGGTTGGAAATTTGATGACTGACGGCCATGTGATAGCGAGGAGCGACCGCTATGGCATTGAAGAGGAACTGCCTAGTAACATGTAGTGGAAGCCCACTATGAAATCTCACCATTGTTGTAGCCTGGCATGGGGGGTTTCCCAAAGTGAGCACTAACTGTACCGATCCTAGGGGCAGTACTCTTTCTCCTAAGAACCCACGTGAAACTAGCGTTGGCCCAGCTCCTAACTTCTCCTTCAATCTATTTTCAGCCGAATCGATCTGAAGATGATGTCGGCCAGAAACACGTTAATCGACCGAGGACCACATGGATCGTTTATTGACTCTTATGGCTTTATCACAAATGGAGGTTTGTCATGGGGGTGTTAGCGACCTTCCATGTAGTCTGAAAAGGTTATGATAAATCGGTAGCGGAATTTTGGATCTTTGTTTGTACTTCTAAGGTTTCCCCGTCGATCTTTATGATGGGCGCTTCCCAAATCCGAGCTAGACTCGCCTCTTGTAAACCTAGGAGATTACATGGACTTATCTGGCGGCTGATGATGAGCTTTGGGGTTGGTGGCCCAGGTGGTGGTGGTGGACTTCGTTCACCTGCTCTTTTGAGGCCACATAACGGTGGATGCCGCGTCGGATCGGGTATTCAATCGCTTTCTTGAGGATCACGGTCATCTCTTCGCCCGGTGTCCATGGCCCACATGGAACTCACGGTGTTGGTATCATCTCTTTTTAGCGGGTTTGACTTCCTTCACCCAGGATGGGTACTCGAAACCTTTCATCTTGCCGGCGTGGGACTGTGACGTGGGGCTGGAGGGGTGTGACTGCAGGAATTGAATATTCTTTGTTCTGACTTAAATTTTGAGGTGGTCAGCCCAGGATCCTGACGTTCCCTCGTCTTATCGGGGACCGCTCTCTCTTTTCTCTGCTCCTCCTTGGGGATCTGTCCCTGTCTGCCTATCTCTTGGGGCTTCGTTCTCTTTTTTTGTCGCCTGCTCTTTTCCTTTTGAGTAGAAGAGCTTCTTTGCTTGGACAGGAGGGCTTCTTCACCATTGATATACTTCTCTGTTTTGGCGAGGACCTCGGCCATGCTTGCCTGAGGGTTCTTTGAGATAGAGAACATTAGGTCTTTCCCATTGCACCCAGAACTGCTGCGCGATAAGCGATGGCGAATAGGCGAATATCTGTGTGACTCGCGTTAAACCTCGAATGTGACCTCGAGCTTTCACGAGGCTGTTTTATGGTCATAAGGTGATAACTCGGCTTCCTGTACGTCCTTGCTCCGATAAAGTGGGAGATAAATGCGATGGAAAGCTCTGTGAATGATGAGATGGAAGATGGCGGAAGTCTGTTAAACCAGGCCAATGTTGGGCCCTTCAGTGTGATAGCGAAGGCTCTGCATCGTACGGGGTCCTGATATCCGTGCAATTCCATCTGATTTTTATATGTATTGAGGTGGTCTATGGGGTCTTTTGTTTCGTCGAACGTCTCGATCTGCGACATTACGGGCTTTGCCGGGAGAGGGTGCGACACCTGGCGTGCGCGGGACCCAGTTTGTTGTACCAGGGCGTCCATGGAGACTGGAGCTCGGCCCTTTACTGCTTCCTTCATGTGGCTGATTTCTTCTTTGGATGTCCTGACTGCCTCCCCTGACCGCTCCTCTGTCTCCTGGCCGATAAGGATGGAGCCCATCGCCTTTCTTTACATTCTGCCACTGCCTCTCCTCATTAGGTCTCTCACAGGGGTTGGTAGGATCATGCTCCCATGGTGTGGCTAGTTTCTCCTTACATCAAGCTTCTCGGCGGTCGAGGTGTTGCTCTTCTCGAGTAACTGGGTTTTGGCCTTTTCGGGCCTGTCGTGTCTCCTGGGGGCTGTGTATTTGCCTGGTGAGTTGCTCTAATTCTTTTAGCAAGTGTTAGTTGGTGATGCGGAGCGCCTCTACCTTGTTCGTGTTGACCTGCACAGTTTCTAGCATGCCTCCAGGAGGTCGGCTGTCCACATCGCATGGTTGGTCTTGCATCCTTGGAGGATTGGCGTGGCTCCTGCTTGTGTTTCGAGTTGATACCATCGGTCATTTGAGCTGACGTATTTGTAAAGCGTCGTTTCCAGGCAGCGCAGGCGTGTGCTTTTCAGCCGGGCGGTAGACATCTTTGGGGTATTGGGCGGTCCGCTGATTCTACACGTTGGAATAAAAACAAAGAAACAAAAGGATGACGGGGGCTGGCAGTTGCCTCTCCAATGCCTAAGTCAGTTCTTTCCTATGGAAGAGAAGATCAACTGCTTAGGGAATAAAGTTTTGTGCATATGTCTGTGTACCTTTCACCGATGGGGTGTCCTGGTATTTATAATGGATGATCATGATAATTTTCCTAATTAGATGATGACACAGAATAGTATCTTTCCTTGTTGGAGGATGATACGATATTCCTCCCAATTAGATTCGAATTTTCTTTCCTTATCGTGCTTAGATTAATAAAGGGGATGATTGGTGGCGAAATTAGGAAATATCCTACTTTCTTGATTGGTAGGGTGGGTGTTTTCCTCTAATCACAGTTCCTTGGGCTGGTCTTTAAGGGCGAGGTTGGCTCGTTTGGAGTCTGCCCAGGGGATACCATTAAGGGCCTGTCGCTAGTATTGGGCCCGCTTTTTAATCCTGGCGTTTGGGCTTGCGTCTTGGGCCTGCGCGCCTATTATTTCAAACCCCATCAGAGCCAACAACAAAGCTAACCAAACAACAATAAATCAACCATAATTAGACAATAATTTTTACGTAGAAAACCCTCAAATAAAAAGGGTAAAAAACCATAGGACTCATAGGCCACTTAAACTTCCCATTATTTCAACAATGGCAATAATGGGTTACACTAAGTTCTTCTCTAAAAAAAAATTTAGAGGCTCACAACAAACATACATCAAGAATATCATTCTTGGAACACCAAAACAACAAACATCATCCCAATGATAGATTGAACAAGAGAAAAGAGGAAAAATCTCACCAAATTGTGGAATGGCATAATAGGTATTGTGGAGAGCTAATCAAATATCTAAACCACTTGGATTGAAGATCACCTTGCAAGGAGTCACCGTGTCAAATTTGAGCCAAAACCGACATTGTTTGGCCTTCCATCTTGTAAAATGATCAAAACCCTAACCCTATTCTTTCTCCTTCTCAAAACCCTTTTCCCCTGTTTTTCTCTCTTTTTGGCTATTGCATCTCTCTACACTTCTTCACTCTTTTTGATTTGCTTTTTTTTTTATTTGTTTATTTCAAACCATGGGCTTAGCCCATTGGTCCAGCCCACAAATGGGGCGGACCCAACAAATCTCCTCCTCTACCTTATGTCGTGGGCTCCACCAAGCTCGCTCTCTACCTACAAGCTTCTAGCTTCTCCTTAGGAAAACACATAGTCAACATGTCTGATCCATTCTTACTGGTGTGTATTTTCTCCAAATACAATCTCTTTGACTCAAGCACATCACGAATCCAGTGATATCTAACATCAATATGCTTCTATCTTGAATGGAAGGTCGAATTCTTGGAGAGGTGAATGGCACTCTGGCTATCACTGTAAACAACATACTTCTCTTGTTTCAACCCCAATTCTTCTAAGAATTTTCTCATCCACAAAGCTTCTTTACAACCCTTAGTAATAGTAATATACTCAGCTTCTATGGAGGATAATGCAACACATTTCTACAACTTAGATTGCTAAGAGACAGTTCCTCCTGCAAAAGTCATCATGAATGCTGAAATGGACTTCTTAGAATCAACATCACCTATCATGTCTGAATCTGTGTATCCATCTAGCATAGGCTCACCATTGCCAAAACATAAACACACCTTGGAAGTGCCTCTTAGATATCTTAGTATCCACTTCACTGCTTCCCAGTGCTCTTTCCCAGGATTAGTAAGAAACCGACTAACAACTCCAACTGCATGAGCGATGTCTGGCCTAGTACAAACCATAGCATACATCAAACTACCAACAACAGATGCGTAAGGAACTTTGCTCATCTCTTTCATATCTTTCTCACTTGTAGGACATTGCTTCGAGCTAAGCTTTAAGTGGCCTGCAAGTGGAGAACAAACTGCCTTAGTCTTGCTCATGTTAAATCTTTCAAGAACCTTCTCAATGTAGCTTTCTTGAGATAACCAAAGCTTCCTATTCTTCCTACCAAGTATCTGTTTCACCGATCTCAAGTCTTTAGATCTTCATACGATGTCACATTTTAATAAGTCTGAGTCTTTCCTTGGCAAAAGACTTGCTAAGCTATCTCTTCAACCTGTCAATCTTGTTAGAATCATGACCAATTATCAACATGTCATCAACATATAGGAGAAGGATAATAAAATCATCATCAAAGAACTTTCTAGTGAACACACAATGATCATATGAAGGATTAAATTTGCACCATGACTTCGTCATGAAAGACTCAAACTTCTTGTACCACTGCCTTGGTGCTTGCTTGAGTCCATACAAGCTCTTCTTTAACTTGCACACAAGATTTTCTTTTCCTTTTACTTCAAACCCTTCAGGTTGTTGCATGTAGATTTCTTCTTCCAAATCGCCATGAAGAAATGTAGTTTTCACATCAAGTAGCTCAACTTCTAAATTCAAGGGAGCAGCAAGACCAAGGGCAACATGAATAGAGGACATCTTAACCACTGGAGAGAATATTTCTTCAAAGTCAATGCCTTTCTATTGATTGAACCCCTTCACAACCAATCGTGCCTTGTACCTGGGTTGTAAGCCATTGTTTTCAACTTTCAATCTGTACACCCATTTGATGTTGAGAGCTATCTTTCCTTGTGATAACTTCACCAAGTCATAGGTGTGGTTCTCAAGTAAGGATCTCACTTCTTCTTGCATGGCTTTAACCCACTCTTTCTTACTCTCATGTAAAATAGCTTCTTGGTAAGTTTTTGGCTCTCCTCCGTCAATAAGCATCACATACTCATTAGGAGGATATCTTGTAGAAGGTTGACTCTCTCTAGTAGATCTTCTCAATGGTGGTTTATATGGTGGTAGTGGAAGTTCTCCATTAACTTATTTAGATGGCTCAACATCATATGATTTGCATACACTATAGGTGGAACAACTTGATCAATTCTAATTAGAATTTCAGCAAAAGAACTAGCTTTCTCAACATTGTCACCATCATCAACAAGTTGGTCTTTAAGAAACAAAACATCTACTTCTATGATCTTCTGTGATGGATCATGGCACGTACCCAATTCTTCATGAGCATACCCCAAGAAAATACATGGTTTGGCCTTGGCATCAAGTTTTGACCTTTCATCTTTGAGAATATGAACAAATGCTTTACAACCAAACACTTCAAATGGTCATATGAAACATCTTTCCCTGTCCACACTCTTTCAAGTACATCACCTTTTAAAGGAACTAATGGAGAAAGGTTTATCAAGTCAATTGATGTTCTCATAGCCTCTCCCCAAAAGGACTTAAGTAGCTTAGAATAAGAAAGCATACACCTAATCCTTTCTTCAACGGTTCTATTCATTCTCTCAGCTACACCATTTTGTTGAGGAGTTTTAGATACAGTCTTTTCAAGTCAATGTCATGAAGTTTGCAATAATTTTCAAATGGACCCCTATATTCACCACCATTATACGCTCTGCTCTAATAACCTTTAACTTTCTTCCTGTTTCTCTTTCTAATATGTGGAGGTTCTTTGAGCATCTAGCACTTGGTCTTTTGTTTTCAAAGCAAAACCCCCAACTTTTTCTAGAAAGCGTCATCAAATTAATGTCACAAAATAAAGTGCACCTGTGATTCTAGTTGCATAGTACAAACACCAGTATGAATTAAATCAATGACACTTGGCCTTCTATATGGTAGATATCTGTGAAATGCAACTCTATGTGCTTTTCCAACTAAACAATGATCATAAGTTTTAAGAGGCATACCATGCAAATTTGGAAAGAATTGCTTTCTAGAAAGAGTTTAAAGTCATTTCTCACTGATGTGACTGAGCCTCCTATGCCAAAGTTCAATGCCACATCCGTGAGCGTGATCTCTCCTTTATGTATCTGCGCTTCCATGACATAGAGGGTGTTACATTTCTTTCCCCTTACCACTACTAAAAAAGAGCCTTTGGTGAGCTTCCATTTCCTTTCACCAATTTGTGAATCATCGTAAATCAGAGTACGCCTATGGATATCAAGTTGAGACAAATATCTGAAACATGTCTAACATCCTTAAGTACCAGTTTGTTTCCAATACTAGTCTCTAAGCAAACATCTCCAATGCCCACAATCTTGGATACACGACTATTTCCTATTCTAACATTATCAAAATCACCAGTTCTGTAGGAAGTGAAAAAATCACTATGAGAAGTAAAATGGAATGAGGCACTAGAATAAATTACCCAGTTGTTATTTTAGGTTGCAAGACTGATATAACTGTCATCAGTCACAATCATAATATCACCTTCAGCAGCAATTGCATTAGTCTCTTTATTTTCTTTCTTCACATCATTATGTTCCTTTTCCAAATCACACTCTTTCTCATGTGATGACCTTGTTGCAGTGATAACATTTAATATATTTTTTGGATTTGGATATTCCTCTAAAACCATGGGGATTTCTAACTTGACTTCTCCCACGCCTTTTTGGTTTTTCTCGTCCTTCCTGTTTTTCATGAACAAGTACTCCAAAAGAAGATTTATGAAAACCCGGGTAAAGTGAAACAATAGATTACCGTTACAATACAGGCTGCATGCTTGGGAATTTCTCTAGATCTCAGATGATGACACGAACAACACCATTGAGTTCATCTCGTGAATCTAGTTGAACACTCGAATTACGTCAAATTCCAGGACATTCGGAATTTCAAGTATTTCGAGGCAAAATAAACAAACGACATGGGCGACACTGGCATGAGGACACGTGCCATGTGGCACCAAACAAGTGGACACATGGCACATGGAAATCCAAGTGACATATTCTTATCATGCATGAATTAAGTGGGGAAGTGGCATGAGAAACACATGGCATGGTGATTGCCTTGTGTCAAGATGAATTAAGAAAGGTGTTCTACACCTACACTAGAATGAGTTCGGTGGGGGAGAATAAGAAAAGGAATAGAAAAGATAGAGAGAAGAGAAAGAAAAGATAAAGAAAAAGAAAGGAAAATGGGAGGAAAGGAGGTCCAGCTTCTACTGGTCTCTAGTGTTCAAACAGTGAGAGGTTCGACAGGTCAGGAAGTGAGCTAGTCTGTGCTCCAAGAGGCAGGGGTTCTCTCCTACTCTGGTTATTCTTTGTCTAAGGGTCATTCAATAGCCATGAGGTATAGCCTTAATAGGGGGGCTGGTTCAAGAACAGTTTTGATCAAACTGTTGATAATTTAAGGACCAATTTCTGGGTCCTTTCTATTCCAAGAACTGCAGTTCTGGAACAGGTTATGTTTATTGGAAAATATGGGATTTGAGTGTGATGATTTTGTGGCATGTCATTGTTGGATATGGATTAACATGCTGAACTGTATATGTTATTTCTAGGTCTAAACATGAAGATCCAGTTTGTGTGTTGTTGCTTGATTGAATGACATGCAGTGTGACACCACCGTCAGGGATCTGTTAAACGGCATTGACCCCGAGTCTGTGGTTTAGGGTGGCAGATACCACACTGGCCCTGTGCATTATCGGGATCCATATTTTCACAAAAATCGACGAGTCTCTCCTTTATTTAGGGAGACTCACACTTGACATCTGACCTGTATAACAATATAATCATACCCGTCGAGGTCTCAGCGAGTAGTATTGACCGCCGGGGTCCATCTGTCCATATCTATACATCCCTTTCTTAGGGACCCATTCATTCACATTTAAATATAAAATATGAAAATAAGCGCTTAATTACGGTCTGTAAGATTGAAGTCTGACCCTCTTACCATAAAAATTCCATACCCGACTATTCTCTGATAGTCGAAAGGAATTTAATTACAATTATTTTATAAAATACTTTTTTACAAAGTAATATCAAGGCCACACGTCGGCCTCCTTCTCTAATCATTTCGTCGGATGTTGTCTCCTTGTACACCTTGTACTTTGAAGAGGACGTGATGAGGTGAGCATTGCCTAGTAGAGAATTTTTTCCCTCTGAGAGCTACTCCCGCTGAAATGCACATGAAATGGCATACATAAAACATCAAATCATATTCCATATAAATAATGCAATCCTATATGGAATGTTAAGGTATCACGCATGAAATGGGAGCTCTCGTATTCCACGGCAGTCAGATAACTCCCTCACGCGTACGAGTGTGAAAACAGTCATTGGTGTCTCTCTGATAGCTTAAACTATTGGACAACCCTCCAATATTCATTCAAATTCTTTTATCAAATCCCATGTGTTGTTCATTTGTGGGCCACAGATTTCCGGGTTCTCACCATAACACGCCGCACACCTATTCAACATTTTTCTGGCTTTCCTTTGACGGAGTTTATGTCTAAACCATATAAATTTGGGTCTTTCACCCTAGGGGAGATCTACTCCATCTTGCTTCACCCCGAACATGTGATTTGTATTATTATTGTTTTACACAGCCAGTGAGTTTTCGATTTGGACGTTGGCCCGTTTACGAGCTACTACACATTCACCAAGAATGGTGAATAACCAACACCAGGCACACGCACCCAACTCGACGCGATGTGACCGTGCATATGAAATGCAATCATGTCATTTCATGCTATGTCATGCTACATGCACAATAAGAGCTACATGTAACATTTATAAAGTCCGAATAATTATATTTCCTACATATAATTTCCATTCATCCGCAAATTTTCAGTATTTAATACATCACCAGGCTTACCTATTAACGCGATTTTCACACTACCAGCTTGACCTATTACTTTTTTTCCCAACAATAACACACAAAATGGTCCAAATCTCGGACCCATATAAATAGGGCACCTCTTGGTCCTTCACGGTTAGATCAGAATTCTTGTGGTACGATCACCCCGAACCGAAGACATGTCGGTCTTGGGGTCAAACCAAACCTCGACCAGTCGAGACTGCACGAAAACAGTCCCGAAAATCTTGTTCAAGCTATGAGTAGTCCCCAGCTCGCTCGACGTCAGCAGTCCCAGTCGACCGGGCCCGTTCGACAGTCCAAAATTCCCTACACTCGAGTCCCAATTTTTGGGACTAAAAACGGCCTCTCACGGCCTCAAAGAAAACCCTAAGCCATTATATGGCCTTTAGGCTAGAAATAACCCAAGTAGGAAAATTCTCTACCTCGTATAGTTTGACGAAACTCTAAGATTTTGGTATCCACGCGTAGCTCTCGATGCGTGGACCGACTTTGCCTTTTGCTCCGAAGAAAACCTACGGTCCGATTTTCATAGATCTTAGAGAAAAGCAAAAGAAAATTTTTTTTATCTCTCTCTCTCTTCTCGCTCTCCCCCTCTCCCGTCTATTCCTCTCCTTCCCTTTTTTACTATTTTTTTTTTATCCTCTTTTCTTTTCTTTTTTTTTTCTTAATTCCTTTTCTTTCTTTTTTTTTAATTTATCTTTACCATTATTTCCTCCACTTGACACTTATCTCAATATGAGCCATTCACACAAGTGCACCACATGTCATGCCATGTATCACCCGACACCCGATGCCTTGAAAAACGTGAAATTCCGACTATCTCAAAATATGACGAAATTCAATGGGTTAACTAGATTTCTCGAGAAGAATTCAACAGTGAAGTTCATTTCGTCATCCGAGATCTAGAAAATTTCGGTTTTTCAACGAGAGAAATACCGTTTTACCTTTTGGAAAAATTGGAATTTTCTGGGTTTTATCTTGGTTGTGTAAAATCATGTTGATAATAGCTTCCTTTCGATGTATTAACATGGGTTATGTGATGGATGTGAATTATATGCAGTAGATATAATTATCCATGATTTGTAAATGTTGCATGTAGCTCTCATTATGCATGTAACATGAAATAACATGTAGTGGCATTTATGCATTGCATATGCAAGAGGACATCGCGCGAAATGGGTGTGAGTGCATGGCATGAATTAGCACTGTGTTTGGATGTATAATGGTGGGCTCTGTCTAAGGGACAACGTCCTAGAGTCGAACAGTTTAATTATGTGTTGGATAGTAACAAGAAGTGATAGATACCCCTTCAGGTGAAAGGCCTACATCCTTGGTTATACATATGTATCCAACGGTGAAAGCTCGTGAAAGTGTCGGAAGGCGCACAATGCCTGCGATGAGACCACTGGAAAAGTTAGTTACCGTCGCATGACTTTTAATAATCAGTTTATCGAGAGGTTGTCAGTAGGTTGAATTATAAAACAAAAATCTTTTGTTTTGCAATGACAGTTTTCATACATGGCATATGCATGTGTGAGGGAGTCAGTGAGGTCTCAGGATATTGGCATGACATGTAGAAATGCATATGTTTTTACTGAATGTGTTTATGAATGTTGAATCATGGCATTGCATGTGCACTTAGGTGAGGAGTAGCCCTTATAGGATAATTCTTCTACTGGGCATTGCTCACCCTCGTCGTGGGAAAATATTCCAAGTACTGGAGTACACCAGGAGATGGAACTCATCTGAGATCTTAGTGGTGAAGAAGGCCGGATAATGTCTTTATTATGTATTTTTTAAAATTCTGGACAGTTTATCCAGTTTTTGTTTATGTAAGAGAAAAGAGTTGTAATGAAACTCATTTGATTGAGGTTTAACAGTTTGTGAGTTTTTCCCAGATTTTATGTTGCATTTATTATATAGAACTCTTGTATTTAGATTGTATCATTTGGAAAGAGTTGGAAATGTGAAATGCCGGAAAGACTCTTTGCATGGTTGGCTGAGGTTTTAGAGTTTGCGACAAGGGTTCTTAGTCGCAACATAGCTTTTCTGGTTCTGTGTCACGATAGGGGTTCCTTATGTTGCGATATGGTTCTCAGGCTTTAAGTTGTTGGTATGTCACAACATAGTCTTTCCATGTCGCGACAGTGCTTTTATTTCTTTGTTGTGACAATGTCGCGATAGAGGCTTCCGTGTCACGACCGAGAAGGTCACGACAAGAGGTCAGGTGTTGTAAGTTTCATGTTGCAACGGGTTTGGTCTTGGCATGGGATTTCTAGGTCACGACAGAACTTTCTTTGTCGCAACAGAGAATCGTCAAGACTAGGGGCTCTTATGTCTCGACATAAGTTTTTATGTCGCAACAAAGGTTGGTCAAGACCAAGGGATCTTATGTCATGACAGAGCATTCGATGTCGCGACAGAGTTTTCTAGAGTTGTGTAGCGACAAGGTATTTTTATGTCGCGACAGAGATTTACAGGACAAGAAGTTTTCCATGTCGTGACAGTGAGGCACTACATTGTGTTGCAACCGAATTTTGGGCACGCCTGACAAGATGCTTTGTCGCGACAGGAACTTAAATACGGTGTTCTGAAAAGACCCGGTATTTGGGGCATGTGAGATTCACCTTTTCTTTCCTTCCTAGCCTCTTCATTTAGCAAGCTATCTTTAACACTCTCCATAGTTAGATCATTTGAAATTGGAATTACTATTTGTTACAGCAATGTCTCCCGACTATTAGGTAGGGCTAAGAAGTAATGATGCTTGCATCTCATCATCAATGTTCATTTTCGAGCTGACTTGACTTGTTCATATACTAAGACTTATAATAACCAGCCATATTTGTTCCCATCTTGTACTTCAAGTTGACAAGTCTTCTAATCAAATTGTTTATTTCACGATGTTTTCTGGAAAATATGTTTCAAGCTTTTTCGAGACAACTTATGCGCTTTTCCGTTCATCATAAATGTGTTCATAGAGTTGGATCATCTACCTTCTCATATAAGCAATGACTTTTCTATGTTCCACGTCCAGTCATCATCAAGTGTGTTTGATGGTTTTCTTTTGTCGAATGAGCTTGTATAAATCTTTACAATAAGAAAATCTTCATCTATACGCTTGCGCCCTTTTGTACTTACTTCCACCCTTTGTGCACCAAGTGGAATAATTCATCGGGTGGTATATCATTCCGTCATCCATTTTGCCTCTGAGAAAAAGCTCCAACATTCAGCTACGATACCTTTGTTGGAAAAGACTGCTAAATGCAATTGTTCTAAAAATGATCTTTCCCTCTTTGTGCCAAAAATAGGTTCAACAAACAACTGAGCCAACAATAAAGTCAACCAAACAACAATAAATCAACCCTGCAATGAGGCAACAATTTTTCCGTGGAAAACCCTCAAATAAAAAAGGTAAAAAACCACGAGACCCATAGACCACTTAAACTTCCACTATTTCAACAATGACAATAATGGGTTACACCAAGTTCTTCTCTAACAAGAAATTTAGAGGCTTACAACAAACATACATCAATAATATCATTCTTGGAACACCAAAACAATAAACATCATCCCAAGGATGGATTAAACAAGAGAAAAGAGGAAAAATCTTACCAAATGGGTATTGTGGAGAGCTAATCAAATATCTAAACCGCTAGGATTGAAGATCACCTTTCAAGGAGTTACCACGTCAAATTTGAGCAAAAACCGATATTGTTTGGCCTTCCATCTTATAAAATGATCAAAACCCTAACCCATTTCTTTTTTCTTCTCAAAACCCTCTTCCTCTGTTTTTCTCTCTTTTGGCTACTGCATCTCTCTACACTTCTTCACTATTTTTGATTTGCTTTTTTTTTTATTTGTTTATTTCAAACCATGGGCTTAGGCCATTGGTCCAGCCCACAAATGGGGCGGACCCAACAAGAAGCAACTATCTTTTGTCTCACCAAATGAAAACATGAACGTTTTTCCCCCTTATTAAGATCAATAAATCTATCAGGGGAAATGAAGTCTCGTTCTGGAAAATTACACAAGTTTTACTACATTGATGTCTAGATCTATCAACCAAAGAGACACAAAGACAAATACAATTCACAAACAACAAATATAATGAACTCTTCACATTGATTGCATATGATAATTTTAAAACCAAATGCGAGTATTTTCAAATCTAATCTACAGATGCATTTTCTTTTTCTTTTTCTTTTTCTAGTAGGCAAATGACAAAAACTCAACGAAACACAAACTCAAATAGAACCATAAAAAAAAAACCCTCAACGCAAACACATAGCCAAATATAACCATAAATAGTGTTTTCCTCTTACCTTAGGCACAATGATGAGTTTTTTAGCACAATAGATTATCATATTTCGCCTTTGTAGATGATGAAGACACCGACGAGAGGCAAATGGATCGTGGGTCCGAGAAATAGCTTAAGTTGGGAAGAAACTCGAAACTGGCCTCCAAAAATGGAAGGGTTTGAACTTGGGATGAAGACAGAGCCAAGCACACTACCTTAGGATTTCCTTTTTTTCCCCTTTCACCCGAGATTAGACCGAGCACATGAGAAGTTTGGGGTTAGGACTTTTTTTACTTTGGCCTTTATCGTAGAGAGAGGAAGACGATATCACTTAGAGGTGATATATTTGTTGATTTTTTTTTTTTAAATTCTAGCTTGGAATATTAGTTGGATTGTTAAGAAGGGCACTTTCAGTATTGTTTGCCCAATTATCACTTTTGTTCCTCAAAAACAAATTTTTTTTTTCAAATGTATTGATTGATGCAATTGAAATTCTTCGTACCTATTTGACTTTTATTTTGAAATAAACAGCCTGATTCATATTTTTTGCTATATTTTTTTAATACACTTTACTTTTCTTTTTTTTGAATCTTTCAAAATTTGTTATTTAAAAAATATATGTTTATTTTTTTTATTTTTTTGGGTTTTCTGCTATTAAAAATGACATTTTTGGAATAAGAACTCCCTCCCACACCGATAATAACCTGATATGAATTATTTTTAAATGAGTTAACTTACCCTTAGTTAATTTCCCACACATAACAGGAATTATTTTTAAATAAATTAAACTTGCCCTTAATTTCCCATTCCTCATAAATTTTAAAAAATATATATAATTATATTGATAAACCATAACATAATTTTGCCAAAAAAATTTCAAAAAATTTAAGGAGCATTTGCCCCACTTAGGCCTATAGTGGATCCACCGTTGACTATATTAATCACTTTTATTATTATCTTTTTATTTTTTTTATTTTTTTATAGCTAAACACTTTAATTACATTATTAAAAAAACATTTTAGTTACAATGTACTAAATTGTTCTCATTAGACTTGAACCCGGGACATCTTCCCTTCCTATATCACACCTTTTTTAAAACATTAAGCTTTCTATCGCATGAGATAGTTAAGATGAACATTTTTTTTTTTAAATTAATAACTCTAATTACACAACTTGTAAATAAAAGTGCCACTCTCCTTACTTTTTGAACAGATAGTTGTGATTGTGCGGAATAACAATAAACACTTAGCTTTAATAGAAAAATTAACCATAAACATTTAGCTTTATATTAATTATCTATGATATTAATATTGGTACAAAAATTAAAAAAAATAATAGAAAGAAATACTAAAAAATAATTATTTTTGGAATTTTATTTATAGAAATGAAGATAAATAATATTCTTTTAATGATGGTTTTATTAGGAATATATTTAATATGAGGTAGTTGAATATAAAAGTTTTAAATTTATTTCAAGCATCACTATATGAAGAGTTTTTTATCTTTTTTTTAAAGGGAATAATTTTCTATCTTAATATACTATTAATATAATATTTTTATTATATGTATTACTAATTTTTATGATAATTTATACCATTCTCTCACAAATCCTATAGTTCTTAAATTTTAAAACAAAATTTACACAATCAAATTAAATCTATGTTTCTACATCTTGTTGAATTACCAAGATATACATCTAAGAAGCTCACAAGTCCAAAATCAACTTTGAACCATGCATGAGAAATAAATGCCACAACATAAAAGTTAATATACTACAAAGAAGAGAAACTTTACAAAAATTATTCTTGTATTATTTTTTTTTTTTTTTGGCATTATTCATTTTACATTATATAGTTGTAATACTTTGTTTTTATAGAAACCCAAGCTTGAAACCTCCCGTATATCGTATACTCATCTCCTTTACCATTTGAGTTATGTCTAACAGCAATTTTATTCTTACACTTTAATAAAGTTTAACTATGGAGTTAGAAACATATTTTAAACCCGTAGTCAAATGCTTCTTAACATTTTCAACGAATGCAAAAAAATTTTATATAATATCTTCCACTAGAACTTCTATCACTGCTTTTTTTTTTTTTTTTAATTGAAAAGAATTGATTATCCAAAAGAATTGGAAATGAAACTCAAGCATTAAAAAAAATGTTGTCCTTCAAGCTTCCACAATTTCTTTTGTGGTTCAGTTCGAAGGGAATGTAATCAATGCCCATGCTTTTTGTTTTCTCGTTGGACATTTGAAAAGTTAGTTTAAAAGGACAAAAAAATGTTAAAAAATATAAAAATATAGGATAAGCACAACCTTTGATTAATAAATTTAAGTTTTAAAATGAAAAGAAAAACAAGGTAGTGTTTGTTGTTTCTGTCTTTTCGTGTGATTCATTTTAGAAATTGGAAATTCATGGAAACAATCAGGTTTCTTGGCGCTGTTTTAAATTTTTAGTGAATTTGTTCAGCGAGATGGAAGGCAAAGGGAGAGAATGAATGGTACTTATTTCACTCCAGGAACAGGAAATATCCGAATGGTGTATACCCAAACAGAGGGAGAGTTATTAATTAAAAAACATTAAAAGATCATAACAGTTATTAATACAGTCAAATAGAATTTTAAAAATATAAGATACATAAATTTTTAATAAACAAACACAATACAGGTGGGATATATGACAACACGTGGCAGCTCCGAATTTTTATTTACTTTTTTTTAGCTTTGTCATGAGGGATGGCAATTCGTGTCCATAGACGTGTTCGTGTCGTGTCAATATACGAATCGTGTCATTCAGCCGGCCAAACTCCACGAATAGCCAAATGTGTCGGCGTTCGCTACCACAGCCAAACTCATTTATTATTTATTATTTAGGCGAGTGTGGGCTATGATTCATTTAATTTGATTATTTAAAATAATAAAAATCATAATTAATCATTCATGTTTAACACAAATAACTTATTAAATTTAACATGTTTATAAATTTTATTATTTAAAAGAATAGAAATTATTGTTAATAATCTATATTTAATACAAATAATCTATTAAATATGTTAATTAGTGTATAATAATTAAGCAGTCGATTTAGCCAGGTATTAGGCGCCTCAGCCTTAGTATGACGAATTTATTAAACGTGTTAGGTGGGTCGCCAGATATGAGTAAAACGCAGTATACTCAACTCAAACCCGCAAAAATTGTGTTAAGTTAGTGTCGTGTTCACGTGTTGTGTTAAATTTTTATCAGCCTAGTCATATATATATATATATATATATATATATATATATATATATATATATATATATATATATATATATATATACATATATATATATAATTTTACATATATTCCAAAATACGATTAATATAATTAGAAAATCAAAAGCTTTAAAAATAAAAAATTAAAAGATAAAAGACAAAATACCTATAGTAAACGATTGATTGAATCCAACCAATCTCGAACAAAAATAAAAATAAAAAAGTGCGAAACAAAATGAAATGAAAAATGAAAAATCAACGAACGATGAGGGAGAAAATCAATGAATAAATAGACTCCTCCTTGTCCTTTCCCAGAAAATTTTTTCCTGAAAGAGAAAATAGAGAATACAAAATTGAGAGGGAGAATGAGAAGAGCAGAATCATTGTGTTGAAGCTGCCGGAGATGCTTTTGATCTTGACTCTTGAAGGAATAGATTTTGTCTTACGGTTCATCATCAGCCTTTGCCTCCGAACAACATAATCGAACTGAATCTTTTTGCTCATCATCCTGGGTTCTCTATTTTTATATGCATTCTTTACTCTTTTTATTTTGATTATAATGATCTTTAAAAAAAATTATTGATTCTTGATCTCTTGATCTAGATTTCTTCGATTTCAAGAAAAGGGAATTTATATCAATCCCTCGTCAAGAATTCTCCTAAAAAGTTTCTTTGAGTTGGTTGATAATTAATGATCAGAGAGGCTATTGCTGGGATAAAGAAAATAAAGAAGAAAAAATAGTTGTCAAAAAAAGAAGAAAAATGAAAGGAAAAAACAAAGAAAAAAAGATTTTATCGATGTAAAAATGTATTAATTTAAAAATATACGAGTCTTTAATTGATTTGATTTGATTTATATGGATTCTTTACTCTTTTTATTTTGATTTTAATGAACTTTTTTTAAAAAAAAATGTCTTGATTCTTGATTTCTTGAACTTCAACAAAGAGAAATTTAAATTAATCAATCCTCGTTAAGAATTCTCCTAAAAAGTTTTGAGTTGGTTGATAATGATGCTATCTGGATTATGAGAAGAAAGTGTCTTTGCTATTGTTTGGATAAATAAAATAAAGAAGAAAAATTAAAGGAAAAACAAAGAAAAAAAGATCTCATCGATGTAAAAAATTATTAATTTAAAAATATAGGAGTCTTGATGGGGCATGGAGTAGGCCATTATATAGGCCTAAACGAGATAGGAAGCCCAAGTCCAATGATGAATTTTATTACTATTAATTATTTATTTAATTTTATTTTGGATTTATTCGATAGTATTTTGGATTGCTCCTATTAGGATTTTGAATTTATCAGATTCTGATTTTGGGATTATCCATTAGGATTTTGTTTGTGCTTATAAATAGCATCTTATGTTATTGTTTTTGGTAGACTTGATTAATATTGAAAAATTGAGAATTTCGTTCCGTTTCTTTTATTCGCTTTCTTTTTAAATTTTATTATTCTTCGTAGTCGAGCTACATCAGTTTGGTATCAGAGCCTAAATTCGATCTGCGATCAAATTATTTCTGTTTGTTTTAAGTTCTTGTTCTGCCCTAATTCACATATTTTTCGATCCTGTTTGTTTCGATCTGCGATTCACAGCCTGCGATCGATGGGTGTCGGTAGCGTACGGAATCTCGAGGCAGTGGAAGCCCTCAGGCGATTCTTTTTGACTGAAACAAATCCTCACGATTCGCCATCGATATTGGCGCGCCAGTCTTATGGTCTGATCCATCATCGTTGCGAGTGGTCATCAGTAAACATTCTTGAACTTTCAAGGTTTACACAAGCAGCAAGTAAATCAACAGTGCGGCACTTTCCCTAAGTGCTCTCGAAAATTCAACGGGCATGCAATATCATTTGAATTGGTAAAATCAGGATCTCCTCCATCGTCAAGTTTTTGTTCGGTTACTTTCAAATCCTCCTCTACTCCTTCCTCGGATCCGATTTCCTTCTCCAGCATCGGCACGCCCCTCTCACACGCTGAAACCCTAGGCACAATCTGGCTAGGGGCGCAAAGCCCACAAAATTCCTCAAGTTCACGGTAAATGAGCCGCAGGCTCGATCCACTTGCATCATTCACTGAATCAAACAGCCGATCGTGTTGCGGAGGCGATTTTCGTGGGGTGTTTGTGGATGTGTGTTGGTTTTGCGTAATTGGGAGTTTAGTCTGAGGAAACATTGGAATACAATAAATTTGCTCCGTCAGTGTATTCCCTTGCAACCACACTAAAGATTGTAAATCTTCAAAGGTTCTTCAACGGTAAATTTTCTTTACTTTGAAGCTCAGTTAATATTAAGTGATCCCAAACATATTTTGTTTGATTGTTTTAGGTTTCGAGTTTCTTTGATAGAGCATAAGGTATTAAAAAAATATTGTTTTTTTTTAGTTTCTTTAAGTGACTCATGCACTACGCGATCTCTCAATCACATTACATTTTTTTAGATTTGTGTTTGTTGCATTAACATATAGTTTATAAATTTCTTTACTCAGTGGAATTTTAGATTCTATCTCAGCATGTCAGCCACCAAAAGTGATATTGTTGCATCTTCTTCTTCACCTAACCCAAATGATCCAATTGAGAGACTCAATAATTTTGACTTAAGACTACAAGCCTTATCTCAAGATCTAAATGATAGTCTAGGTTGTATTACTGTCATATGATGCCAACAACGCACAATTTGATTCCGTCACTGCATCGGTAAATAATTTAAATTCAATGTGGTCGATTGACTTCAGCGTCAATTTTCCCTCGAGCAACAGGCTAAATGCGATAAATAAAAAAATGAGCACTTTTAAAACATACGGTAGCATGAGATAGAGTGACTATGTTGATGAAGCCCATTTAGGAAACACGTCGGGTCACCACCTTTGAGGTTTAAGTCCTTGAGGTTCACATCAATCGATGAATTAAGTAAATGGTTTGTAATGATTTGGGTAAAATGAACTTGAGTAGTCATTGATTGCTCAACCTCACACAAGGTTACCTGTTAGGGGCCCAACCAGTTAGCAGGTGATCGATTTCAACCTGCTAATGTCGACTTCATTAGTTACCAGCCACCAAGCAAACTTACCCACGAATCCGGTGAGAGAAGATGTCGCTCCCTCGGCGATACTAACACAGGGTTCTTGGTAATTTGGGAGTAGAGATCGGGGATAGGCGGGTTAGACAACCTCAAAGGGACATCACAAAAAAGTTAAGGTTAGTGCTCCTGAATTTGATGATAGGATGGATCCTAATGATTTCTCTAATTGGTTGATTCTTTATTGAGGAATATTTTGATTGGTATGAAAATGATTGATAGTGAGCGGGTTTGGATAAAATGAGAATTAAGCTGATTCAGCTAAGATGTCTTGTGAATGTGTTGCAAGACATGCTTCGTCTAGGTGAACCACCTATCACCCAATGGGCTGTTATGAAAGCAAAGTTGTAAGACAAGTACATTCCTCCATCATATAAGAGTCAATTGTTCTCCACCATGATTAATCTAAAACAAATGACTCTTGGTGTAGCTGAATATTCTGCTAAATTTGAGGAAGCTTTACTTAGGTGTAGTGAGTTCCATGCTGAGGACCAATTTGTTGTCTGTACTCATGCTGTTAATGGTCTCGGTTGGCACTTCAGCGAATGGTTAGATTAAATGCTCCACACACGTAGAATGCATACCAAAAAACCTTGAGAAGTCGAAGTTGATAGACCTTCCTCTTTTGCACACATAGGTCAGTCATAGTCCAAGTCATCAAACGGTAATACTATGCCTAATAACATTAGGAGCAAAGAGTCTAGTTTGCGTAACTCTCTTCCTGTTGCTTCTCCTATTGAATCTAAGGCTAGTAATTCATCGATTGTCTGTCATAAGTGTCATCAAAAGGGTCATAGTGCGTCGTTGTCCCCAACGTGCATTAGCATTAGATGTGGAACAGAGTATTTTGGAGAATGAGGAAGACCAAATTATTGATCCTTTAGATTATTCTGGTGATGAAGATGGTCTTCATGAAAATTGTGATGAAGATGCGTGTGTTGGTGTGGTTCGATGTGTTATCCACAGCGTAAGATAATGATCATTAGACGCACTAGTATTTTCACAGGTCATACAGTGGAGATAAATGTAAGTTAGTGATTGAGGGTAGTTCAATGAATGGTTTCTGAGGATGTTGTTAAATTGTTAAACACGAAAGTAGAACCACATCAAATCCATTTAAGTAGCTTGGGTGAATGACCATACTTTGCTTATTAAACAAAGGTGTCACAGTCTCTGTTGAATGGGGGATTATAAGGGTGAAATCTATTTGGCGAGGTGCTACCCATGGATGTTGCCGACATTCTTTAGGTAAGCCCTTGGCTATGATCTTAATGTTACCAATTTTGGTAAAGATAACATTTATTCCTTTAAGTACAGAGGTAAGAACATTATTTTGAGACACCTTAAGCCTAAAGTTTGCATTGGTAAGCGTGACATCTCTAAACTTCACGAAAGGAATTTGCATATTTTAAAATGTAAAGCGGAGTTTGAGATAGAGGTTGAGGTAGTATGTGCTTAGCATTAGTGGCAAGAAGTTCCCTCTGATTCTTTGATTCTTAGATGTTCCTTTGGAAGTGAAGAATTTGTTAGATGATTTTGTTGATATGGTGCCCTGGAGTAGGTTACACAGTGAACTGCACCACCTTTAAGAGACATCGATATCTTTATAGATTTAGTTAGGGTTCTCAAGCTTGCTAACCTTCCCATAATATAAGATGAATCCTAAAGAGAGAGATGTTGAATAGGTAAGTAGAAGGACTTTTAGAAAGAAGTTTGGTGAAATAGCCTTAGTCCTTACGGTATGAAGCTTTGACACCTAAGAAGATGGATCTTGGAGAATGTTGTGTATGATGATAGAATATCGATAAGATCACCAGTCAAATATCGGTTTCCCATCCCTCACCTTGAGATATGTTGGACAATAGCTGTTCTAGTTGGTTCTCTAAGATAGATTTGCGTAGTGGTTATCATCAAGTCGTGTTAGACGAGGTGAGTGAAGCTACATTTAAAACCCGCAAGATGGTTTTTGTTTAGTGGTTAGTCATGCCTTTTGGTTTGTCTAATGCTCTATTAATTTCATGAGTTATGACCCATGTCTGACCTCTCATTAGTAAATTTCTAATTAGTCTACTTTGATGACATATTGATCTATAGTCAGGAAATCGAAAGAAGAGCATTTAGCACACCTAAAGACAGGTTTACTCACTCTTCGCGAGGCCCAAACTTTATATTAACATAAAGTGTTCCATTTATGCGAAGCCACATGTGCTTTTGGAAGGCTTTGTTATTGTCGGAACATGGCATTTCGGTGATCCCAGAAAAGGTTAGGATTATTATCAGTGGCACGAACCACAATCTATCAAAGGACTACCATGGTTTCATGGTTTAGCTTCTTTTTATGGGAAATTTATAAGGGGATTTATGTAGTATGGCTCCTATCACTGAATGTTTAAAGAATAAGGAGTTTAAATGGTCTAAATGCTACTAGCAGGCATTTAAAGAAATCAAGGTCGGGAATGGCCCGGGCACCGATTTTGAGATATCTGATTTTACTAAAGTTTTTTGAGGTTACCTTGTGATGCATGGGTGTAGGTATTGGTGGTGTCTTGAGTCGAGAAGGTCCTTACTATAGCTTTCTTTAGTGAAAAACTCAATGATGCTAAAACGATATTACCTATGATAAAGGTTTTATTCTTATAGTCTGAGTCTGCAGTTTTGGAGTTTTATTTGTTCTTAGAAATGAGATTTGTGTTGTTTCGACCATTCGAACTTTAAGATATTTAAATTCACAAAAGAAATTGAATGCTCGGCATGCTAAGTGGGTTGAATTTTTTGAATGAATATTCTTTTGTGATTAATCATCGTTGCGGTATTGAATAAGGCTCTTGATACGCGAGTAGATTAAGCTGTTACACTTCATCGTATGGTGCTCATGTCATTAGGTTTGATAGATTGAAAAATGAGTGATACCGTGTCACGACTTTGAAGTATTATTTATAATGAGGTTAGTAATGGTAGTCAGAGTATCTGGACTTCCTTGTTGAAAATGGGTATTTGTTTAAGTGGTAAATTGTGCATACCTCAGGACATCATTTAGGGATTTATTAATTTGGGAGATGCATGCAGGTGGTTTAGCTGGACATTTTGGGAGGGATAAAACTATTGCATTGGTTGAAGATAGGTTTTATTGGCCTTCTCTGAAAAGGATGTTGCTAGGATAGTTGCCTGATAGGCATGTCGAATATCTTAAAATTAGAAAACAAAACAACGGCTTATATACTCCTTTACATCCCTCATGAACCTTGGAAAGATGTTAGTATGGACTTTGTTCTTGGATTGCCAGGGCAGTGAAGGACATGATTATATTTTGGTTGTTGTTGAGTAGATTTTCAAAGATGGCACATTTTATTCCATGTAACAAAACCAATGAGGCTTCACATGTTGCTAAATTGTTTTTTAGAGAAGTTGTTAAATTGCATGGTTTGCCTTCCACCATTGTATCTGATAAGGATGTGAAATTTGGTAGCTATTTTTGGAAAACCCTTTGGAAATTGTTTGGCACTACTCTAAAATTTTCATCTGCTTTTCATCCTCGGTGATGATGGCGAGGTTGTTAATCGTGATGCAGGTAATATAGGTGTTTGGTTGGGATAAAACAAGGTGTTTGGGATTTAAGTTTGTCAGCGGTGAGTTTGCTTATAACAGTCATTAACGTTCAATGGGTAAAGTCCTTTTCAAATTGTTATCAGCTCTTGACCCCACACCTATTGATCTTGTTCCTTTACCTCACATGCACATGTCTGGCCTGCGAAAACTTTGCAAAACACATCCATGACTTACATGCTGAGATTAGGCGAAAAATTTCTCTAAGTAATGAGGAGTATAAACTAGGTGTTGATGTGCATCGTAGATCTAAAGAATTTAATGTTGGTGACTATGTTATGGTTCGCATTAGTTCTGAAGAATTCCAAAACGTTTTGAAAAGCTTTTTATCTGAAGCCATGGGCCCTTATTCTATCATTAAGTAAGTGGGATCTAATGCATATCTTCTTGATTTTCCTAATGACATGGATATTAGCCCTGTTTTCAATGTAGAGGACTTGCTACCTTACCGAGGCCCTTTTGAGCCTTCTACTTTGCCTTCTAGTGTGTCTGCAGGTGAAGCTAGCAAAGGTGCACCTACTATGCCTTCGTTACAATTTTCTAAGGAGACGGTGGATACTATCCTTGATGATGAGTTCATGACTTCTAGAGATGGTGGGTTTCGACGTTTCCTTGTCAAATGGCATGGTCGTCCTGATTCTGATGCTACTTGGATACAGGATAGATGATCTTTCGCTATTTGGATTCTTTTTGTTGTTGGATTGCTACCTTTCTTCACTCTGAGTCGAGTCTTTCAACCCGAGGGAATGATGGGGCATGGAGTAGCCCTTATATAGGCCTAAACGAGATAGAGTTTGAAACCACGATGAAATTTTTTACTATTAATTATTTATTTAATTTTATTTTTGGATTTATCCGATAGTATTTTTGGATTTATCTATTAGAATTTTTGGATTTATCCGTTACGATTTTTGGGATTATACATTAGGATTTTTGTTTGTGCTTATAAATAGCACCTTATGTTATTGTTTTTGGTAGACTTGATTAATATTGAAAAATTGAGAATTTCGTTCCATTTCTTTTATTCGCTTTCTTTTTAAATTTTATTATTCTTCGTAGCCGAGCTACATCAAGTCTTTAATTGATTTTTATTTTATGAAGCATTACCATATGTTTTCTTGTTTGGTGAAGAATAAGATCATTATTATAAAGCAAATATAAGAGTATAGAATATACAAATAGAAAGAGAAAACCTCCAAGTTGCTTAGGATGATGATCAACAAGCTTCACTTCTATTGGTCTTGCAATTGTTTGATGGCACAGGCTGATAATATGTGAATGGTTTCAAACATCGATCTCTAGTTGCCATCCAGTCTAAGCTAAGCATGCACATCCTATTCATCTTTGATTGGATTTAATTCCATATCTATGACATAATATTTGAGTCTACTTCATCCCCAACATGCATCAACTTTGAATCATTTTCACTTGGAAGAAGTACAATTAGATGACTCAATTTTCATTTTTCCTTCAAATCAAAATGTTCACAACAAATAATAGCAGCCATTGAGTTTGAATACATTTTGATACTCTGCATAAGGGTCATATTTTGTCACATCAAGATCAAAGTTTGGAGATAGATGAGTTTCTAATTAATGTGATTGTATTTGTTTTTATTATAATTTTAAAACGGTCGTCCTTGTCCTCCCGTCCTCCTTGGGGTCTCGGTCAGGCGCATGAGATTTCGGGTCGCACAGGAATTATTTCAACAAAAAAAAAAAAAAAAATTACACCGTCAATTTAAATGTACATATTTTTATATTTTATTAAAATGCCAAGATATACCCATATCCATATGAAGCTCCCAAGTCAATGACCAACTTTGAACCATGCTTATGAAATAAATGTAATAACATAAGAGCTAAATGCTACAAACAGGAGAGATTACTAAAAAAATTATTTTGATTTGGGAAAGATAGTGTTTTTGATATCTTTCAACCAATAAATATCTTTCATTAGAAAGAAAAAATATATATAATAAATCAAAAAAGGATTTGGATGTTATAAAATAGAAGAACAAGAGAGCGAGAGATATAGAAGAAATAGGGGAGAGATTTCTTATTCCTTCATGCCAGATGCGACCTATACAAAGTGCCCCCTATTTATGTGGTTTTACATGAATACATTAGCGTATATAACACGTAACCTACACACCAGAACCTATATACATCAACGTATTCAACGACCTATTAATATCGAGATTAATGGAGAGTTTATGGACATCCATAATATTGTTCATAATACTCTTGATGTCCATGATACTGCCTCATTAAAAACCTTACCAAGAAAACCCAGTGAGACAAAACCATGGTGAAGGAAAAAAGAGTACGGTATAAAAAATTTACTCCCCCTCTTCTCAACATCACTTTAAATCTCTAAGTCTGCGCATTCCAATGCTATGAACTAGCCTTTCAAATGTTGCAGTAGGTAGAGCCTTGGTGAATAAATCTGCTAGATTATTAGTTGAACACAAATTGGATTGGAACAAGAATATCACCCTCTTTTGTAGATCATGCAGAGGCAAGAATTTTGGTGATATATGTTTTGTTCTATCCCCTTTAATGGCCGATTTTAATTGAATAACATGCAAAAGATTATCTCATACAAGGTCAGTTTCTGACCTCCTCATAAAAGACAAACCACATGACCTCGAATATGATGTATTACAGATCTTAACCAAAACATTCCCGACTTGCTTCCATGAATTGCTAAGATCTCTGCATGATTAAAAGATGCGTAATTGATTGTTTCAGAGAACGCCATGAAATGGTCAGACACCACATGTGAACAAATAAATTCGCTTGTGATCGAAAGACATGAGGGCCGACATATATCCCGTGATCCGCATAACCACCACTCGCTTTGGGTACATTGGGATAATACAGCCCATATCCATTGTACCTCAAGATACCAATATATGTTTAACTCATTCCAATGTCTTCTTGTCGACAAGAACTATATCTTGCTAATAAATTTACGTAAAATGATATATCGTGTCGTGTGGCGACTTGTAAGATACATTAGTGCTCCAATAGCACTAAGATATGGTATCAGACTAAGAAGTTCTTCATCATCCATCCGAAGCCTTAAAAGGATCTTATTCACATCTAATGACCTTACAACCATTAGAGCTAATGGATGGGCATTAACTATATAGAATCGCTTCAACACCTTTCGATATATGTTTCGATTGATAAACAAAAATTCCATTCTCTAATTGTTCAATCTGCAAACCAAGGCAAAGGTTTGTTTTTCCCAGATTTTTCATCTCAAATTCTTTCTTTAAGTTGACTACTACTTCTGAAAGCTCATTCGTAGTTCCAATAATATTCAGGTCATCAACATAAACTGCAATTATAACAAACTCGGATCCATATCTTTTAATAAATACACATGGGTAAAGGGGATCATTCTTATACCTTTTTCGCAATAAATATTCACTAAGACGATTATACCACATGCGTCCAGATTGTTTCAACCCATATAGAGATTCGTATACCTTATCAGCAGTTCTGAGGACTCGACCATGTGTTGCGCAATTTCTAATCCTTCTCGGGATTTTCATGTAAGGTCATACTTATGTTCATATAAATAAGTCGTGAATTCATAATCCATTAAACTCATACCAAGTTTTTCATGTATTGCCAAGCTAATTAAATATTCGAAAAGTAGTTGCATCCACTACGTGGAATACGCCTCTTCATAATCAATGCCGTGTCTGGAGAATCCTTGTGCAACTAATCGCGCTTTATACCTAATAACTATTCACAAGGCCTCGTTTTCGTGACAAATACCATTTGTATCCTACAGGTTTGGACACTATCGTGTGTAAGTAATAGGACCAAACTTCGTGTTTTGAAAGAGAATTCACCCCGCTTCAATTGCATCTTTCCATTTTAGCCAATCATCTCTCTGCCTACACCTCGACAAATCTTGCCTGGGTCCTCATTGTCATTAACAATGTTGAGTGCCACATTATAGCAAATATATCATCAACGCCGATTTTATTCCGATTCCACCTTCGCTTGTGACATAGTTTATCGAGATCTCCGATTGTCGCAAGTTTCGTGCACCCGAATTTCTTCCGAATTACAACCCGGGGACTCTTCTAGCCATCAATTCCTCAACTCGATCCTTTGATCCTTTTCTTCGGCGATTTTTATCTTGGAACCAACCGTTAACACGCTTCACTCGATGCTTTAGGTTCATTAGCAATGCATTGTCCTACAGGACATCAATTTAACCCGGAGCATTAGTACCGGTATGTAAGATGGTGTTACTTCCTCTTCGCGTGTTAGTAAATGCATCCGCAATTGATTTGCTAAATTTTGCAACGTCAATCTTTTGAACCGCCGCCACATTCCTTTTCAGGCGAGGGTCAAGACGATAACGATAATTGATTCCAACTAATAACTTTTTTTCCAACTGCTTATTTTCTTCTTTAAAGCTGGCAAATCTGATTCATCAAAATGACAATCAAGAAAACGAGCCAGCCAAATCTCCCAACATGTCTCTAAATATTTGATTATCAATGAGATTCATATCCAACATATATTCCCACCTTCTCTTTCGGGGACCCATCTTAGTGCGTTGTGGTGGAGTAATCGGAACATATACCGCACACCCAAAAATCCTTAGATGGGAAATATTTGGTTCTCGACCAAAAACCAATTGTAAAGGAGAGAACTCATGATAATTTGTCAATCTAATACGAATCATGTCGCATGCAAAATAGCATGGGCTCCCAAGGTGGTTAGAGCTGGTCTCACATTAGTAATGGCCTTGCAATCAATTGCGTTTAATAAACATTCCGCAAGACCGCTTTTGTGTATGAACATATGCTACAGATGTCTTAACGGTTATTCCAATGGACATACAATAATCATTGTAAGCTTCTGGGAAGTAAATTTTTAAAGATTGTCAAGACGAATCGACTTAATCAGATAATCTGAAAATGAGCCCAGAATCGAATTATTTGAGCAAGCAATTTAGCAAATGCTTGGTTATATGCTGATTAACAAAATGCGCATGTGACCATCTCGTTGATGCATCAATCGGGACCATAAAATATCGAAATGGTCCACATGGTGGATTTAATAGGGCCCACATATCCCCTGTATACGCCGCAAAAATGCAAGGCTCCTCATTCTTATTTTTGTTGGTGATGGCATTATAATTAACTTCCCTTAAGAACAAGCAGCACATGAAAATTCATTGGACAGAAAAACCTTTTGATTTTTCAGTGAATGCCCACTTGAATTTTTAATGATTCTCCGCATCAATATGTAATCTGACGCCCCAATCCCACATGCCAAACAATAAAATTATTTTCATCAAGAAACTCGTTTACTATGGCATGTGCCTCAATTGTGCTTATGTTTATGTAGTACAAAACTAAAAGGAAAAGATCGTAATTTTTCCAATATATTTTTCTTACCTAAGACAACGCTTAATATATAAATAAATACTGTTGTTTTCATTCGTAGTCTCAATATGATATCCATTTCGTTTAACATCTTTAAAACTCAATAAATTTTTGAGACTTTCAGAGAATATAATGCATCATTAATATGAATTTTTGTTCTCCGTAACAATATATTAGCTCTTCCTAGAGTCTTCAATCAATTTTTTAAATTACCCGATATTGTATTCACATCCGATCTCTTGCATTATTAAAAAGGAAAAAAATTTTTTATCCTTAAGTATAGTATGCGTTGATGCACTATCTGTGAGACACATATCATTGTCACCGATTGAGGATCCCACCCGCATGAGTTTCCACATTCTTCATGAGAAACAAGATATAATAAGAAAATCATAAAATAACACATAACAAAAACAACTTTCATTATTCAAGAGGGCACGACGACTTACATAACAAAGCAGTGCCCAAATACATAAATATAAACGGGAAATATTTTATTTTTGGAGATTTTCATCACCAAACAAGTGCTCAATATTTGCTTCAGGCTGAATAAAGAAATCAGCAACATCCAGATGAGTCATATCATTAAGATCGTGATCAACACTCTCATCCTTAGAAACAAAATTTGTCTCTATCGCTTTTTTATCTTTCTTTTTCAGTGATTCTTGGTAGAGATCAACCAAATGTTTTGGTGTACGACAGGTACGTGACCAATGGCCTTTCATGCCGCAACGATAGCATAAATTTGTCACCATTTTGCTATTTTCACCACTTTTGTTGTCCTTTTCAATATTCTCCCCCTTTTGATATTCTGACACATTCGGGCTGCCGATCGCACTGTAACCATTGCGACCACGCCCTCGTCCACTTCCACGACTCCCGACTATGACCGCTTACCACCTAATTACGACCGTGGCCTCGATTTTGTCCATTATAAGGGTGATATGTTGCCGCATTCACTTCAGTGAAATTGAGCTAAACCAAATGGATTTGAGCCTCATGATTTTTCATAATTGGAAGCCATTGTTTTCACGCCACAAGAAGACATGAAATCAATTCAGAATATTTCCTAAAGCCTTTTCACGATATTGCCGCCGGCAGGAGCACATTGATAATGAAAAGTGGAGATCGTTTTCCAAATATATCCTCATTAGTAATTTTTTCTCCACATAATCAGAATTGAGAACCGATTCTAAATATTGGCCGAAGTTATAATTACACTACGCATTTAAAATCTGCGCCCCAATGCATCCAAATATAGCGAGCTTTTTGGGAGAATTACTCGTTTTCTCGATGTTCATGCTCTTCTTCAAACCGGCTCCATTGTAACAAGTGGATCCTTTACGGTGAGGTATTCAGCTTTCAATCCTTCATGAAGGTGACGATTTAAGAAAATCATCGCTTGGCTTTTTCTTGAATGGATGTTGTATTCTTTCTTTTAATTGTATTTCCAAGACCATTTGTATCTAGATGGATTTCGCATCTAGTATCCATGACAAGAAATTCTTTCCCGTAATATCAAGAGCCACAAATTCCAATTTCGCAAGATTCGACATAATAATACTATTATAGATATATGAAAATATTAGATAAGATAATAATATTGTAAAATAAAAAGAGATAGTTGCATATGAACATAATTCTCCAATATACCTTCAATATATTTGAAAATCCAACAGAGCTTCGTGGTTGATAACGTATTATAAAATAGAAGAACAAGAGAGCGAGAGATATAGAAGAAACAGTGAGAGATTTCTTATCTTTCCACGTGTACGTGACTCATACAAAGCGCTCCCTATTTATAGTATTTATACGAATACATTAAAGTGTATATAACACGTAACCTACACATTCACAGAATCTATATACATCAATGTATATTCAATGTACCTATTAATATCGAGATTAATGGAGAGTTTATGGACATCCATAATATTGTTCATAATATTGGACAAATTTTGGGGTGTACATAAATATTCATGGTATCTAAAAAACGAATATTTGAAGGAGATCGAATTTGAAATCTTTTTTTACTCTTAAAATACGGTCTCATTCAATGCCATACTCATGCTAATTTTTATTTTTTAATTAAGGTAAAATAAATCTGAATCATCTAAGAATTGTGACATATCTATACTGCATTTATTTAATTTTTGTAAATTTATTGAAAAAAAAAAGTTTTGGAGAAAAAATGTATGTTATACTATGATAAAGGTGACATTTGAGTTACAATTAAGTTGTATATATTCTTAAAATTAAAAAAAAAAAAAAAATCAAACCTCAAAGATGTAAAAATAAAACTTATTTCATATCTACATTTTTCTTTCATAATTTCGAGAAATCAAGAATGTCCTTAATATTAAAGGATATTAATATAAAAGGAGAAAAGTATGTGTGTAGTAGGATAGGAGAATAAAATACTATTAATTAATATTTGATTTAGTTCTGAAAAAAAGATCTCCTGAGATCTTTAAAGACAAAATAAATAAATAAAAGTAACCAATAAAAAGAATAAATTGTATATTTAATGTTCTTCCTTTCTCAAAATTAGGCAACTATAGATTATGTTTCCTTTTTTTTTTACAGCCGGCAACTATAGATTATGTTTCCTTGTCCTAGTATATTACATGTTTGATTCCAAAAAAGGGCAACTACTCAAAAATTTCTGCCCCTCTCTCTCCCTCTGTGTGCATATAAGGGTTTAACTCATAAGTCAAGAAAAAACCTGAATCACTCCCCCTCTTTTTTTTTTTCTCTCTCTCTCTCTATCTCTCTCTCTCCCCGACTCTCAAAGTCATGGAAGAGCATGTAGAAGGAACAATGAGTGAAAGTATTTCGACAGAGCTTATCTTGGAAATATTTGCAAGAATACCAACAAAGTGGCTTTTCCAAATAAGGTGTATATGTAAACAATGGTACAATTTGATCAATAATGACCCTTGTCTCACCACCATGTGACGCAAGACAAAAATAATAACTTGATATCGGATTGAAGTTATGTTGTGATACCAAATTGATGTAGCTCGGTTACGAAAAAATAATAAAATTGAAAGAAAGCGAATAAAATAAATAGAACAAAGTTATCGAGTTTTTCAATATTATATCAAGTCTACCAAAAACATTAACATAAGGTGCTATTTATAAGTACCAACAAAAAATCATAACAGATAAATCCCAAAAATCCTAATAGATAAATCCTAAAAAACCCAAACAAATAAACCTTAATAGATAATCATAAAAACCCTACCAGATAAATCCTAAAAAGTATGATTAAATAAATAAATAATAATAATATAAATTATAATTGAACTTAGGCTTCCTATCTTGTCTAGGCCTAGATATGGGCATACTCCATGCCCCATCATTCCCTCCAAGTTGAAATGAACTCGACTCCGAAGAGTGATTAGGAAAATTTCTAAATCCTATTGGCCTTTGGTCTGGTACTGCCATTCTTTTGCTTACTCCTGAATATCTCATGTTTGATTTTCTTCCAAAGTCTTGGAATTTTTGGTTGAATGTTGAGTGTTCTTTGACTAGAGCTGGCGACCATGGAGAGCTTGATCGGGCTAGTGAATCGAATCCAGGGGGATCTTGATGTCAAGCTCTCTTCTTATGACAAACTTGATGTCTGGTTCTGAATGAGTTGATTCCAAGATTGCCAGAGGAGATCGAACCCTAGAACAAGAGTGGCAAGATTTGGCTAATGGATGTTGCAAAGACTGCCCGTTGATTTCAGGAAATTAAAAGGAGAGGCGGCCATCACAAATACGGCGACGACAGGCCATAAAGATCAAAATCATTACAAAGAATTTCGTGAGCGGCGCTTTCGATCCTTGAGAACTAGCGATTTCGGGACCCTTGTAGAAGCAATAACAAGCCGATCGGTGAATGTGTCGAGCTTAGAAGGCGCGATAGATTGGTAGGACTAAGTAAACCGAGGAAGGTCATCCGGTAGAGAGAATAATTAAAGGGATCGAAGGTAGTGAGGTTAGTGAATTTTATGACACAGAGGACTGTACCAAACCGAACAAACAAGAAACTCTAATCTCATATCAAGAACTTGAAACAAACAGAAATAACTTGATATCGGATCGAAGTTATGCTATGATGCCAAATTGATGCAGAATAAGAATAATAACTTGATCTCGGATCGAAGTTATGCTCTGATACCAAATTGATGTAGCTCAGCTACCAAGAACAATAAAATTGAAATAAAGCAAATAAAATAAACGGAATGAAATTCTTAAGTTTTTAATATCATATCAAGTCTACCAAAGACAATAACATAAGGTGCTATTTATAGGCACCAACAAAAAATCCTAACAAATAAATCTCAAAAATCCTAACAAATAAATCCCAAAAATCATAACAGATAAATCCTAAAAAACCCAAACAAATAAACCCTAAAAGATAAATCATAAAAAACTTAACGGATAAATCCTAAAAAGTATGATTAAATAAATAACTAATAATAATAAAAATTATAATTGAACTTGGGCTTCCTATCTCGTCTAGGCCTAGATATGGGCCTACTCCATGGGGGCATGGAGTTCAGTGATTGAGGAAATCAAAAGGAGCGGCAACTATCACGAATTACAATAAAGTAATAGCCGCAAAGATCAAAACTTGTCACAACAACTTCAGGAGTGGTGGCAACAGATCGATCGGACGACAATCCGAGGAGGGTCGTCGGGTAGAGAGAATAATGAAAGGGATCGAAGGTAGTGGGGTTAGTGAATTTTGTGACATAGAGAAATGTACCAAACCGAACAAACAAGAAGCTCTTATCTCATATCAAGAACTTGAAACAAATAGAATTAACTTGATCTCGGATCGAAGTTATGCTTTGATATCATATTGATGTAACTGGGCTACCAAGAACAATAAAATTGAAATAAAGCAAATAAAATAAATGGAACGAAATTCTTAACTTTTCAATATCATATCAAGTCTACCAAAAACAATAACATAAGGTGCTATTTATAGGCACCAACAAAAAATCATAATAGATAAATCCCAAAAACCCTAATAGATAAATCCTAAAAAGTATGATTAAATAAATAAATAATAATAATAGAAATTATAATTGAACAGTTATACAATTAACCACCATATCATGATTATCATCATGACCTATCACCATGCATGAAATAATCATATAGCGAAGAAGAAGCTCTGATTCTAACCCATTGGTTTCATGTCAAGCTATAAAAAAGGCACACCAAATTCATCACAGAATCTCCCAGCCCCAAATTCTCAGGTTTGACCGGAGATGACTTAGAGAATTCCTGTCATGGTTTACTGTGCTTTTACTAAAAAGTGGCAAAAGAGGAAGCCATTCTATCTAATCCTCTTAAACACAGGCTTCCCGTCTGCAGTCAAGCAACCTTGTCTCGCTGGCTGGTTATCATTTGGACTTACACCGTTGGTTATTCAGCAAATGTATAGGTGTTATATTTGCCGGGTTGCAGTTGGACCTAACAGGAGTGCAGGCTTCGGCCCCGGGTATATTATATATACCCGTCCCGGACCATGGAAGATATAGTCAAGTTCCTCATTGTATCCTCTTTTACAGAAGAGGTGTATATAATGAATCTTTTACTGGCTGATTGCTTCATGATTCCTCATGATGATGGTTCAAAAACCTGGTGGTTCTTTTGACTTCAAGAAAAGAAATTTAACTCAATCCCTCATCAGAATTTTCCTCAAAAGAATTCGCTGGGTTGATTGGGTTGATATGAAGGGTATCTGGTGTGGTTCTACGTTTAGAGCATATTGAGATATGGAAGTGTGAAGGATTGAGAAAAAAAGATGGGTGAGAGAATATAAAATTGACATACATCCGTGGATGAGATGCCTATAATTCAATGCATTGAGTGGTGGGTGTAATCGGAAGATAATCTTAATTTGGCTCACTTTGATATGTTGGTGGTTTATAGGACAAAGACGGGAGGACTAAAAACATGACTCTGGTGGTGTGATGTTGAATTTGTACAGTTTTAATTTTATAAAGTAGTCTAGTTTCATTTAATTGTAATAAAGCTTTTGTTTTTATTTATTTTTTGTTTATTATTGTAACAGTGTTCTCTAATCTCTATGTTTATTTTATTTTATTTTATTCTTTTTTAAAGTTGTTCTTAAGAAGAGTTTTTTAAAACATAGATGTATTCGTTCTTGTTATCTAAATTTAATGTTTTTTATATTATCTTTGTTTTGATAAAAGCGTGATTTTAGCACATTTTTCGTAACAAAATTATTTACAAAAACAGTAAACAACCATGTCATTTTCTCAAAAATTTGATGGAAAAAAATAAAAAGAAAAATAGACAAGGAAGAAGCAAAGGATAAAGATAGAGTTGAAATTGATAAATTATTTTATTTAGTTTTTTAAATTTTATTTTTATGTATTTAATTCATCAATGTAAATTAAATTAAATAATTTAAATATATATAAATATTTAATTAATTTTAATTTTATTCATTTTCTTTGAAGTTTTTCATATTATAGATCCTAATTCTAAACATAAAAAAATGGAATCAAATAAGCCTTCCCAAATTTTATATGATAAACTATTTTATTATTTAGTATGTTAAATTTGTTTTTATTTATTTTAATTCATTGGTATAAAATTAAATAATTCAAAAAAATTAAATCATTTCTAATTTTGATTATATTTGTCATAATTATGAAAAATATAATCAGCTCAAAATTTTATGAGATTTTATTTTTTAAGACTACGGTGTACCGTAATTTAATTTTATAAGTAGGAAAGGGAAAAAAAACCAGAAAAGACAAACGGACGGGACAACATGGCAGGAAAAGAGCAAAATCCAAGGGGGGGGAGGGGAACGAGTTTTAGATCAAAATACTTTATTTGAAAAAAAAATTATAAAATTAGTTAGAAATCAAATTAATGTAAATTGTCTCATGAACGTAGTGAAATTATTAAATATAAAATAAGAAAAAAGAAGATGGAGACAAAAATAAAAAACTCAAAAAAAAAAAAATATTGTCAAGAACAACGACATTTGTTAATTACATTAGTTTAGCTGAAAAACTAAATTCATCATTTTTTTTCCCCACAAACACTATTTCGATCTAAAACTTGGGGAGAATAAATGAGGTGAACGTGGATCCGAAACGTGATCTTCAGATCTTTTAACTATTTTTAAAGATTAAACAGAAATTTTCGAAATATTGATTTATTCATAACATAAAGTATTAAATATAATATAAATCACTATGACTACAAAATCTTACAAATAAAGGATGAAAATGTAAATTTGAGGATAATAAGGTTACAAACTTTCTTTCCAAGTTCTTCATTTTCGCAGCCTGTGTGTCCTCATAATTACTTGGTTTAGTTTTGGGCATGACTGAGACCATATTATTATTGATCGAGATTTCCAAATTTTGACTGTTTGTAAATTTTCAAACATACACTAAAAGCTATTTTTGAAGTCTAAAAACCACTTTGAACTTTGAGTTTTAAGTTCCGAAAAATGGTGAGAGAACAAGATATTTAGTTAATTAAGAAATATTATAATTACTTTAGAAGCTCAACTAAAAAATTATCATTATTTATATTCTTGGAGATAAATTTTACAATTATCCATAAATTTAAAATTAACAAATTAAAAAATGGGATTTTTTTTTTTAAAAAAAGAAAGATATTACAATTATCCATATGATAAAGTTTTGCGAAAAATATTTATTTATTTATTTGTAAACAGAGAAATAAGTAAGAAATGGATATAAGATAAGCCATTATCTAAAATTTAAATTTTAAAAAAAAAAATTATATTAACTAAATTTGAACCAATCACAAAAAGGAACCAAAATAAAAAATAACGTGACATAATAGGGTGAGAGCCCTTCTTGACTTGGAATCCTAGTTGTATAATATTTGTATTTTCCTTGAGAGACTATATAAGAAGAAGAGAAAACTGAGGTGATCACTCTTAAAGTAACACCCAAGATTTAAAGAAAACTCCAAACTGATCTAAGATCATACTCTCAAATTCAAAAGAAGATGATGAATGCTTCAGGAAAAACAGATGTAGTGCAGAGATAATGGTAGTCATGAAGATGGAGTACTGCTTTTGATCAGATAATTTACCACTTGGCTATAGATTTTGTCAACCGATACAGAACTACTTGTTTACTTGACTAGAAAAGATTCATCATCAGCCGCTCCCACACAAACAATATAGCACAAGTTAATCTTTATAATAATCATCTAAACCAACTTGCGAGTGTATTCTCTATACTGGTCTTATGGTGTTAATTATAAAAATGATCCTATTTTGGTCAAGATTTTGAAATGGTATGTGAGTTTTGAACTAATGTTTTTGGGGTCCTTCTATGAAAATTTCACATCTAGGGGGAATATTCATGGAAGTATTATTATTAGTGCATGCGTTGCACGTATTTAGTTATCAGTTTTTTGTATATAGTTGGGTAACCAAATATATAACATGGTTCAAAGTCGTGATATGGAAAGTCCGAGTCGTATGGATGTATCGCCTTGGTTAGAAATTTAAAAAATTATAAATTTAATGTTAATAATTTATCTCCTTTTTCCTTCCTCTACTTCACACCTCCTTATGCGAGAGACTCAAACCTCTTGCCGGCCCCCCTTCCCTGCAATAGACATTCAAAGGATCCAAAACCATCCCTCTTTTTCTCTCTTTTTATGTGCGATGATAATTCCAGGTTTCAGATTCAAGAGGTTTTTGTATTTTTCTTTTAGGAGGAATTTCTAGTTCATTCGATTTTTTTGCATTTTTTGTTGTGATAGGAAAGACTGGATTTAGATTCTCTATGAAATCACGTGGGTTAACAGACTTTTAACCGATTTGACCTAGTTAAATCAGCTCCTGCTAGGTTTCACATGTGTGTTTTTGGTTTTCTTTCTTGTTGTCTATTCCTGGTCTTTGTTTTTAAGAGGAGACTTCATTGCTTGGGGTTTAGCTATTTGTTGCGGATCACCTATTCTATTACATAACAAATATTTTTTGGATCCCATGTGTATTAATATTAACGTATTTTGAAATTTGTTAATTGATTTGGGTTCAGGAAGGTACAAGGCACAAGGTGAGAAGGAATGGCACTATTTCACTCCAAGGGAGAGGAAATATACAAATGGGCAACGCCTAAAGTCCTGGAATGGGGATGGATACTGGAAGGCACAGGGGTGGAAAAGTCAAATCATGGGAGGAGGGTGGAAAGATAACAGGGGTACAAGAGGGCTTTTGGTCTTTTTTACCAAGGGAAGCCATCTGATGGAGTCAAAACCAACTGGATCATGCATGATTCAGAGTTTACTGCTCCTTCCTCCACCAACAACTGATCATCATGATATTCTCAATGACAATAATAGGTACAGTACCATACATTCATATACTGATGACATAAACTTTTTCCTTTATAATTCTATATATATAATGTTATAATTTTTATGTTAAATATACAAAATATAATTAATAGTTCCTTGTGTTTGTTTGTGCAGTTTGATGACTATGTCCTATGCAGAGTGTATAAGAACAATAGGAGTGAAGGAGGATTCAAAAGATCACGGGATGATAAACCTACGAATATTGATATCAATTCATCAACCTCAGCCTCTAGTTGCCTTCAGTTTAACCCTGCTAAGGCCATTAATGCTCAGCTCACAGCTAGCCCTGGAATTCAACATGTAGAAGAGTACAACAATCCCTTTGTTAATATTCCTCAGAGACTCCAAAATCAACAACAACAAGAGCAGCCACAGCCAATTGTTCAAATACCAGAAGTTTCCAGTGCATATATATCCAGAATTAACAACTTTCGAGTTCTTCCTCTGCTGTAGTCTGTAGATATACATAGAGATTCCGAAAGATTATGGGATGAGCCTACGAACGATGCATCAAGCTCAAGCTCTAAGATTCCAAAACCTCAGCTTGAGGCCAATGATCAGCTCACAACTAGCGGTGGAATGGAATATGTAGAAACGTTCACTGATCATTACGAATACAACCCGTTTGTTAATATTCCTCAGAGATTCCAAAATCAACAAGAACAGCAACAGCTACAGCCCACTGTTCAAATGCCTCAAGTTTCAAGTGCATGTGCTGTGTTTTCGCGGAATAACCTTCCAGTTCTTCCTCCGGCTGGTGTAGATGTTTTTTTTCATGGAGATTCTGAAAGATTATGGGATGATCACTCGAAGAACGATGCATCAAGCTCAAGCACTATGATTCCGAAACTTAAGCATAGCCCTGATGAGGCAGAGAATCAGCTCACAGTCAGCGGTGGAGTGGATTATATGAAACACTGGTTGGTTTAAGATACAATCTGTTTGATAATATTCCTCTACAGACTCCAAAATCAACATGAACAGCAACAGCAGCAGCCCATCGTTCCCAATAACAACCTCAAGTTATTCCTTGTAATGAGAATGGCTACCCCTGCAAATATGGAACAATGTACTGGGAATAAGTTCAACCACACTGCCAATGCCAAGAGAAAGCTCCAACCCAGACCATTTTTTCTTACCATATATGTGTGGCCCTTAATTTGTAGATAATTTTTATTTTATACATTATATATAATTTCATTTTTCATATTTGTCAGTCGGTTCTATTTTTGTTTTAGTATTTTACATTTGTTGTTATTTAGATTTTAAAAAAAAATCAAATTCAAATATGACTTTTTTTACCATGTTAATTTAGAAATAAAAAATTAACATTTCTATATAATTTACAGTTACAAAATTGATTAATATAATTACAAATATAAATTTTAACTTAGTTATTTATGAAAAAGACATACCTTCTTATCAAGTTCTGAGACGGAAGACTAATAATCATTTTCATGAAAAGTTGCTTAATTATATTGTCAGTTGTACCTTCTTATCAATGCCAATTTCACCTCTCAACCTACAAATGATAAATTTGTGTTTCTTTGCTTCTTTCTGTTTTCATTTTAGGTATTTTAAAATCTTTTATGATTCCGTTGTTTCTCTCTCTTTATTTGTTTTATTTGTTTTATTTAGATTATAATTAATGATCTTTGAATAAACTAAGTGGTAAGTGAACATGTAGGTGCATTCGAAAAACCTAAATGATATCTAAAACAGAAAAGACACATCGATCACACAAGTATTCTAAAATCTAGCTCAGGGCTATATAAGTCTTCAAATATCAGACTCCTCGACATGTATATCGGCCGCCTAAAGCGTCTTAAACATGGATATAGTCCATCAATAGACATTTCTCCTGATCACTAGCTCGGTTGAAGAGCAAACAATGAGCAATAAGGCTCTAATCAAACACACAATCGAGAAAGATAGATCGACCAAGGCTAAGGATTTAGAGATGGGGATATCATGTGTCACATAGGCGTCTAACAATACGTCGGTAGGTGAGAGATAGTCATTCAGATCCAGTCATGCAAAAGCAGATTTACATCACATCCATATCTACACATAAATCCTAAGAAGAATATAAGTCTATAAGATGAAGCGAGTGAATATATAACAAAAACAACATGCTAAAAGAGGTGATCGATATGAATATACAATGGAGAGAATCAACATGTCAAAGCAAATGAGATAACCAATCAATCAAAAATGTACATGTGTTTGGATGAGTAGAGTGATCATATAACAAGGAGGAATCAACATGCTCTGATAAATAAAATATCCAACCAATATAATCAACTAGATCATAACAAATGAAGTATACAAAAATAAGAGTATACATGTAAATAATGAGATAAAATATCAAATAGTGAGAGAAAGTCAACATGCTATGAGAATAGTTAAGCAAAACAATCAACACATCAAAATAAGTGGAATATATTACAATGATAAAATAATAGGTATCAAAGTGAATAGAATAAGCATACCACAAGAAGTAAGCGACATAACAAAATGAGTAAAAGCATCAACCAACAAAGTCAATCAACCAATATTAATAATACAACAATCAAGCATGCGAAAGGTACAATCAAAAAATCAAAACTCTCAATATGATACCAATAATCAAGTATACAAAAAACACAAAAATGAGGTATCTATCAATCAACTAATCAAAAGTCACATTTTTTCCAATTTGTATTCAAGCTTGACTCCTCACTGTCCCCAGCGGAGTCGCCATTTTGTAGACCTCGTATTTTTGGCTTTATGCATTTCCCACTTAAAATGCGAGACTCGTTTTTATTTTTGAGAAACCATTTTAAAAACGGTTTCGAGTCACTACTTATTTTTGTTTTATTTTAAAAGGGAAAACAAAATAATAAAGAAAAACCCTAAATATGACTCTTTATGGAAAAAAGAAAATTTGGGACAAACCAAGTCTATATCTGGGGTTGGATTCTTGCTCGGAGAATACGATGTAGTCATGTACTCTTAGTATACAAGTTGAGTATCTATTAAACAAATTAAAGAAAATGTGAATTGTGGCTAATCGATCGATAGATACAAAAAAAGACAAGCAATGATATTACTCTTAACCTCTCAAAACATATATAAATAAATGAAGCGAGATAAATAAACTAAATAAGCGAGAAGTTAGATGAGAAAAATGTGTACACAGAAACTGACATTTACGAAAGCTATTCTAATTAAAAACAATCTTAGTGAAAAAATAAAATACAAAATATTCAAAATCAATTAGAAATTAGGTTATAAATCAAATGTAAAATTATTTATTAAAAGGATACATAGAATGTTGGGCCCTACCCAATCTCATTTATCTGTTACACTAATTAGTTCCACAAGATTCCATTTTATAGGAATTGTATAATTAATCATGTGATTGAAATTTTGAAAATTGATTTAAAATTTGAAATTTTGAAAATTGGAAGTTTAAAAATTGAGAATCTTGAAATGAATTTGAAGTTTGGAAATTTTGAATTTGGATTTTGAAAATAAGGACTTGAATTTTATAAATTTGACATTTGAAAATTTGCAATTTGAAATTTATAAATTTGAAATTATAATTTGGGAGACTTTAATTTTAAAATTATGGTACTTGAAATTTGAAAATTGAGAAATGAAAATTTAGAACTTTGATTTTTATAAATTTGAGATTTGAAAATTTGCAATTTGGAATTTCGAAATTATAAATTAGAAACTGGGAGACTTGAATTTTGAAATTATGGTACATGAAATTTGAAATTGGGGAATTGTAATTTTGAAATTAGAAACTCGAAAATTTGAAATTGAAAATTATGGGACTCTAAAATGTGAAATTACGACACTTGAATTTTGAAATTGAGAATTTCTAATTTTGAAATTTGAGATTTGAGAAATTTAAATTGGAAATTTGAGGATTTGAATTTTAAATTAAAAACTTAAAAATTTGAAATTGGAGATTGAGGGAATTAATTTGCAATTAAGATACTTGAATTTTAGAGTGAGAATTGAAATAATTTAAAATTGAAACTTAAAAAGTGAAATTAGAAATTGGGAAGTTAAATTTGGAATTAAGGCACTTGATTTTTGAAATTTGAAATTTGAAAAATTGAAATTAAAATTTGAGGAACTTAAAATTTGAAATTAGGGTACTTGAATTTTGAAATTAGTAATTAGCAATTCTGAAATTGAAAACTTGAAAAATTGATATTGAAAATTGGGAGAATTGAATTTTAAAATTGAAAAATTGAATTTTAGAAAATGAGAATTTGAGAATTTGAATTTTGAAAATTGAACACTTGAATTTTAAAATTTGAGAAATGAGAATTTAGAACTTGAATTTTTAAAATTTGGGATTTGGAGGACTTGAATTTTAAAATTGAAAATTTAAATTTTAGAAAATGAGAATTTGAGAACAGAATTTTAAAATTTAGGATACTTGAATTTTAAAATTCGAAATGAAAATTGAGCAGATTTTAAAAATTTTGGGATTTTAATAAATTAAGGGTGGGTGAGGGTTAATGTGTTAAGGAAAAATAAATTCAATTATTAAAAAAAACACACAACCAATTTAATTAAATAAACAAAAAGCAACAATATATTTACAAGGAAAATAAAATAATAAGACTATAAATTAAATACAACAATAAACTAAATATATATATACAAGACGATTAATTAAAAAATAACTATATAAAAGAAAATTTTCTCTATATAAAGAAAGTTAAGGAAACTTACATAGTAGACAGGTAGCTCTAGAAAGCGAATTAGCCTCCTAAATTAAATGTCTCAAAGTCGAGATAAATATAAATTGCCCTGAACCAAGATCACTGAGTCCAATCTTATTAAAAAAAAAAACCCTTAAACTTTGAAACCACTTAAGGTCTCTCACTCAATGTGGGGACAAGCCCATGGTCTCTTTAAAAAACAAACTTAAGGGACTAATATGACCTAAAATATATAAGCCCATGTTCCAATTTATTCCCAAAAAATGTTAACTAAAGGTCAGAACTGAGCCTCTGTTCTCCTGGTGAGGAGGCACATGGTTTCTCTTCTCCTTTCTACAAACTCAGGAGAGACCCCATTTATAGGGTGGGCTCTCACCTTTTCCAGCTGTGTAGGATTGCCTCCCAAAAGGAAGAAGCATCATAAGCCCTTTCAAATTTGGGGGGTTTGCATGTTACAATTCAATAGTGATATAAAGGTAACAATGTTCAGTATGATTTATTTTTTTTAGGTTTTAATGCACAACCACACATCAACTGTTTTATAAATACAAAAATTAATCTAATTTATACTTTTTGTAGTGTTTCTATATATTTTTTTTGTAACTATTCGAGAATGACTTTCAACACAAAGTTGATTAAAACACTTATTATGTTGATGAAATTGTTTAACATTTGTAATAATAAAGAGAAAAAAATGACAAAACAATAATATCTTCCCCTTACACTCAACTCAAGTGGTAAAGGGGTGAGACGAGTTTACGAGAGGTCTTAAACTTGAATCCTTATAAAAACAGAGCATTATAACAATAGAAGTAAAAAAAAAACAATAATATCTTAAATACTAAAAAAGTGATAATTATATATATATATATATATATATATATATATATATATATATATATATATATATATATATATATATATATATATATATATATATATATATATATATATAAATAATTTGTAGTGCTATGTTGTTATAGTATTTTGTTTCTTACAATTTTGTTTTCACTTTAACTCAAATCATGGACCATTCCCTTACATATGTCTATTCCAACTCTTAACCATATGAATTAGGCCTTATTGACTAAAAGAAAATATATTTAAATTACATATAAAATAATTAATTGAAACAAAAATTGTTATAAATAGTACAAAAGAAATTAACAATGTGGTTTGAATATGATTTTTGAAAAGAAATATAAATTCATAAATTCATCTCCTGCGTACTGCATTATTACACTTACTAGTTATAACTAAATGTCCAAGTTTATTTTTGTTCGAAAGTATTTTTCTTTTGCACTTTTTTTAGATTTCAAAGAAAAATATTAGTTTTGCAATTGTTTTTAAGATTTGTCCATTTTAAACTGTTATCCTAATCAACAATATAAGTACATAATCTTAGATATGAAGGATGAAAATGTAAATTATAAGGCACTAAATTAACTTTCTTTCCAAAGTTGTTTATTTTTATGGCTTTCAATATTATTCACCGTTTTTTATTTGATCTACATGCATGTCCGAGACAAGTCATATTAATGTTCTTTGTTTAGATTTTGAATCTTTCACATATTACCATACCTTTGTTTGAGAATTCTCATTTATATCCTATTTATGTCATATAAAGCCAGATAAATTTAAAAATAAAGATTAAAAAAACATAGGATAAGCACAACTTTGGATAAAAAATTAAAATGAAAAGAAAAAGAAGGTATACGTATATATACTATTGTAACCGATTAAATGAACTCCAGCCAATATCAAAGAAAAAGAAATTCTTGATTTCTAGTACTCCTTATTGTATTCTATTCTATATATAGTGTATCATTGCCTGCCTGAACTTGAAGGAGAGAAAAAACGAGAGAAGAAAAACCCAAGAAAGAGAGGCGCATTAGAAAGAAGCCAAGGAAACAGAGTGGGAATCTCAATCAATCTCCAAGAAAGCAAAAATGAATAATGGTAGCAAAGACGAAGAACAGACTTTTAGTCTTGACAATTTGTCATTAGGGTATAGATTTTGTCCGACTGATGTAGAAATAATTCTGTTTTACCTGCGAAAGAAGGTTCTTCAAAAATCGACCTCTCACCAAGCAGGATCATAAAGTAGCGAATCTTTATGCCTATCATCCTGACCAACTTGCAGAGTTCCCTTCTTCCAATTCCTGTTTATTAATTTCTATATATATTCTTTGCAGATAGATCTTTTCTTTTGATTCTAATCATCTTTAATTTGTTGGGTCGTCACCAATTGAGTATTAGACATTCTAAAAAAAAAATTTCGTTGTCACGAAATTGTGTTTCTTGCTTCTTTCTGTTTTCTTTTTAGGTATTTTAAAATCAATCTTTTATCGATTCTGTTGTTTCTCTCTCTTTATTTGTTGTATTTGGATTATGATAACGATCTTAGTACTTTTGGGGGAATGTTTTTTAACTAGCTAGGGTTGTAGAGAAGTTGGAAATTGATGAGAAGCAATCAGGGTTTTGGATGGCTTAATTTCTTAACTAGCTATAGAGTTTTGGAGAAGTTGGAAATTCATGCAATATTATACTTGATCCGATCTTGTATGCAGAGTGTGTTTTTTTAATTTCATCACACTTATCGATTCTGTTGTTTCTCGATCGCTCTTTATTTGTGGTATTTGATTATAGTGAATCTGCAGAATCATTTTTTAACTAGCTGGGGCTTTAGAAGTTGGAAAATCAATTCATGAAACAATCAGGGTTTGGTAGGCAGTACTGATCAATATTCCCAGATGGATAAATCTGGGTTTCTTAGCGATCAAGGTTCTCTACCTTCTGGGAAATTCATACAACTCTATGTTTGTTTTTTGAATTCTTGGTCTATTATGATCATTAATTTTCTTAACTACAAGGATTCGTTAATTGTATGGCCGAGTTTGGAGAAACTTTTATTTGATCTGTTGAGTAAAGTATGAGTTAATTAAATATTCTTTTGACATGCATTCTTAATTTTTATTCCTTGATTTTGGTGTCAGAAGATAAGCCACCGTGAGGGAATATTAATGAATGGTTCTACTTCACTAATATTAATCCAATTATGTGGGAGAAAGGCTCTATGCTTTGGGAGAGAGCGTAATGAGAGGTGGAGAATATGGATGGAAGCAGGCAGCTGAGAGGGGAAGAGATCAAATCTGAGGAGGGTAGAAAGATAGGATACAAGAAGACTTTAGTCTTTTACCAATTAAAAGGAAGTCATCCTGACGGATCAGATGGAGTCGAAACTGACTGGATGATGTATGAATACAGACTTGCAGTTCCAGATATTAGGAAGATAATAGGAGGAGGTTACAACAAGAAGACGGCTTTGCCCTTTTATCAACCCAGTCTTAGTCATCCTCTCGCTTCCCAGTATCGAATAACCTGATTTATTCACAAGAACTCATCGTTTGCTAACCTCCAATTCTAACAGCCAATCACACTAATAGCAGAGTACCAAAATTACAGTTACAGGTGATATATTTAATATATTCATGTTATCCCTTTTTTTCTTTTTTATTCTTATTCGATCTATATATATATGTTCATTTCTTGTTTGTTTGTTTGTTTGTTTGTTGCAGTTGGATGAGTACTGTACTGTTCTATGCAGAATCTTTAAGAGTAGTAATGAAGGATCCACTAGCTCAAGCTCAAGCTCTACGAATGATGCATTAACCTCAAGCCCAGGCTCAAGCTCTAATATCCCACGAGTACTTGAGCTTCACACCACCACTACTACTACTACTGATCAAACCAATGATGATCATCTCACAGCTTCTCGGTCAAATTGAATGTCTACAGAAGATTCACTGATCACGCACACAACCCGTTTGTTAATATTTACCTCCCCGGAAATCGCAACTGCCAGAACAGCAGCAACCCATAAATGTTCATAAAATTTCCCCCAAGTTCACCCTTGTCAATCTGAGTTCTTCTCCGGCGAGCAGATGATGCATATCAACCTCAGCCTCTACCATTCCAAAACTTGAGCACTTTGATGATCATGCACACCAAGATAATGGCCCTTTCTGTAGCTAGCTTCATTTTTGTTTACATCTTGTAAACTTTCTTCTTTCTTTTAAGAGATAATACAGTCTGTCAGTCCATATATGGTTCGTTCTATTGTTTCTTCTTTTGTTTATTTATTTATTTATTAGATAAAAAATCAAATTCAAATAATGACTTTTCCATGTTTTTAAAGGACTTTTTACCTTGTTTGAAAATAAAATAAAGAAATAATAACATTTCTATAGTTTACTATTACAAAATGATAAATATAAAAGTATAATTATTATATTAAAGCAATATTAAAACCAAAAATGTGTAATAATGAATTAAGAACAATGAGTTTAAATATCATTAAAAATTTGAACAATGTCGTTTATTAAAGATTTTTACCTTCTTATATATCACACTCCCCTAGTTAAATTAATGATATTTTCATCAAAAGTGCTGGTATTATTAATTAATTCTAGTATGCTTCATTATTTCAACTTCTTTATTTGTTTTCTAAATTAGCTAGTGATATGTTTTCTAAACAATCACATGTTTGTCTTTGAAGCCTAATTCAAATGGTATAGACGTATGACGAGTTTGTAGGAGATTTCGAATTCGAGTTTCTAAGAAAACAAAATACACAATGAGCTCATTAAGTCATTATCGGAGTAAAGGGGAAAACAATCACAAAAGGTTTGAAGATGACAAACCTCATGTAATAAATCTCTACAAGTTGAATCATCTTTCTATGACATATAATGGAAAGTGTGGAATGTAAATGGATAATTACTAAATCTCGATAATTCTCAAACATTGAAAAGTAAAAACTATCTTTTTTTTTTTTTTAACAATATGGAGGGGGAACCTCAGAGGCAAGCTCACATAATCACCCTCCCATGCAACGCATACCCAAGGGCATCTTGATGAAGGAGGTTGCACAAGTCATCAAGAGAAGTCCTCCACCTTTCAAACACGCCCTGCTACAAGCCCAGAGCCCCTTTTTTCCATGGCATCAGCAGCCATATTTCCTTACTTGTACACATGTTGGATGTTAATGATCCAACCTTTTCTCATCCAGTCTCTGCATTCCTGAATAAGGCTTGCAAGAAGTGTTATCTCGTCTGAGCCTCTCAACCACTGCACCACCAAAGAGGCATTGGTTCTACTAGCAAGTCAGTTCACACCATCTATTATTTCATCCCATGAATAACTGCCCAAAACTCTGGATCCTCGATAGAACAACGTCCTAGGTTCACAGAATATCCTTGGATCCGGACACCATCCTCATTTCTAAGGACCACCATGCTCCCGTCGTCATTGAGTCTCCATGCATACTATCGTCCGCGTTGAGTTTTATTCAACCCTTAGTAGGTTTTCGCCACCCCACCAAGCTAATTCTCTACATGCCAATGCTTCCCATGGCTAATGCGTCATTTGAGAGGGCTGCAAGGATTTCCTGGTGTTTGAACCTCACCAAGGCCACTTTCCTTTCCACAACCGTGATCTTATTTGCAAAGATTTCCTCATTACACCACTTCCATAAACACCATATGCACAATGCAAATCTTTCCGTCCAAGGCCCCTCATCCCCTTGATACTTAGCTTTTAGGTTCCAAAAGAGCTAATAAAAGGAAGGATATGGCAGCTCTTCCTAAAATCATCCTTTGCAAAAGACGCCCAAAAGGATCTCACTTTGGTACAATATCTGAATATATGATTCGGATCTTCCCTTTCATCCATGCAGCAATGGCAAGTAGAGTTATCCGTAAGATCTCTTTTCATTTTTTCCACATTGATGAGTAGTGTTCCATGCATGAGCAGCCATAAGAAAATGCGGATTCTTTGTGGGATCTTTATGTAATACCCCTAAATAAAATATAAAAAATAAAAAAAAATTTCCAAAATAAGAAAGGCTAAAATGCAAATTTTCAAAGTTGGAAGGAGCTTTTAACAAAAAAAAAATATAAATGTTTTGTTAAAAAGAAATAACAAAAGTTTCCTTCACAATCCTAACCTTTTTCACTTTTCTCTCAATGAGATGATAGGTGAAGCTAGGGTTTCAAAAGGGGAATTTCAAGCTTGAAGAAACATCCATCCCAAGTAAGTATTTCTTTTTCTCTCTCTAGTTTGAAGCATGTGATGTGTTTAGGAGTGAAGAAAATCTTTGAGAGAAGAAAAGTAAGTGAAAAGGTTTTGTACTGTTTTGGGAGAGATTTATGATATATCCATATTCAAGCATTGGATTGCTTTAGAATTTGGATATGTTTGAGACAAGAGAATTATCTACAATCAGAACGGTGGAGATCATCTTTTATGGTTTGAGTTGAGAGTTATTCTTGTTTGAAGCAAACAGTTTCGGAAATTAGTTTTAGTTTTGTTAAGATCAGTTTAAGCCTTCATTCTCCTTATTCAACCGTTGGATTGCTTTTAATTTTGGATATATTTTAGATAGGACAATGATCTACGATTTGAACGGTTCAGATCATGTTTAGAGTTTCAGATGAGAGTTATACTCATTTAGAACAGTTGCTTAAAATCGCCATTGTAAGTTTAGTGTAAGCTTTTTTTCTCCTTATTCAACCATTGGATTGCATTGAAATTTGGATATGTTTTATATGAGACTTTGATCTAAACTATGAACGGTGAAGATCGGAATTTATAACTTGAGAAAGGAGATATTGGAGCAAAACCGTGACAGTGATAAAACTACATTTAAATTAGTTTGGAAAAGAGAGTAATAATTGAGGGCAAATTATTCAAAGAGTAATAATAATAATAATAATAGTAATTTTAAAATAATAAATAAGTAAATTAAAATAACATTGAAGAAAAATAAATAATAGTTCAAATAATTAATGAGTTTTTTTTTTATCTTTTATTTGTTTAGGTGACGACTTTAACCGAGTTTAATCGTGGAGTGGTATCATTCAAACTCTTGTTGCTTGAGGCGAAGATTAATGCTTTCCTATAAAACAAAATATTTTGCTATTATATGTGATTATGAGTTTTGATAATTTGTGATTTGCTTAATTATATGCATGATCAAATACAAGTTTTGTTTGAAAAAATGGATTTGGAAATGTTCGCTATAGGGATCAAAGGCTGGTATATATTTTGTATTTTTATGAATCTCCAAACACGGTTTAATATTTGACTTCGTTTTATGGCTCCCTGCCGCGGGTATAAACTTGACAAACATGGCCAATGTCAATGGATATAAACTTGACAAATACGGCCCTTGTCAATAGGTATAAACTTGACAAATACGGCTCCGATCAATGGGTATAAACTTAATAAATCCGACCCTAGTCAATGGGTTATAGTAGTTGACAAAATGGTCATTGTCAACATGTTAGAATAGTTGACCTTTTATTTGAAAGAAAGATGTTTTGAAAACCAGGAGTGTAAGTGTCACGCCCCAAACCAGGGGTGTCCGTTGACCATGCGACAACCTATAGATAATCTATACGTCTCGTATCACGAGACACACACATGAGTAAAAATGGCTTCTTGGGCCCATACACCAATACTCATCCAAAAACTATAACCAACTATATTCCAATAGTTCAAGAGTTATTACATTACTCTTAATACAAACACATATTAAAATTTACAATTCTAATACATGTTATACCAAAAACATCAAATCCACAACTCGACTTTCTTCAAAATCGGCCTCTAAGATGAGTCGTTCTTCTCGAACGCCTCAGACCAAATGATATTCCTCGACAGTGAGCTTATTGCCCAATAGTGGAATTACCCTAAATGGGTTACTCCCCACCTAAGTGCATATGCAATGATTCAATGTAAATACACACCTGGCAAATACGTGATCCTATTTGAATGTCTACATGACCTCAACCCATGTCCCGAGTCCTCACCGACTTCACACTCGCTGCCCATGTACTTAAAACACCATTTTCAAAACAAAACTTGTTGTTCTCGAAAATACACTACCGAATGTCAGTAAAAATATGGGACTACCCTTCGAAGTGAATGTGTTGGAGAACCTTCCTAAACAAATCATGGGCTCCTCCGACGTGAAAATGTTGGACCATCTCCCAACACAATTCTCTGAAAAATCATCCATTGAAATTCCTTTCGCAACCATATTCGTTTTTTTCTTTCAATTTCATGTCATGCACACACACCTCATTTCTAGGTCACCCCGGTGCATATGAAATGCATTATGCCAATTCAACACAATTTATACCAACATATCAATTATGCATATATTCTCAAATTTGCACTCATACCACATGTCATTCAATAATGATCAACCAACACCCAAATTAGCTCACTTGAGAAAATCACAATTTCATCTCCAATGGCCTACAACACAATTATGTTTTATATAATTATGTCATTATGTTAACACATTAAATTCATGCATTAACCTAATCTTTCCACACAACTCAAGCCATTCATTTCAACAATTTCATACACACCACACATGGACATTTTTGGTTCAATTCAAGCCAACCGGGACTGTTTTTAACAATCCTAAAAACATAATAGTGGGCTGTCCGTGGGCAGCCCACTCAACACACATCGGTTCCACTTTGTGGAACCGAATTCCATGGCCATTTCCGGCCTCATATACACCAAACACAATTTATTGTGAAATTCATCAAACAAGGCGCCCAAACAGTCCATGGATTGTCCAAACGGGCCTTAAAAATTTTCACATTTCGGTTTCAAGTTCTGGGACCAATCAAACGGCCACTCACAAATTTCAAACACCTGCTAACACAAAACACTTAACCAAGAGTAGTAAACTAAATAGGAGAAACCCCTACCTCACGGAATTTGCCGAAACTTCCCAAACTCGGTGCCCACGCTGCAGTCTCATCAAGGTGAGCAACTTCCTTCTGGCTCAAGAACCGATCGTCCGATCGGGTCGGATCTTGTAGCAGGTTGCACACCTCACAATTAAAACCCTCCATTTTTGAAAACTAAACTCTCCTCTCCCTAACAGACGCTTCGCCGGAGAGAGAGTCCTTATCCCCTTGCCACTTGTCACCTTATAATTGGTTGAGAGGATTTCTTATCCACTCAACCCAACCACTTTGACTTTTCCATCCAATTGCATCATGCCATGTTTCCACATGGGCCCCACCTTGAGCTCAAGCTGAGTGAACTGGTGCTTGACACGTGGCACACTGTGTGCCACTCCAAGTGCGCCAAATGTCCTATACGACGCTCGTTTCCTCGAAAAACGTGCAAATTCTGATTGTCTCGGAATTCGACGAAAATCAATGTGGTAGCTAGATTTTGCGACACGATTCCAACGGTGAAGTCCGTTTCGTCATCCGAGATGTAGAAAAATTTTGGATTTTTACCGAAATTACGATTTTGCCCTTTTTTCCGAAAATTGGAATTTTCTCGGGTCTTACAATAAGTATTTTGGAATGGCCCTTGTCAAAGGATTTGAATAGTTTACATTTTATTTGAAACAAATCTTTTGAGAATCATGAATATATGTGTTTTAAAATATTTGTGGATTTGATTATGATATGAAATTTGTTTGAGAAACAAGAAATATAATGAACATCAGTTTGAAATATATTTATATATATTATTTATTTGTACTCAAGGATTTTATGAGATTTGTGAGGAAAATAAAAATATGTTTTATCTCCAATTTTGTGAATTTAAAATATTTGATCCATAAAAATGTATTAACATTCCATATTGGGATTTTAGCTCACTTATCGGCTGATCATTTTCAAAGCGCCTAAACTCATTAAAAGATTTGGGTATGATGGAAGTTGAGAACTATGTTTGAGTTGGTATTTGTTGGAAAGACTTAGGATTATTGGACTACTTTAATGCTTTGTGAATTAATGTTTGCAAACTTTCATTTGAAGGATTTTATGTTGCTAGAATTTTACATTTTAAGATTATTAGTTTTGAAAAAAAATTTCATGTTGGAAGACGTTGGTTCAATGACATTTTGTTATACTTTGGAAGGTTTTATACCTTTGAGAGATTTTGATTTTATGAAATTAGTTTAATTCTTCTTGTGAGTATATTCAGGACAAACAAGATTCATAAACATAAATTTTGAAAACGTGATTTAAAGGTGGAATTTTAGAGCTATAAATGTGAATGAGTAGTAATGCCCTTGATTATCCTCCCACATCTATCCCCCATGTGGGCTCCAGTAGTCCTTAACCAACTTGTACGAGTCTACCAAGTTAATTTCCTTGAGGGCCAAAGCAATAAGAAGACTGTCCCTAGCTAGAAGTCTCTCCAGGATAGGGTCTCGTGTTGACCTTAATACAGAAATTAACACACAATATTTCAGATCATCGAATTCAAACTCATCTCTGATAATAAAATAAAATAATAATAAAATAAAAAACATATATCTGCACTGGCATACCGTTTGAAGAACACAATGCCCATGAGAGATTTCCTTCGCCTTATAGATGTTAAATCCTTGATCTCTTTCCCTTCGCCTTTATAGATCTTAAATCTGATTCTTCTTCTCCCATCAAACTTTGATACACATAATTGTTTTCTCAGAATACTAAGAAATAGCTTCAACCGCATACGGCGGGTTTATATATATAAATTATTGATAGGAGAAGAGGGCCAAGAATACACGTTCAAAAATCGTTCTAAACGTGTAATTCGAATAGTTGTTCTTATAATAAATTATATTTATTATAAATAACTGTTCTTTTAATAAATTATATTTATTATAAATAATTGTTCTTATAATAAATTATATTTATTATAAATAACTGCTTATATAATAAATTATATTTATTATAATAAATCAGTTTTTATAATAAATTATATTTATTATAAATAACCGTCTTATAATAAATTCTATTTATTATAATTTACCACTCCATCAAGGGTAAATATCTTTATAACAGCTTTAAAGATATCGGGTATTCTTTAATTGGCAAATACTAGGTTAGTGGGCCACCCACTTAATTTTACGAAAATAACATTCTCCCACTGGGCCCACTAAACCGATTATGAAACTATACGTGATCACGATTTGAATAAACTTAGCCAATACGTCCAAATCATATACCATAATACCGAATCAAGATCATAACGTTGATCCTCGGCGGTCACATGACCATAATGTCATGTTTCCTTCCATGCACTACACATCAATAACCCCACTAACCTAGCCTATAATGCCAAATAGCCCCCGTAATTTGTCTTGTCGACAATTTTGCTTATCAAACAATAAACGGGCACCATAATTGAAAACAAGAATAAATGTAAACAATTTTAATGCGCAAATTGTCATCATATAACCACCATTCATTATCATATATAGTTATGATTACTCAAAAGGCCCATCCTCATAACATGTCTTTAAATATGCTCGAGGTAATCCTTTAGTTAATGGATCAACAACCATAAGTGTGGTCCTAATATTTCAATTGACACTTGTTATTTCTGGACTCTTTCTTTAACAACTAAATACTTTAAATCCATGTGTTTCGATCCACTAGAAAATTTGTCATTCTTAGAGAAGAAAACAGTTGCGGTGTTATCACAATATATTCTCAAAGGTTTAGCAATAGAGTTGACAACACCAAGCCCTGAGACAAAATTCCGCAACCATAAAGCATGACTTGAAGCTTCAAAACAAGCAACAAACTCGGCCTCCATCGTGGATGAAGCAATAATTGATTGTTTTTCACTCTTCCACGAGATTGCCCCATTTGCTAGCATAAAGACAAATCCTGCTGACTTTAAGCCATCGAGACAACCACCATAATCGGGAATCCAGTAACCAACAACCTCTCTAATTGTTCGATCTTTATATGAGCATATAATCCTTTGTCCCTGTGGCACCTCATCACTTTCTTTGCAAATCTTTCCAAAGTTCGAACTCGGATCACTTTTGGTATCTTCCTTTAATATACCTTACGGAAGAAAAAGCCGATATCCGGTCTGAAGATGTTCGAGCGTATATCAAACTCCCCACACCGATGCATAAGGAATTTTCTTCATTTGCTCCCTTTCCATGTTATTCAAGAATCGATTTTACTTAATTTGTCACCTTTCAATATAGGTGCAATACCCGATGAACATGACTACATATTAAATCTCTAAAACCCGATCAATATATCCTTTCTGAGATAAACCTAGCACTCCTCGAGATCGATCCTCAAAGATCTCATGCCAATAACATAGTTTGCCTCACCCATATCAACCATAAGGAAAGTTTTAGGAGAGATATTCCTGCTCTCCTAATAAACCACGATCACTGCCATAAAGGAAATATCATCCACATACAAGATCGTAAATATAAACTTCGTTCCCACTAACTTTCGGGATATATACACCGATCAACAATGTTCTCTTTAAATCAAAGATGTAATGGTATTATTAAACTTAATATACCATTGTCCGAAGCTTGCTTAAGACCGTAATGATTTATTTAATTTGTAAACAAGGTGTTCATTTCTTTCTTTAGAACTCCTTCAAGCTGTTCCATGTAGATATCTTCATCCAGTTCCCATTTAAGAATGCGCCACACCATTTGATGAATCCCCTAAATCAAAATGAGCTACAAGTGCCATGATGATTCTAAGCAAATCTTTCTTGAAACTCGAGAGAAGGCATTCTTTGTAATCAATACCTTCCTTTGGAGGAAACCTTCGCCACAAGTCCGGCCTTAAATCGCCTCGATATCGCTTTAAAGTATCGCGCTTGTCTAAAGACCCATTTACAACCGACTAGTTTACAACTATTAGGCAATTCTAAGGAGATCCTGCACACCTGCTATGGGCCATAGATTTCTAACTCTTCATTCATAGCTTCCATTCATTTACTAGAATCACTTTCCATGGCTTCAGGAAAACGAAACCGATCCTTCCTTATCCCAATATCAAAATCAGACTCTCAGAATACACCACATAATCATCTCTAATGGCAGTCTCCTTTCTCTTTGAGATCTCCTCAAAGGTGCTTCGCCAGGTGGCTCTACAGCATTTTCAATGGCAATATTTTCTCGTGGTAATGAACCATCTCTACAGGTTGAGCTCATCGTCCCTCAACTTGTTGGAACAATAATTTCTTTTCGAGGTAAAAAGAGTCGTGGGATATCCACTCTTATCTCTTCAACATCTACCTTTCTTGGTTCATTACTCCCACTAATTTCACCATTCTTTAAGAATCTGGCATTACCGGTTTCAACTATACCCTTTCGATTTATCCGGATAGCCAATGAAATATCCAGATATCATTCTTGAATCAAGCTTTTTCTCATGTGGGTTATAGATTCTTGCCTCCACTAGACAACCCCATATATGTATATGTCTCAAGCTAGGTTTCCTACCAAATTCATAACCTCTCGAAAGGAGTTATTGGAACTGCCTTACTAGGAACTCTGTTCAAGATATACATTGCGGTTTTTAAGGCTTCACCCGACAATGAAATAGGTACAGAAGAGTAACTCTAAACACTCCTAACCATTTCCATTAATGTGCGATTACACCTTTCAGCAACACCATTCTGTTGAGGCGTAACAGGCATTGTGTACTAAACACGAATGCCATGCTTTTCAAGGAATTTGGCAAAAGGACCAGGATTTTGTCCTCGATTCCCACTACATCTCGCCATACATTCACCGCCAACTGATCTCACACTCTTAATCTTTTTATCTAATTGTCTCGACTCATGAACATCTCAAGATGTCAATGGCCTGGAGACTTTCAGCATTAGATAAACATATCCATAACGAGATAGATCATCTATAAAGGTGATAAAATATTTCCTCAGAAACATGGAACAAGAGAGTGTCCACAACATTTGTATGAATTATCTCAAGGGAGCCATTACTTCTTGTGGCACCTTTCTTGTATGTTTAGTTTCTTTCCTTTATGCAATCCATGCATTACATGAAAATCAATGAAGTCAAGATTTTGTAAAATTCCTTCCTTCACTAACTTCTATTTCCTAGAGATGTGCCCTAGTCTTCTATGCCACAAGATTGAAAGCACTCACATTAAGCTAATGCTTTAACCAACATTTGAATGCAGGGTTATCAAAGCTTGTGCAAATTCATGATTTAAGGAAATTTTATATAAACCATCATATAAAATACCTGAACCAACTGTGACAGAATTTAACATCAAACTTAATTGTCCAGAACTAAATAAAACATAATATCCAGTAGCATCTAATTTGGACAAGGAAACTAAATTCCTAGAGATAGAAGGTACATAAAAAGTGTTTAAAAGATCCATCCGATGACCCGTCTCTAATAGTAAGATAGTACCAACAAACTATCACTCCAACCTTGAGACGGTTTCCCATATAGAGGAACTTTCACTTTCCTTTGGTTTCTGACAAGGAACTCGCATTAAATTAGTCACATGAGTTGTGGTCTTAATCAATCCACCAAGTATTTGAAGGAACTTCAAGAATGGATTCATAACATACAAAAGAAATATTTATACCTCTCTTTTCGAACCAAGCCTTGCGCTTGATACAGCCCTTCTTCACATGCCCTTTCTTACACACAAAGTAACAACTTTACCGTGAATTTTCCATCATGACTCGCTACCTTCCCTGTGTCCAATTTTCTTAGGGTGGAAAGTTCTTTCCCTTTTTGAATTTCTTCTTCGTGACTCCATGAGGATACAAAGAAGAGCAAGATTATGTCCTTCTTGCCTTAATCTCACTTCCTCAGATACTTTGTCGGGTGAGCCTTATTCCGTTCCACCCATCCTCGTTAGCATTATAGTGGATTTTGAATGGAGCAAACTGTGATGGAAGTGAGTTAAGGACAAACTGCACTAAGAAGGACTCATCCATACCCATGTCTAGTGCCTTAAGCTTTGGCAAAATTTTCACTACGTTTAAAATATGTCACGAATACCTTCGACCATCATATTTCATGGTGGTCAATTCAACCATCAATGCTCGCAAAGGACTTAACAAAGGCGCTTTGAAGCACCTCAACAGATTAGAATTCAGGCAAACTCGGTTTGAGGGAGAGAGGTCTTGATATTATTGGCACAAGCCATTCTCATAAACATCGTGACTGAAAGTATGTCGGATCTCGCTCTAGGCTTTTGATCGTTCCACTCGGTCCTGAGTACCGTCATCCCGTAGCCTCGTGAGGTTTATCCGTTACAGCTGTTAAGATCCAATACGCCAAGTGAGAATTGGAACCCTTCATACCATTCAGTGTTTAACCCATCAAAAAACAATATTCCGTATGCAAGAGAGTGTAATGAAGGGAACTGCATAAAATACAACAATGCCTACAATAAGGCCTCTCAAGTATAAAATAAATAGCAATGAACTATTTGATATCATTAAAATTCTCCTTAGGTAAATTCTTAACATATCCAAAGTAGTTCACTTGAGGGAGCTTTTAAAACACTTTAATATTTTAGGTCATTTATATGTTACCTTGGGGTAACCATTTTACCTTCTAAGCAACACAAAATAAAACCATTATATATCACTAGCGTAAATCACTGGTTAGTCTCATTCTCCTAATTATAAAGATAATTATTAAGAATTTTATAAGTCTCCCTTTTTTCCTTTTATGCAATTCAATAAATACAAGGCTCACTAATTTAGGTTACTTTGGCAACTTTCTAAATTAGTTAACCTTACATTTATAAATTGTCATTTGAATAATCATCTGATTCAAAAAATTGATAATGACAATCGGCTAACCAGTGCTGTGATTCTATATTTCTCCTTTATTGAAGCTTCGAATCTGATGTCCTGCCACTCTAAACGGCCACCGGATCACGCTAAACTAGCGCCTCTCACTCGACATTGATCCAGCCACACAGAAGGAAAATAAAATCTTCCTTCACGCCAAGTATAGTCTTTATTTTGTTTAATTAAAGTTTTTTTTTATTCATTTTAGTGAGACTTAATTAATTGGAAGATAAATCAAATTTTAATCTTTATAAACAATGATTCTCGAATATTTAAATTCAATCTTGCTCGATACCAATTGTTGACCTTAATAATGAAATAACACACAATATTTCTCGGGACATCGAATTCAAACTCATCTCTCGATAATAAATAAAATAATAATAAAATAAAAACATATAGATTATATACCGCTTGAAGAACACATGTACTCATGAGAGAGATTTCTCGCCTTATAGATCTTAAATCCTTGGTCTCTTTCCATTCGGGCCTTTATGAATTTTAAATCCTTGATCTCTTCTTTTCTCCTTATCAAACTTATACATGTAATCAAGTTTGCATCAATGTTGAAATAGCTTCTAACCTATATAGAAGGGGCTTTACATAATCTATTGATAGGAGAAGAGGGCCAAGAATACACATTCAAAAACCGTTCTAAACGTGTAATTCGAATAATTGTTCTTATAATAAATTATATTTATTATAATAATCATTTATAATAAATTATATTTATTATAATAACTGCTCATATATAAATTATATTTATTATAAGCAATCGTTTCATAATAAATTCTATTTATTATAAATAACCGCTCTTATAATAAATTTATTTATTATAATTTACCCACTCCATCATGGTAAATATTCTATATCAGCTTAAATATATCAAGTATTTTTAATTTACTAAATACTAGGTTAGTGGGCCACCCACTTAATTTTAATGTGGAAATAACATCTCGGCCCCATTATAGACACTCACTCGAAGCCCTTTTTTGATGGTTTCTTGGGTTGCTGCCATTCCTCTCCAAGCATTGGAGGCAATCTTCTTCTTCTGGAGCTTTGGGATCTCAATCCTGCCTTTCACATATTTTGCATGGAGAATTTTTGTCAAGAGTTTGCCTGATTCAGTAAGGAATCTCCACCCCGATTTTGCCAAGAACGCTAGACTCATCTCTCTCATTTTCTTAATTCCAAGACCTCTAAGCTCTTTTTGTTGAGTTACTGTATCCCAATTTAGTAGGTGGATCTTCGCTGGCCTCAGAACCGCCCCTCGCATAAACTCGGCCTTACCTTTCTGTCAATAGCATTGCAAAGAGAGATTGGAAGCATAGCGGACTGCATTGAGTAGAGAGGAAAATACAAAAAATGGTCTTCAATGTTTAGAGGTATTAAAGAATTAACTTTGATTTAAGTCACCAATGAATACAATTCTAGACGTAAATTTGAAATATCTGATTTAGGCACAAAATAAAATAATGTCGGATCACACGATTATCCATAATCATACTAATTATATAATACATAGATTCATAATCTTATAGCGAATAAGATTTGGCTTGATGGTTAAGGGTTGGGTGAGGTATAGAGAAAAGACTAAGTTCGCGCCTCACGGGACGTATCACTATAAATGTCGTAATGCAAAGTATATAATTGCCCAAAAAAAAAGATTTATAATCTTATATATTCGACTACAACTCCCTAAGAGGTCCATAGAAGACGGAGATGGATACTGGAAGGCCATCAGCGGGAGTACAGATCAAATCATCATCATCATCGGAGGATGGTAGAAAGATAATAATAGGAAGGTACAAAAGGGCATTGGTGTTTTACCAAGGAAAACACCCCAACGGAGTCAAAACCAACTGGAACATGCATGAATTCAGACTTTTTGGTCTTCTTGCTAAATTATTTTGTTGAAACCAATAGTATTTATTGATCCCAAAAACAATTGTTGAATAATCAAAGGACTCAATAAATACATTATAAAATAATAACTTTATTGAACAAAGAAGCATATCAATTTTATTTGGGTTATTCACATACCTAGCATGGATCCGGAATTGTTAACTGTCATTAGTCTCCAAAATCTACAAATGATGAAATCAAAGAAAGGGTAGAGTTGAAGATGGATCTTTGCTTCTCTCCAAAGTGTGTTCTACCAAACCCTTGTTAAATTCTAGGGTTCTATTTACTTATATATATAAAGCACAAGGAACAATTGGGTTTTGGTCCAATGGGCTTACCAAAGCAAGGAAGAAGATATAATCAATTGTCTATAACTAGTTAATATTAAATCATCCCATAAATGGTCCATAATTAACATGCACAATATTAAAATTAAAATTGTAATATGATTATGCTTAGTCCATAGATTAATAAATTCATTTAACATTTTCCTACTTGAACAGCATAATCATAAATCAAATGCTTTCACTATAGATTTACATAGTCATAACCAATCTTATACACTTAACACACTAAGAGGATGCATAAATCATACATACCCAGGCGCTACTAATCAAAATCATAACTCAAATGCTTCAACAAGAGACTTACATAGCCATAACCAATCATATGTGATTAATACACCTAGAGGATGCATAAATCGTACATAATCAAGCGCTACTTGTAAAACCCGTGAAAATTTTAAATTTGAATTTTTCAGATAAAAAGGGGCAAATCAGAGCTTACCGAATAGTCCGAAGAAAAGTTGGAGATTTTTCGTATCTCGAATCGGCAAACGGATTCCACCGCTGAATCGCCTCATGAATTCCATACCTAGTCGACACTCGTTGAATTCCAGATAGTCGGAATTTCAATGTATTTCGAGGCAATCGGTGAAACTGCGACACATGGCAAACTACAGGACACATGGCAAGCCATGTGTCACAATGCATGGCAAAGGCATGCATGTGTGACACATTGCAATCCGTGTGTGTGACACATGGCAAGCCATGTCTGTGACACATGGCAAGCCATGTGTGTGTCACATGGCATGCCATGTGTGAACATGCATGGCTCCTTTGAAGCCTATATAAGGGGCTTCACATGGGCTATTCATACAAGCAAGGGGGGCAACAAGCTTCAGCCATGGAGCAAAGCATGAGAAGGAGGGGGGAAGGAAAGAGAGCTGAGGAAAGTGAGAAGAGAAAGGAAGGGAAAGGAAAGGAGAAAGGGAGGAAAAGAAAAGAAAAGGAAAGAAGAGTACAAAGAAGAAAGCTGTGGGAGGAAGAGAGGAAGAAGAGGAAAAGGAAGCGAGTGTCACAGCGAGCGCACTGATGGCAAAGAACCCGAATCAAGGCTATAAAGGCGAGGTTTCCTCCTACCAGTTATGTCAGGTGGTTTGCTCGCGGATCAGGTGATGGTCAAAGACCTGCCATAAGGTTTTGGACTGAACAAAACAAAATATTGTGTTTCGATAGCAAAATCTGAAGGTAGTATCGGGCAAACGGTGCCCAAATTCCCCGTGACACCCTTGTGACCGGCCAGCACCAGATTTACACTTCGCCCAAACTTCGATTCATGCTTCGGACTCTTCTGAAAGTCGCCGAGTCTAGAATTTACAAGATAAAGTTCTCAACCAAATAGCTGAACATTGGGTCGGTCACATGCTGAGGAATATTCGCTCGGGCTTCAACTGCTTTTGTAAACCGTTAGAACCCGAAACAATGACCAGTGATATATGCCTCAAGAAGGGAATTCGCGCGTGTTGATGTTTTTTGTAGGGAGTATTTATGAAACTGACTTTCGAACTAAGTCCATTATTTTCTTAGGCTACATGGCCGGATTTTATGGTCGGGAATGGCTAATGTGTGTTATTGCCATAAATTCAATGACATACTCGAATATGTGAAATTATGTGACACATATGATTTAAGATGGAAATGATTTATATATTGGCCGTATGATTGACACACTGTTCCAAACTGTGAATATGAATTATAGCATTACTGCCTGGCATTGCTGAATTATGTTAATACATGCTTGAATGATGTTTTGACATGAATGAACTTAATGATAGAAAAAGATGAAAAGATGTTATGTGATGTACTAATTCTGAATGTATGGAATATTAATAGATTCATGTATGCTGATGTTAAACCAATATATGGAATGTCAGGTATTGTGACATGAGTGTTCTTAGCGCACACACATAGTATGGTAGAACATCCATGTAGAGGTCTTCATACATTGGTCATGGTTTGAGTGCAATAAATCGCATTGCATTTGTAAAGTGTAACACCGCATTACATGGGTGTGTGTGTACATGGTACTACTTATAATCGCTTGTGACCGTGTGGGCTTGGAAATGGGATCGGTCCAACTGAGTCTACGTTGTTAAAAAGAAAGTGGAAAATGAAATGTGGCTCTGCAGCAAGTAGGGATAGGATACCCCCAGTGAAAAGTCCAAACCCTACAGACAAACAGATCCACCTGGAGTTTCCCTAAAATGCTCTGAGGGTGTAAGAGACCTCGCGGTAGAGACCCAAAAAAGTTCTGTTGCCCAAAAAGACACGAAACGATTAAATAACATCATGCGACTACTTGTCAGGCATGGGAGCCTGGATCTGACTATTGATTTCACGGCACCACATCGGGAGCGTGGGCCTGAGGCTGACTCGGGAGCTCTGGGCATGTAGAGTGTCATCTCTACACATGCATAGATTCTTCCATGATATGACAAACATACAATGCATTGGTTGTTTGTTTGACCAAGCCACCTAGGCGGAATAGCCCTCAGAGGATTTATCTCTACCGGCGTTAGCTCACCCGTCGTATCCCCTTCGTGTACAAGACAGGTAAGCGCGTAGATCACACCCCAGAGTCGATTATGAAGAGAGCCTGATCAGGCCTTGATTTTGCTTTAGTGATTATATTAGAACTAACTAGCCTTTATCACATATGTTTCAGACACAGCGATGTAATAAACTCGATCTATAGAAATGTATGGTCTTATAACCGCATGGACGAGTATGATGATGGGCCCTATTGGGTCATTTTTACTCATGTATGGGTCTCATGATATGAGACACGCTGTGTTCTCTAGAGTCGATTTCCAGGTCAATGGGATCCTGAAGCTGTGGTAAGTCTCACTTACTGGTAGAAGCATTTCAATGACAAGAGTATTGATTCAATAGAGAGAAACATCTTCTCCTGTTATTCATCCGGGTCAAACACACAAAATCATAAGATAATAACAAATGTCAAAATGTGCATGTAATAACGGAAAAACATGAGATTTCCTTACAAAATACATGAAAAATGAAAAACTCCCACTAACTCAAAGATTCTAGGCACCTAACAATCCCATGCGGATGATGTGTTCTTGAAACACACAAACAAGTAAGCCTTTGGTTAGTGGGTTTCCCTTCCTTATTGGTAAGGTTTGGTGGATCGGCGGGATAATATATTGTTAGGGGTTATTCTATTTTCTGTATGAGCGATACACAATCTGATTTGTAGGATATGGGGCTTCCAATTCATCCAGCTTATCCTTTGGCCCGTCCTTAGCCTCTGAAATGTAGCATCGAGGAGCCCGGGTATCGAGTCAGCACCACTCTCTGGCTTGGCCTGGGCCCAAAGGCTCATTTTTTAAACCCTATCAATAATAAATAAAAAACAACCAATATTCATTGGAAAATAAAAAATATATTGGATTTCTTAAAGTTTTTTATTATTCTATGGAGAATTGTGGTTTCTATTTTTCAATCAAGAGGCAAAACTCAAGACCAGGAAAGAAACAGAAAGGCAAAAATACGGATAAAGAAAAAATATGAACCCGCACTGAAAATGAAGAAAAATAAAATCGATACTTTCGATGCCAATTAAAATTGCTATGATACCACTGTTAAATTATTATAATATCAAAGCATTAATTGATCCCAAAAATAATTGCTCAATAATCAAAAGACTCAATAAATACATTATAAAATAATAATTTTATTGAACAAAAAAAACATATCAATTTTATTTGAGTAGAAAACATACCTGATATGGATCTGAATTGTTAATTGTCATCATTCGTCTCCAAAACCTGTAAGGGATGAAATCAAAAAAATGCTATAGTTGAAAATGAATATTTCATTCTCCTCAAAGTATGTTTTACCAAATCCTTGTTAAATTATAAGGGCTCTATTTACTTATATACTAGTAGTCATGTGTTTCCCCACAACTGCCTTCAAGTTCTTCCTTCAGCTGGAGTAAATGTTTTTGGGCATACCCACTGATGGCACTTTTTCACCGATACCGAGGCCTGAGCTCAGAGTCGATGGGGTCGACTTATCACCGATCGCCGCACAACCCGCAACCCGCACTAAAAAGGATGATCTCGCTGGTGCGCTTACGGGTTTCCGACATGCCCGAAGTCACTTTCTTACGTAGCGAAGAATTAACTATTGATGGCATTATAACTACGCACCTTTGTTGGTAGGATTGTTCTATTTATAGTGTGATGATCAATGAATAACTTTCCTTTGCTGGATGGTGATACGGTGTCTTCCCGATTGGGTAGGGGATCTTCTCTTCCTTATCGCTGACTAAATATTTAGAGGAAAATTAGAGAGTCGTAATCGCGGGGGATCTTTCTTCCCTTAATAAATAGATATCGGATCATGAATAGGGAGTGCTTTCCTTTCTTACGGCTCAACTGGCGATCAGCGGATTATCCTTGTCACCAGTTCGACCCATTGAGCTTAGTTTCAACCCTAGGCTCACACCTTGGGAGGGACCAAGACATCATTATGGGTCAAGTTCCCATGTGAGGCTCTTCTGTTGACCACATAGAGGATGCCAACCCGTTTCAAGGTCCATTCCTGGGGCCTGTGTCATGGGCCTGTGGGCTGCTTTTATTTTAGGCACTATCAGTTGTCCCCCAACCCTTTGCCGAAGCAAGCTTGGGCAAGGGTTAAATCATTTCTTGGATCGAGCGGCGAGTTCCACGTGGTCGGACAAGGTTTGTTGGTCTAGGCTTGTCGTCGTCAATCGTATTATGATAATGATGGCTTTTCTCTACTTTCGCGCCATTTCTACCGACGCTTTTCTAGTGTTTTTGTAGTTGCCTCAAATGGCATTTGGAATCTGTGATTTCCTTGTTCTCTAGTCTTTCTTATCGCTTTCTCTCTTTCTCGGGGCTTCGTTTTTCGAACCTTCTCTCGTGGTTCGATTTTCTTTTTCGAACTTCTATTATCATAGACTGCTTCGTGGTTTCTATCAGTTTCTATCTTACTGAGTTTATTTCATCATGTTCCTTTCCCTAATTTGGTAATGCCTTATTCTTCTTCCCCTCGTTCAATTTTTTTTCTTGCTCGATTTCACGGGTCCCTAGCTGTCATTGTCATTCCTTTCCCACTTTTCGGGCCGGGAATTTTGCCTCTTTTATCATTTGTTCAACTTCCCTTACGTTTGCCCAATCATGCGTACTTCCTCTAGGCCCAGTCGTTCTTTCGGTCTGCGCATAGGGGCTAGTTCTACCGAGGGATTAGACTTAGGGGCAGATAGGAGGAGGGTCCGACCGTCCTGCTATTGTTGTCAATTGGGTCCCTTTAGCGGGACCCCCTTCCCTCTCTGGAAAAGGCAAGAGTAAGGCTCGCGGAGATCGTATCTCGGGGCTCTAACTACTTGAGGGTCAGCTGCGCGTAATGTCGGGGCCGTGTACCCTGGGGTCGAGCCGAGCCCCTTTCGACGTGCAGTGAACTTCTTCGCACAGTTCTTCGATGTTCGTGCTTAGCCAACATTTTCACTTACTGGCCCAAGTGCCGAAGATGGTTTGCTTCTTCGAGGCGGCCTTCTAGAACGGCCTCCGCTCCTCTTTGCATCCCTTTATCAAAAGCGTCTTGCAGCATTTTAATGTATGTCTGGCTCAACTTTCTCCCAATTTCGCCAGTGGTCGGGTCGGGCTGGTCGCCTTTAGATGTAGGTCTCGGTTCCTAGTATCGCTTCGCCTCGACTTCTTCGTGAAGGAGTCCACAGAGGGCTTTTTGTACATCGCCAAACGCTCCAATGCCAAGCTGATCATCTCAGATCTCTCGTCTTCCCACAAACACTGGAAGGAACGATATTTCTTTGTTGGTGGTCATAATTAGGAATATAATTCGACTGACTGAGAAGACACGCTTGGCATTCCGACCACCGGATCAGCCTTCCCGAACCTCGAGCTCCGCTTATGCTTAATTGGGTTTAGCCTACAAAAAGCCAGAGGCGTTTCTAACTTTGCTTTCGCTGTGTGGTCTTTAGGTATCGCCAGCTCCCACTCGAGGCAAGAGGCGGCGGAAGTTGACTGGCGCCTCGCGGTATACCGAAATGGGACAAGTCGGTTCCCGTGCCTCTCGGCATGTCCCCTCGTCCTCGTTCGAGTCTTCTCGCCCTTTATCATGAAGCCTCTCGTGAGGGCCCTTTCGCGTGAAACCCACTTCTCGAAGAGCTCCAAGCTAGAGAGTCGAAGTTGTTGTCAAGGGAAGAAGAGAGCGACAAGCCTGCCCCCCGGAGCAGCCTTGGCAATCAGGTAAGGTCCCGAGGTCAGCATCTTCTTCATCGTCGCTGTTAGCTGACGGGATCAGTTCAATCGGTCCCAAAGGGAGAGGTCTGCCTCCCGTGGTCGAGGTGTCCAAGATAGTGGGTCCGAAAAATTCCTCGAGAGTGAGTTCAGCCTCTCTGCTATTCGCTCCATTTCCTGCTCGGATTCCCCACCGTGCGCAAGACTTTGCCTCCGCGACGTTGATAAGTGGAAGGGCTGCTTCGAATCGAAGGGGATGAGGACTCGCTACTTGCCAATTCGGAGCTTGCCGTCGGGGCCGTATCCTCCATCCTACGGGATTATGATCTCAGGAGGGCGGATGGCGTCTATTGAGGAGGTTCTGGCCTTATCGCTTCAGGGAGCGGCCACCGTATGTCTGGACGCCTTTATTTGTTTAACCTATCTTTGATTTCGATTTGCCCTTACCTTGTCTCAGAAGCGCAGGTCGAGGTCACCTCCTGACCTTAGAGAGTCGACCATGAAAGCTTAGGTGCAACACCTGCTGAACTGACGTGAAGCATAGCTCGCTTCAGAAATCGCAAGTCAAGAACGTGGAGAAGAAGACTCCTGGATGAGCTGAGGGTTGGGAAGCATGAGTCACAATGGTCAAGGATGAGCTACAGATTGCCAGGGAGGAGCTAAAGACGGCTAGGGGCGAGCTGCGGGTTGTCAAGGTTGGGCAGCAGACGGACAAGGAAGAACTACAAGAGGCTAGGGACGAGCTGCGTCTTAAGACCACGACCTTGAGTCGGGTCTTCCAAGAGGTCTCTGAGGCCGAGAGCATCTTGGGGCGCCTGAACGAAGAATGCCGCGAGCTTCGTGATGACCTCCAGAGGCAACAAGCCTTGGTTTCTCAAAAGGAAGGGGTGATCGCCTAGCTTAGGGATGAAGCATGTACCTTGTGGGCCTATGGTTAGCTCTCTTTTTGGTGCAAGGCTTCTAAGGTCTTCCCAGGTTTGCACTTCAATTTTCTCGTTCCCATTGAGGACGAGATAGGGGAATCTGAATCTGACAAGGAAGATGACCTTAGGGTGTCCTCGACTGCCCCTAACCCTCTACTTCCTTTTCTTCCTAACACCCCGTTAGCCGAGGTCGCCCATACACCAAGCCTTCCGATACATAGGCTTTTTCACATTCTTCTTTCATGCAGTAAATTTCGCCCTTATAAGGATGATTTTGACCTTTATTGAGACGTTGATTCGTATATTCATACTCTTTGAGTCTTTTTCTTTTTTCACCCTTTTTATGGCTTTCAATGAACCGATTCTATGATTCTACCGTAGTGGGCTAATGTGGTCCTTGATTGGTCGAAAGGTGTGGCTCTCAAAAGTCGAGCCTCATGGTTCTTTTCAATGAAGTATATAGCTTAGGAACCGAGCTACTGTGGCTCTTTACAACCGAGTCAGTTGGGCTCTCTACAAACCGAAAGCCGGGCTGGGCTCTTGACGAACTTTGAGCTCCGAGTCTCCTTTGGACTGAACTACATGGTTCCTTCGAAGTTTGAGCTCTGTGTCTCCAGTGGACTGAGCTGCATGGTTCCTTCGAAGTCTGAGCTCTGTGTCTCCTGTGGACTAGGTCGCATGGTTCCTTCAAGTCTGAGCTCCATGTCTCCTTTGGACCGAGCTGCATGGTTCCTTCAAAGTTTGAGCTCCGTGTCTCCTTTGAACCAAGCTGCATGGTTTCTTCGAAGTCTGAGCTTCGTGTCTCCTGTGGACCGAGCTGCATGGTTCCTTCGAAGTCTGAGCTCCGTGTCTCTTCGTCTTCCTTTCCTTAGGAAAGTGTGCATAGTTTTAATGCTCTGCCTATAGGAGAATCGGTAGACAAGGTGATTCCTACAGTTCATGTCTTATAAATAACCGCCTTCCTATGGTGTAAGTTATACGTCGTCCAAGCCTCTTCGCCATCGTTAGAGTTCGTATACATTTAAGCTTCGTGGATTTGATTAAGCACAAGCAAGCAAAGTCTCGGCTTCGGGTGGTAGGTCATTGTTATGCCTCGTTGTTCTCGCTACTGCGCTCTTCCCTAGTCTCGCTAGGTCGCTGGAGCTCAAGGTCCCTAGTCTTGCCATTTGATGGATTTAGATCAAGGGTCACGCTTGGAGGGGGCGGCGTGCTTTGAATGCTTCAAGGCCTGCCTTTATGCTATGCCCCTCTTTCTCCTTCTCCTTTTTCTTTCTCAGGGTTTTCGCCTTTGATTGTGTTTACCGGTCAGAATTTTCTCGAGATGTAGAGAAATGCCTTTGCTGATTGTAATTTTCTGGGATAACTGTAATAAAAGTATAGTATTTTGAAAACACGTGTACTTGTTTGATTTTTTTTTTCTTTTTGTTTTTTGTTTCTATCCTCCTTGGGCCCTTCTAGGTCCTCGCATATTTATGACTAACCAAGCCTCCTGGCTCTTTCTTTATGATTTATGAGAGTTGGTAGACCGACAATAAGCAAAAATTGTTATTTGAGTGGAAGTAGAACTGTTGCGCTTTATTAATAGGTACAATTTGAGGTTTATGGGTAAAACCGCTTGAGGTGCTCTAGCATTCCGCGGCCAAGGTATTTCCTCCTTTGTTTGGAGCTCATAGTTGCTAGACGACCGCTCGTGATATTGCCATAAAGGCCCATCCCACCGGGGTCCCGCTTCCAGGAGTAGGTCCTTCCTTGATGGTAGGAGTTTCTGAAAGTACTCAGTCGCCAGCTTGAAACTATCAGCCCACCTTCATCATAGTACCCATCGCTGCTGGTAGTCCTATGCGCTGCTTTCGCAGCTTACTCTCGCTTCTTTTCCGTGATATCAAGGTTCAGCAGAGTTTCTCGTCGCCCAAGATTTGCGAACTTAACCCTAAGTGACTCGAGCCCAACCTCAACAGGGGCTACCGCCTCAGTGCCAAATGCCAAGGTGAACGAAGTTTCTCGAGTTGCAAACTTGCATGTAGTTTTGTACACCCATAATACCTCTGGGAGGTATTCCACCCATTTTCCCTTATGGTCTTCCAACTTAGTCTTCAATGCTGCCTTAAGAGTCCTTATAGCGACTTCTACTTGTCCATTAAACTACAGATGAGTTAGGGACGAATAGTAATTCTTGATTTCGAGCTCAGCGCAAAAGTTTTTGAATTTCTGGTTGTCGAACTGTTTTCCATCATCTGATATCACGCTGGGGATCTCCGAACTCACGTGACATAATCCGCCAAACGAAGTCGGGCGAACCTTTGCTCACAGATTGTTACCAATGGCTCGGCCTCCGCCCATTTAGTGAAGTAGTCCACTCCTATAATTGAAAAGTTGCATTGACCCCTTCCAATGGGCAGGGGCCCAAGTATGTCTAATCCCCACTGCTGAAAAGGCCAGGGGCTTATGATCGAGGTCAAGGCTCGTCGAGACGGGAGATTCGTATGCTTAATGCATTTTTCACTTTTTGACTAGTTTTGTGGCGTCTTTAAGCATCATGGGCCAATAATACCCTTGCCTAAGGGTTTTTCCCACCAAGGCCCGAGCTCCGATATGGTTGCCACAGATACCTTCGTGCACCTCTCTAAGTACGTAGTTAGCATCTTCCTTTCCTATGCATTTGAGAAAAGGTGTGGAAAAACCTCGTTTATAAAGGGTCCCCTGCAAAAGAGTGAATCTAGCTAACCTTGCTCTTAGTTTAGATGCTTCCCTCGGATCACTTAGTAATATCTCTGCTCAATAGGATAGTCCCGTACGGGATCCATCTCACCGGTTACGCCATTACTCGGGAGGACCTCACAGCCGCCGACGTCTATTAGTTATTCCATGAGGTGCTCGATTGGTACCCTATGTCCAAGCCTCGGCGACGCCATTGCTAGCTTACCATGCTCGCCGTGGAATCTCCATCTTAGGGACATGTCCACCGACCCGAACCCGCACGAACTTTTTGAAAGCAACTCACAGACTCTCGAGATAACGGATCATCTTTCGCGCTGGGCCAGAAGTCATCTTCTACTGCCACCACCAATTAGGAATCGCTGCATACCTCTAGTTGATCAAATCACGGAGTAGGCGAGGCTGAGTCCAAAGAATGACAAACTCATATTCGGCCATTGCCGAGGTCTCGAAACCCGACCGAGCAAGATATTCCAATGATCCATCCAGTGGAGGTCGAATCAAGCTTCGTCCGCTCCATGGGCATCGGGCGGCCCCATCTACGGACAAACCTCCCGCATGGGAGTCACGTTTCAAGAGGGCCCCATCGAGGTGAATTCCATGATGTAATCTACCAAAATTTGCCATTTGATCGCTGTTCTTAGCTTGTACCTAATGTTGAACTCACTCAGCTCTATAGCCCATTTTACCAGTCTTCTTGAGGTTTCTAGTTTATGTAATATTTGTTTCATTGGGTATTATGTTGGAATTTCGATGGTGTGGGCTTGGAAGTATGGCCGAAGTCTTCTGGCGGTGGTCACCAACGGTAGAACTAGCTTTTCCATCTTTGGAAAAGATGCTTTCTATCCGGTTCTCTGGCCAGGGCAGTGCTAGTCAAGAAATCGGAAACGGCTAAGTAGAGCGTGAGGAGTTCTCCCTTGGAGGGGCTTACTAGGATAAGGGGAGAGCTCAAGTAGGATTTAAGTTACTGCGAACGCCTTCACACAGCTGGTATCCGAAAGGGGGAAGGCCTTTTTCAAAACTCGAAAAGAAGTGGTCGACATCATCAGATTCTGACACAGTTTACTCCGGTCATAATATTCTCCTGGCCGTAGCGCCGAACTTCTCTTTAGCATTTGAGGGTGGTCGCATGTCGAGCACGACTCTAATTTTGTATGGATTTGCCTCTATTCCACAACTGTTGACTATAAAGCCCAAGAAATTCCCCAGTAGACTCCGAAGCACTTTACTGGTTTAACTTCATCTCTGTAAATTCTTCAGACTTGGAATGACTCGCCTAGGTAGTCTACTGCGGAGCGCAATGACCGACTTGACCAAAGATGTCGTCTTATGTATACTTCCATGGACGCCTGATATGTTTTTGGAACATTCTCGCACTAACCTTGATAGGTGGCTCTCGCTCTTTAACTCAAAAGCATCACCTAATAGCGCATGTTCCCCGCCCTACCACTAATGAGGTCTTCTCGGGTTGTTGTGGTCCATTCTCGATCCGATTATAGCCCCGAGAGGTCCATGAAGCCGAGGAGCTCGTGGGCCGCCTACGGCGTCCACTATGAGGTCGATTCAGTGCGGGAAAGCCGCTCCCGAAAGCAAGCCCTGATAACACCAGAAATCAATGCAGAGTCGCTTATTTTCCATTCACCTTCATAAGAACCACATTTCCAACCGCCGAGGTAATCTACTTCTGATAACTTAGGCTTGGCGAGTTTAACATCGACTTGGCTGACGCTCTTCGCCTTTCTGTATGGGCTTCTTCTTCGTTTGACCTGCTCAAGGAGAGGGTGAAATTCAATTTATGGGTGATAACTGCTAGGTCGATTCCCCCCATGTCCTCTTGCTTCCAAGCGAATACGTCCACGTTTTGCTTTAAGAAGTGGACGAAGGTTCTAATGTCTCTGCTAAATTTCAGATCCGATGTAAGCGGTGTTCCTACTGGTCAGCCAAGTTGTTTTGGTTCCAACTCTTCTCGAGGGTGTCAGGTCGTGTCTAGTTCGGCTCTCATGTCACAGTTTTCATCCGCGTTGACGCCGCCAATCGCTCGCTTCATTAACGCCAAGTAGCACTCCTGGGCTATCCACTAATCTCCTCGAGCCTTTCCTACCCCATTATCTGTAGGGAAGGACACCTATAAGGATAAATGGGCGATGGTCCTATGGCATCGAGGGAAGTGCTCGTCAAGAACATGTTGTATGCCAATGAGGCCTATGACGAGGAATTTTAGTTTGTCAAGCCAGGGCTCAAGATGGGTGGTCTCCTAGAGTGAAGGTTCAACAGATCGATCCTGTGGCACACTCATCTTCTGAGAATCCCCTCTTGGCTGGCTGCCATCGATTCCGTACTGTCCTTCCAATGCTCATTTTGTCAAATGCCGACACAAAGATGATGTCGGCCGAGCTTCCATTGCCCATCAGACCCCGTGGATCATGACGTTACCACGACCCTTATCACTACGGTCATCATGGTAGCCAGAACCTTCCGTGTCAAGATCCGAGAAGGTTGCGGGTGTCCAATCCAGGAGCTTAGACACGCCTCACACTCCCTTAGTGTCTCCCCGATCCGGGCTACGTAGGTGGCCTTCCGGTCAATTGGACTCCCCACCACTGGCTAATCCCCCGGAAATCACATTTATCTCTCCCAAAGGTTGCTGATGCTGAGTAGAGGCTGGCTGATGAGGTGGTGGAGGAGTTGCTCGATTCTGATCTTCGCGAGCCACGTAACAGAGGAGATGTCCATGTCGGATTAGGAATTCGATTTCTTTTTTCAATTGAATACAATCATCTGTCCGATGCCCGTGATCTCTATGGAAGTCTCAATACTTGGTCATGTCTCTTTTGGCTGGGTTCGTCTTCATCTGAGACGGCCATCTTAAAAACTTCTCATGCTGCATTTCGTACAGGACTTGAGATACCGAGGTCGTCAGGGGGGTGAACTCGCTAAGGGGGTACCACCACGTAACTCGATGGTGGACACAAGCGTCCCCCGAAGTTACTTCTTCTCTCGAGATTTCTCTCTACCTTCCTCGCCCTCCGAGATCCGTCTCGATCTCTTCGCCTCGGGGCTTCGGGCCCCGCTTTTCTCATCCTTGTTTTTCTTATTTCGCGTAGAAGAGCTTCCCCGCTTAGACATAAGGGCTTCCTCGGGCCTGATACTTTTTTTTTCATGAGCAATCAATGCATCATGAGTCACTTCTGGTGGTTCTTCTGAGACGGAGAACATTAGGTCTGATCGTATGCTCAATTTCGCATAAAGGCGTGATAATGAATTTTCATTCTGATGTCCACCCCAATGACTGAAGCTGAACCTCCGGACGTAGGACCTCAGGTTTTCTCGAGGGCCTTGCTTTACTGGCCGCCAGTGGTAGCTCGCTTCCTAAGATATCCGGAAGCCTGGCGAAGCTCGTGACACTAAAGCAATGGAGAAGTTCCTTGAAAGACGACTGAGGCCGGTAGAGCCTGAACCATCGCCGTATCGAGCCTTTGCATGATGTGTCAAAGGCTCGCGATCTCACTGGTTTTGCATCCTCGTGCGCCTCCATCTCGTTTTCAGGTGTTGAGGTGGTCTATGGGGTCTTTCATTCCATCGAAAGCTTCGATATGTGGCATTCTGAACTTTATTGGGAGAGGGAAGTGTAGTACCTCGGCCGTGAACGGGGATTCCATTTACTGTACTAGAGTATCCATGGAGACTAGGGCTAGAACTTTTACCGCCTCTTTCATGTGGCTAAGCTCTTGGCCGGATATCCCAACCATCGCCTAAGATCGTTCCTCCTTCCCCTCTCGACGAGGGCCTGGCCTTCACCCCATCGTCCCCTCAAGCATTCCTTCATTGCGACCGTCTCTAGGGGGTAAGTAGGGATCATGGCCCATGGTCCGGCTATTTTCTCCTCCTCCTTCAGCGTCTCAAGGGGCGTCGAGATGTTGTTGCTCCTCCTGTGGTATGGTATTGCGACCTTCTATGCTTTTGGCGGTTCATCATGTGGTTGCTAAGACCTGGTCTGTGAGTTCACTAACTCCTCGCAGGCGCCGACAATCCAGACCTGAGGGCCTCTATCTCGTTGCTAGCAAGCCAAGGAAGAGCTCCGTGAACGCCTCCCGCTTGTTGGTCACAACGTCCTCCCGCTGGTCTTACGCCCCTGGGTCATGCGGACTCGCTCATGTTTCGAGTCGATACCATCAATCAACAGGAATCGCTTATTTGTAAAGGAAATTGGGCCGTTTCACGACCTACAACCGATGGCGTTTTTTTCATCGATACTAAGCCGAGCTCGTAGAGTTGTCGGATCGACTTCGGTTGGCCGGATCGCCGCATAACCTCGCAACCTCGTGACCAGCGATAATCCCGGCGGTGCGCCACGACTCTCTAATGCCTAAGTCAATCTCTTTCTTATGGAAAGGAAAGAATTCAATTGTTGACTGCGAGGATCAAAATTCTTCTCGTAGACGCCAACATTTATGGGTAATGGATGATCACGATGACTTTTCTTGCTGATGGTGATACCTGCCTTCCCGATCGGTAGGGGATCTTCTCTTCCTTATCGCCGATCAATATTTAAAGGAAATTGTAGAGTCTAATCGTGGGGACTTTCTTCCTTAATAAATAGATATCGATCATGAATAGGAGTGATTTCCCTTCTTACTTCATTAATCGGCATCAATCTGATATCCCCTTTCGCCAATTCGCCCACTCGGGCTTAGTTTCAACCCCGTCTAACACTCGAGGACCATAACATCATTATGGGCCGAGTTCCCACGTGAGGCTCTTCTGCCGGCCCTATGGAGGATGCCAACCCGTTTCAAGGTCCATTCCCTAGGCCTTTCTCATGGGCCTATGGGCTGTTTTATTTTAGGCACTATCACCCACAACAACAACAAAAACTTGATGCAGTCCACGGATTTCGCATATCTAAAAGGGCCATGGGATATGTCCAATGATTTTTTACTTTAGCTTGATATGTTCAGACATGGATTTGAATCTAGGAGGTGATATTGGGGGCTGCGGCTGCTACACCGCCAATTCCAACATTACTACTTAAACTACAATGTCAATGCCAATGTCAATACCAATGTCAATAAGGGATTTGAAGTCAGACGGCTACATGCCAAGTACTGATGATATGTGAAGAAATACCTGCAATCCCAACATAGATTCGCCTACACTACCAATGCCAATGGGTAGCATGAACCCCATCCTAGATACCCCATTATATACCTGACCCCTAATTAATCAATGGCTTATTACCGTGTTTTAAAAATCGGATCGGATCAGATCGGCCAATTCGACAGGTGGGATCATCAATCGATGACCTTTCCAATATGGTTCCAATTTGATTCAATTGTGCTTTGACTAGTGGTTCAACCTATGAACAATGAATATGTAACTCTTCCTATTGTCATTGATTCAAGTGTGGTTTGATTATTGGTTCTCATGAAACGTGAATAGGTAATTTTTCTGATTTTTAAATATTTTATTATTATTAAAAAAAATTAGCAATATTTCTTGCAATCAAAATTATTTTAATTTTCTTTTTAGTGTTCTTGATCTTTTTTAATAAAATTAATATATAGATTCATTGTCAATGTTTTTAATATCTTGGTTGTCTAATTTTGATGTTTGATAATTATTCTTTACTTTTATTACTAATATCAATAATTATTTATTTTAATATGAAAAACTCCAATATATATAACAATTGAAAAACTTGAATTAAGTCCTATATATATATATATATCTACATATGTACAAAAATAATAGAAAGAAGAAATGTACAAAAATAATAGAAAGAAGAAAAAGATAATAAATAATGGCATGGTAGATAATAGTAAAATAAAGAATGGTGTCTATCAAAATAAATAAATAAATAAATAATGGTATCAAGTAAGCATTGGATAAGATGTTTTATAATGTTTTTTCATTCGAATGAAAGGGCTACCCAATGAGATAAAAAATACATGATACTAATTTCTTTGTAGGGCCCCTTGGTAATCATATTGCTCCATAACTATCTTCATGCAAAATTTGTGCTCTCTCTCTCTCTCTCTATATATATATATATATGCATAATTTTCATTTCCCCAGTTTTCTTTTGCAAGCGTCTAACTCGTTGATCCAATGCATTTCTGGTAAGTGACGTTGTTGCAATCAGTTGACAACCAACTTCAAATTTTTCCATACAATTTTTAAACTCTGAAGAATCGCTCAAAGTTCTACCTCGATAGCATTGCAACTACCAATATCATGACCAGATCCAATTAACCAAGCACTCGCGTCAAGTACGATGCCTCCATAACTAGCTCATTGATTCATCCGCTTACTACACCCATCTGTATTTGTATTTAATTTTACCAGACCTTGTTCAGGCTTTCGCTAGCCAACATATTTATTGGTATAAACTTTGATGTAGCTTGGATAGGAAGAATAATAAAATTAAAAAGAAAGCGAATAAAATAAATAGAACGAAATTCTCAAGTTTTCAATATTATGAAGTCTCCCCAAAAACAATAACATAAGATGCTATTTATAGGCACCAATAGAAAATCCTAACGGATAAATCCAAAAAGTACTAACGGATAAATTCAAAAAGCATAATTAAATAAATAACTAATAATAATAAAAATCATCATTGAACTTGAACTTCTTATCTCGTCTAGGCCTAGATATGGGCCTACTCCATGCCTCATATTCCTTCTATGTTGAAAAGAACTCGACTCCGAAGAGTGAGAGGAAAGGTAGCAATCCAACAATGAAGGATCCAAATGACAAAGATCATCCTCCTGTATCCAAGTAGCATCAGAATCAGGACGACCGTGTCATTTGACAAGGAAACGACGAAACCCACCATCTCTATAAGTCACGAACTTATCATCAAGGATAATATCCACCGTCTCCTTAGAATACTGTAATGAAGATAAGGTGCACCTTTCCCAGTCAACGCGCACACACCAGGCCATGTAAGGTAGCAAAATCCTCTACATTGAAAACATGCTACTATCCGTCATTAGCAAATCAAGAAGATATGCATTAGATCCCATTTTACGAATGATAGAATAAGGGCCCATGGCTCTTGCATAAAGTTTTTTTGAAAATGTTTTCAGAATTCTTTCAGGACGAATGCGAACCATGACATAATCACCAACATTAAATTCCTTAGATCTACAATGCACATCAATAGCCAGTTTATACTCCTCATTACTTAGAGAAATCTTTCGCCTAATCTTAGCATGTAATTCATGGATGTGTTTTGCAAAGTTTTCTGCAGGTTCAGACACACGCATGTAAGGTGGTAAAGGAATTAACAATATCAATGGGTGTGCGAGGTGAGTAGCCATTAACAATTTGAAAATGACTTTTACCAGTTGAACGGTTAACAAAATTGTTATAAGCAAACTCAGCTATTGACAAAATTAAATCTCAAACACCTTGTTTTACCCTAACTAAACATCTAAGCATATCACCCAAACTACGATTAACAACCTCAGTTTGTCCATCGGTTTGATGATGAAAAGCATATGAAAACTTTAGAGTAGTGCCAAACAATTTCCAAAGGGTTTTCCAAAAATAGCTAACAAATTTCACATACCTATCAGATACAATGGTAGAAGGCAAACCGTGCAAATTAAAAACTTCTCTAAAAAAAATTTAGCACCATGTGAAGCATCATTGGTTTTGTTACATAGAATAAATAACCATTTTCCAAATTAATAAATCCCTAAATGATGTCCGAGGTATGCACAATTTAGTCACTTTAAACAAATAACCATTTTCAACAAGGAAGTTCAAATACTCTTGATAGTTACCATTACTAACCTCATTATAAATAATACAAAAGTCGTGATTACGCGTGTAATACTTGTTTTTCAATCTATCAAACCCAATTTAAGACATGAGCACTCATACGATGAAGTGTAACAGCTTTTAATCGACCAAGTGTGTCAACGCTTTTGTTTTCAATATCGACGATGATTAATCACAAAATAATACTATTCAAAATTCAACCCACTTAGTATGTCGAGTATCTAATTTCTTTGTGAGTTTAAATATCTAAAGCTCAGCGTGTTAGAAACAACTCATAGGCACAGTAAAACCTCAAAACTTAAGACTCGCACTATAACATAAAACTTTTATCATATGTAGAATATCGTCTTTTAGCATCATTGAGTTTTTCACTAAAGAAAGTTATGTGGTGACCTTCGACCAAGACACCACCGACACCTACACTTGATGCATCAAGCAAATCCCAAAACTTTAGTAAAATCAGATATCTCAAACCGGTGCTCTCACTATTTTGACCTTGATTTTCTTCAATGCCTAGCTAGTCGCATTAGACCATCAAACCCTCATTTTAAACATTATGTGATAGGAGCCACAATAGTGCTAAATCCCCTTATAAATCTCCTATAGAAAGAAGCTAAACCATGAAAACTAAGAGTCTTAGTGATAGATTGTGGTTCAGGCCACTCCCTAATTACTCTAACCTTTTCGGGATAAGTTGAAATGCCATGTTCAGACACAATAAAGCCTAAGAAAAGCACATGTGGTTGCATAAAAGAACACGTCTTAAGGTTAACATAAAGCTTGGCTTCTTAAAGAGTGAGAAAAACATGTCTTAAGTGTGCTAAATGTTCTTCTTTGGATTGACTATAGATCATTATGTCATCAAAGTAGACCACCAGAAATTTATCAATGAAAGGCTACAGGACATGGATCATAACTCTCATGAAAGTAATAGGAGCATTAGACAAACCAAAAGACATGACTAACCACTCAAACAAACCATCTTGGGTTTTAAATGTAGTTTTCCACTCATCTCCTGGCCTAAAACGAATTTGATGATAACCACTACGCAAATCTATCTTAGAAAACCAGCTTCAGAACGGTATCGTCAACATATCCTCGAGGCGAAAGGATGGAAATCTATATTTGATTGTGATCTTATTGATGACTCTCTTATCCCACACACATTCTCAAGATCCATCTTTCTTGGGAATTAATCGACAAAGTTGCCTTTGCACAAACTAAGTATGCTATGAATCCCTCTTTCTAAAGTCCTTCTTCTTGCCTGTTCAACTCCTCTCTCTGCTTTAAGTTCATCTATAATGTGGAAGGTGGGCGGGTTGAGAACTTAAGGAACTAAATCTATAGCATGTTGGATGTCTTAAAGGTGGTAGTTTTCGACCAGCTCATTGAGCACCATATCAACAAAATCATCTAGAAAATTCTTCACTTCAAAGACATCGGCAATTGAAGAATCGAGGAACCTTTCCACTAATGCTAAGCACATACGGTCTCAAATCCTCTCTCTCAAACTTCTTACATTTTAAATAACCAGAAAATTCACGAGGGTTTAGAGATGTCACTTTTACCATTGCAACCTTTAGGCTTATACGATCTCAAAATAATATTCTTACCCTTGAACTTAAATGAATAAATGTTATCTTTACCGAAATTGGTAACATTAAGATCATAAAGCCAAGGGAGACCTAAAAGAACATGGGCAACATCCGGCACCCTCTAAATCAGATTTCATCATATAATATCCCGCTTTGAATAGAGACTAGGAGCACCTTTGGTGACGGCGAAAGTATGGTCATTCACCCGAAGCTACTCAAAGTTTGAATGTGGCTCTTTTAGATTTAACAATTCGCGACATCCTTGACCACATTCATTAAACTATCATATCGATCACTAACACATTCTTATCTCCACTCTGCTCTCATTGTGTGAAAAATACTATCCTTCCAATGATCATTATCCACAATTGTGGATAGCACACATACTTACCACCCACCAAACTACGCATCATCTATCACAATCTTCATGAAGATCACATCTTCATCTACCATAATAATCTAAAGGATCCCGACAATTTGGTCTTCCCTCATCCTCGAACTACTTTTGTTCAACATCAATGCATGTTAAAGGGACAATGAGCCTGACATGCCCTTGTGGTAACACTTATGAACTGATCGATGAATTACTTATGACCCTTGTGATGGACTAACCTGTGTGTGCAAAATAGGAGGATCTATTGAATTTCTCAACTTCTAAGGATTTTGATATGCATCATCTACAGTGTGTGGAATATATAATTTAACCATCCTTTGAATGTCGAACCTTAGACCATTAACAAAAGCAGTCTTGATTAGAAATTGATCCTGTCATGGAACTTCCCATTATACTAAATCCCTTCACCAAATTTAATATAATATTCAACTACACTAAGAATCATTTGTTTTAGATTAATCATGGTGGAGAACAATTGACTCTTACGTGATGGAGGAATGTACTTTTCTTGCAACTTTGCTTTCATAATAGCCCATTGGGTGATAGGTGGTTCACCCAGACGAATCATGTCTTACAACACATTCTGCTAGTACATTTTAGCTAAATTGGTTAATTTCATTTTAACGTCAGTTGGATTCACTATCAATCATTTCATACCAATTAAATATTCCCTCAATGTAACTAACAATCAAAAGGCATTGGGATCCGTGCAATCTTAATCAAGAGCACTAACCTTGACATTTTTGTGATGTCCCTTTGAGGTTGTCTAACTAACCTCTGTATCATGATCCTCTACGATTACAGTAACTAGCAAATTTGGTATTGTGAAGGGAACATCTTCTCTCACTTGATTTGGTGGATAATTTTGCCTTGGTGGTTGGTAATTTAATGGGAAGTTGATTGACATTGCTTGAGTTGAAACCCCGATGCTAGGTTGGTAGAGGGTCTCTGTGCAGGTAACCTTGTGTGAGTTGAAGCAGTGAATTCTTACCTAAGTTCATTTACCCAGTTGTCGTGCAAACCATTTGTAATTCAAAGGACTTGAACCCTAATGTGTGGTGACCCACGACGTGTGTTCCCTGCCGGTTTCATCGACATGTTACCTATCTCATGTTTACCGGTCATTTTAAAGGAAGTCTATTTTGATTTATTGCATGAGTTTGACGTTCGGCTGATTGACATTAGTCGATTATTATGTCAATTTAAGAATTACTTACTGATGCAGTGACTGAATCAAATTAGGCTTTATTTGCATCATGGTGACGGGTAATACAAACTAGACTATCATTTAAATCTTGAAATAAAGCTTGTAGTCTTAAGTCAAAATTATTAAGTCTCTCAGTTGGATCATTTGTGTTAGGTAGAAAGAAGATGCAACAATATCACTTTTGGTGGCTGACATGTTGAGATAGAATTTAAAATTTTACTGAGTAAGAAAATTTATAAACTATATGCTAATGCAATAAACACAAATCTAAAAAATGTAATGTCATTATATATCACATATTGCACGAGTCACGAAAGAATAACTGAAAAAACAAAAGTATTTTTTTTTTAGTACTCTTTATGCTCTATCAAAGAAACTAGAACCTAAAACAATCAAAGAAAATATGTTTAAATATCACGAATATTTAACTGAGTTTTCAAAGTAAAAGAAAATGTACCCCGTTGAAGAACATTTAGGATGCCCTACAATTTCTGCGAGGTTGCGAGAATCAAAGAAAGTGTGCGATTCAGCCCTGATAAATGTGACAATAATCCCGACAATCAAAAGTTCTATGTAAGCGGCCGATATGAGAAGAGATAGTAATGTGGGGGCCAAGGGATGACAGTTAGTCTGACAAGGTGAGGAAGTTCTTTGGTGGTTGCCTATCTGAAGCCACTAGAATGCTCTCTCTAGAAGCATCACTATTCAAATAGAGGGCGGGGCACATCAGTGAAGCCTGAAAACGTAATGACTTTGACTTTCATGATGATCTTGAGATTAGAGCACCCCGTATAGCTTACAGAGTGTGATGCAGCGGCGATATGTTGTTCAATGAAGGAACGTAGAAGAATCAAAACTTTAAGCGATGTTGAAATTCGATTAGCAAGAATATGGGCAACTTATCAATTCCACGGAACCTCACATCATTCATTTGAAAGCGAGAACAACCACAGAGAGGAAAGGGACCCCTCACTCCTCAGTAGCGGATTATATGTAAAGGCATATAGATAAAGCGAGGTTCTTTAAGAAAATCAAACAATAATGTTTTCAATCAAATTCTTGAAAATAAACATAAAAACCCCGTTCTTGATCTTGAAGGTCAATGAGAACTTTGTCGATTTATTAAAAGAAAATTGGTAAGGCAGATTCTTGATCGCGTGATATGTTCTTGATTAGATTCTTTTTTCTTTTTTTGTTCGCGGGGAAAGCCGAGGAGTCGAGCACGTCGTTAGGCCGCCTGGGGGTTAGTCGAATTTTTGGCCTGACCTGAAAATTGTACCAATCAAGAGCAAACCAATAGCAAGCTAATCTCGGATCAAGAACTTGAAATAAATAGAAATAACTTGATCTCGAATCGAGAAGTTAGCTCTACGATACCAGATTGATGTGGCTATTCTGAAGAATAATAAAATTAAAAGAAGCGAATAAAATAAATGGAACGAATTCTCAAGTTTTCAATATTATGAAGTCTCCCCGAAAACAATAACATAAGGTGTTATTTACCAAAGCACCCGATAGAAAATTTATGGATGATCACAAAGTACTAACAGGGATAAATCGAAAAGAAGTACAAATAAATAAATAACTAATGATGATGCCTTTTCAGCCGGATTTGGGTACATGACGTGTTGGGGTTCTTTGAGTAGGGCTAGGTATCCTTTGAGGTCGGTCCGTTGGCTTTGGACTTTGGACTCCTCTGCAAAAACAAGAAACAAAGAGAACCGGCGGGGGCTTCGCCCGTGGCCGCTCTGATGCCTAAGTCAATTCCTCCTTACTGAGAGAAAGATCAAAAACTGCTTGGGGGCGGAATGTTACAGCGTCGCTCATAGGAAGGGATGGCACAGTATTTATAGTATATGTTTTTCCTAATTGGATGGTGATAAGGATTCTCTCTCATTGGATGGGGGATTTTCTGTCCTTATCAGTATCAGATTAATAAGGGATAATTAGGGAGTAGTTATTGAGAATTATCTTACTTCCCTAGTTAGTGAGATTTGATGCGATTTCTGAATATGGAGCCTCGGGTTATCAGTGCCTATTGGCCCTTAAGTGAATGAAGCTGACTCCGTTTTGGGCGGTGCGGGACCAGCATTCGAACCTTCTTATTTCTTGGGGCTTGGTGAGGTGGGCTGCGGCACTATTTTTTTAAACCCACATCAGGTTGCCCCGACCCTTGGGTGTGGCGGACGTGAGCAAGGAGCCCAATATCGTTCTTGAATCAGGTCACGACTTCACGTGTTGCTTAGGGCTGGTTTGGTTGGGGCTTTGTGCGTCATATGTCTACGTGATAATGATGACTTTTAAACACTTCCATTTCTTCAGTTCTTCGATTTCTTAAAGAAAACATCCTCGTAGTTACCTTATGTTTGATCTAAGCTTTTGCTTTTACGTGAGGTCGGGCTTCCACTTTTTCATAACATTTGTTAAATACCAGTGCGAGTTCCTTCTGGCGTTTTGTGATACTTTGTTTGGGGTCTCCCACTTCCTGTTCTAGGGCGAGATGCGTCTTTTCCCTCACTGAATTTCCTTTTCGAGGTAATATAGCGAGGTGCTAGGGGTTGGCAGAGTCTTGTTCTTGCATACGGTACTCTCTTGGGTCAGATGGATTCCTCCTCAGCACACTGCGCATAGGAGGTGACTCCTCTGTTACATGTCCAGGTCGGCGGACGGTGGGTGCCTCAGGTGTTTAGCGGGGTTGCTCTTGAGACGTCTGGGATTACCTCACCACATTCCCTTGGACAAAGTGAAGGAGTGTGGTCATACCCCGTGGGATGGGAATATTTAGTGACCAGCAGTGAGAATGCTGCGGAGGTGGGACTGCTCAAGTCGAGCCTTTATATGGGGAAACTTTTGCCTGGCGTTCTCTCAGGCCCCTTTAAGTGTCAGTCACGGTGCTCCCAGGCGTTTTGACCTCTCGTGGTCGAGTGCCCCGAGATGGTGGTAGCCTAGCCGAGGTGGCCTTCGACCAGTAGCCTTCGTTTCCATACACCTGTATAAAGGGTCTTACAACATTTCAACGTCTGCCCATCTCAACTTTACGCCAAATTTAAAGTATTAGAGTTGGGTTAATTAGTTTTCTTTAGGGATAAGGTTTGGAGTGTCGAGTATAGCTACGGTCTGGATCTATTTTCTAGTGTGAAGAGGAAGCAATGAGACTTCATTACTTATCAGTTAGAGAACCACATTGGAGTCATCTCTGATCTTCCTTCTTCCCTGTTTTTGGAAGAGTTACTTTTTGTTAATGGTAGATTTGGGAGTGATGCAGACGAAGACCATATTTGGGTGTTAGGGTGTGGACCACTCAGAAAATCTGCCAGGCTTTGCTTTGCTTTTAATTTAGTACATGCCCCACAGTTATAAGGTATCCCTGATTTTATTGTTTGTCACGTTTTCAGTGTACCTGATCTGATGAAGACAAGTTCATAAAGCGGAAGTTGGCCAAGTGTTTTCCGCTGCCTCGAGCTTATAGACGGATATTCCGGATCTTCGGGTTTGAGGTCATCCGCCTGCTGCTAGAGACATCACCCCCTTCGTTATGAAGTTTTTCTCACGATGGGCTTTTCTCAGTTGGTCAGAAGCCCGCTGGGAGAGCTTACGGCTCCGAGTGGAGAGCCGGTATCCGGAGATCGCGGGTGTGAGCGGAAAACTCACGGACTCTCTTGAGGAAGGGCGCGAATCACGGGGGTAAGTCCGGGTTGGGGACGTCTTCTTCCTCACCTTCTACCCACGTTCAGTCTTCAGGGCAGAGTGTCGCCACCTCCGGCTGAGATTCCTGAGCCCCAGTTCGCAGCTGGTTCTGGATTGCGCTCTGAGCGAAGATTTACCGGGAGAACATTGAGCCTCCGTTGGAGGTTATGCCTATAACAGTTTGGAGTCCCCTTGCGCAGAGCACTGAGCCTCCTCCTTCGAGGGCTGAAGAGTTGAGGAGGAAGCGCCCGCGAAGCGCGTGGAGATAGAGTTCCTTGCTCTTCCAATCTTTGAGCTCCATTCAGCGCGGTCATAAATCCATTCTCGAGGATTGATCTCGAGGTCGGGTGTCTTGCACAGTGAAGCCTTGTTTCCTTGTATCCTCGAGGGTCACCTCTGTAAGTTCCATGTCTTGTTGTGTGCCTTTTATTTTGGGTTTGGAGTTGCGTGTTGACTTTAAAGTTGGGTGTCGGGTGGCTACCCGTTTGAAGAGTTTAGCGAAAGGGCTAGGCCAGATTATGGTGGGGTCAAAGCCTTGAGCACCAAAGTAAGAGTGCATTGCACTCTCTCTCTAGCTTGAGGTTGAGCTGAGGATCGGGTGCGAGAATATAATGAGGCGTGAAGCTTAAGTCACATGAGGCATACCTCGTGGCCTGGCTTGTGGCGAGAGTAGAGAGAAGAAGGCTTGAAATGGCCCAGAATGGGTGAGGGTGATGTTCGAGGGAGGTCGGGACGGAGTTACTTGGGTTGCCGGGATGACCTGTTGCCGGCGGGCTGAGGCGCGCCCGGAGGGGCGAGCTTGCCCGAGGCCTGATCGGGATGAGGCTGTGATCGTCCGGGAAAGAGGCTGCGGGTGATAGCCAGGGAGAGGCTGGCACGATATTTCTTAGGGGCTTGAAGGCTGGCTAATACGGCTGTAGATGGAGCCCCGTCTACGGGATGGCTTCCAAATGGGAGGTCGGCGTCGTTTGAGGTATCCTCGGCCAAGCTCTCTGAAGTGAACCTCATGTGAAGTCTGTCAGAGACACAACCGCTTTTATTGCAATTTTTGGTTTATGCACGATGTCGGGTCGGCTTAACTCTATGGCCAACTTCATCAATCTTCAGGAGTCTCTGGTTTGTATGCTTTTACTTCATTGGGTAATCTGTTGGGAATTCAATGGTATGAGCTTAAAAGTAAGGGCGGAGCTTTCGAGGACGCCGGTTACCAGCGCCCGAGGATTAATTTTCTCCATCTTTTGGATACCTCTCCTGCACTCCTCTTAGAGCTCATCTATAATATAATGCTTAGGGTCTTGCACTCTGTCCTGTTGTCTCGACTAGGGCCAGTTGGTTGAGAAATGAATGGCGGTCTGAGGAGTGAGGAGCTCTCCTTCGAGGAGGGCTCACGAGGAATGGGAGGCTCGGAGTGGGTTTTCAATCTTTGAGGCAGCTTCTTCGTAGTGTGTATCCCATTGGAGCTTTCTTTAGAACGGAAGAAGGATGAGCGACAGTGTTGGCGCGCTGGGCCATCGGCCGCGCGACTATTCTTCGAGTTAGCGTTGGCGCTTCGCATGTTTGAAAGGTGGCGGCATATGAGGCCGCGACTTTTATCTTATCTGGTTGCCTGATTCCTCGTTGTTGACTAAAACCCCGAGAATTTTCCATTTTGAGACTCCAGCACTTGGTGAATTGACTTCATGTTGTACTCCACACTCGGGATGCCGGAATGCGGACCGGATGAGGTATGTGGAGCTCGAAATTTGTTGTTGATTTACCGACATGTCATCTATATACCTCCATATAGATGCCTATTTTGTCACGGAGCGTCCTGTTCACCAACCTTTGGTAGGTAGCTCCTGCGTTTTTTAGCCCAAAGGGCATGACTCAATAGCAATAAGTTCCTTGCCTCATGAAGAATGAGGTCTTGCTCTTTGATTTAATCGAGGATCCATGCGATGCAGTTTGTAGTAGAAGAAAGCATCCATAAAGTTGAGGAGTTCATTGCCGTTTGTGGCATCTACTTATGGAGTCAGTCGGTGAAATATCTTTAGGGCATGCTTTCGAACTCAGCTTGTCGATGAGGAAATCGTGCGGCTGCCATTTACCGTTCACTTACAATAGTCACCGTGTGGCGTGACCATTGAGTATTCCACTTCTCATTCGCTGCTGGAGAATTTGACCTCCTCATTAATGGCTTTTTGTCTTTCTGGAGCGAAACTCCTTCTTTTTTGTTTGACTGGTTTGAAGGATGGATTGACGTTTTAGTCTGTGAGTGATTATTGCGGGATCAATCCCTCCCATATCCTTATGCTTCCAGACATCAGCAATTCTATTTGAGAAGTGGGTAAAGGAGGCTTGAGGTCTTATGAGAAGCTTAGGCCGATGTAGGTAGGAGTGTTCAAGGTTATCGTCAAGCGTATAGCTCAGCTCTTAGGAGCTCCGAGGTCGGGTGTTTACCTCGTCGCGCATGTCGGGCTCGTTCATGTATGTCTTGCTAGGCCGCCTTTTGCTTCCGCGGATCTTAGAGTAACACTCCACTGACGGCGTTGATTCTCACCGAGCCATTCACTACTCCACTTGTGGTAGAAACTTGATCATCATGTGGTAGCGGAGGAATGCTTTGCTGGCGTTGAGAGGAGGGTCTGCCTAATAACGTGTTATAAGCCAGGATGGAGTGCTCACTATGAAAATCTCCTCACCGGGTTGTTGCACGGCCACGGGGGTCTCCCAAGTGAGCCTTAGCGTATTGAGCCCAGTAGCACTTTCTCTCTAGAGAATCCTGAGTGGGTCTTGCATTGGTCCCGACTTCTCCCCTTCCGATTCCCCCTCTTATCAAAATCCAGCCTTGAAGATGATGTCGGCTGAACTCCCATTGTCGCAGCCAGGACCGGGTGGATTGTTTTTGTTGGCATCTGGCCTTACGCATCACGAAAGGATCGTCGTGGGGGTGTTAGCGTCCTCCCGGTCTGAATCAGAATGTTATGGTGTGTCGGTCGACGGGTTTGGACAAGCTTGTGCTTCCATTACCTCTCGGAGCACACGATGCTGGCAAAATGAGCCTTCACTGGCGGGGTTGGACTCCGCCTCCTATGAGCCCTCAGGGATCCACATGGATTTCCCACTGAGGCTGTTTCAGTCTTACAAGAGTTGTTGTCTGTGAGAGATTTGGCGGTGGTGGCTAAGCGATCGGAGCCTTCGGAGGCTCTACGAAGTGGCGGAGATACCCGCGTCAAATCAAATATTCTATTTCCTTCCTGAGTTGTATGCAGTCGTCCATTCGATGCCGGGTGGTCCTATGGAACTCCTGATACAGTGTTATCTTTTGTTGCGGGGTCCGACCTCATACAGGATGGGTAAGTCTCGAAGCTGTTCATGTTGCACCTCTCTCAGACTGCGATACCTCGGCGTCGGGGAGCTGAATCTTGAGAGTCTGAATCACCGTTAATCGCGGCTCGGTAAGTGGTGGTGGTCTGATGTTGTGTCTCTTGAGGCCCAGATTTATGCATCTTTCCTCGGGGATCTTTCTCGGTCTCTTTGTCGCTTAGGGCTTCGTTCGCATTGTTTGTCAGTCCTGCTCTTCTCCTTTTGGGTTGGAGAGCTTCCTTTCTTGGATATGAGAGCTTCTTCACCGTTAATGTACTTCTCCACTTTAGCGAGCACCTCGGCCATGCTTGCTGAGGATTCTTTGAGATGGAAAACATCAAATCTTTTTACTACACTCCTAGCCCAGCGATGAATGCGGTGATAGCGAACTTCTCATCTGGTATATCTACCTTCAAAGACTCAGCATTGAACCTTTGGACATAAGACTTGAACTCTTGCTGGCTCTACGATTTATATTCGATAGTATTAACTCGGCTTCTGTATGTTACGGCTCAATTAAGTGGGAGATGAGCGCGATGGAAACTCTAAATGAGGAGGCGGCGATGGTGGGGGCACAGTCAGCCAACCGGTGAGCCTTTTAGCGTGATGAAAAAGATGCACACTTACGGGGTCCTTTGATATCCATGTAGCTCCATTTTGATTCTTATAGGTGTTAAAATGATCGGCCAGAATCTGTGCCTGCATCGAACGCTTACTCTTCTTGGCATTACGAACTTCTTTGGAAGGGAAAGTGGGCCTTAGGCGTGAATGGGGACTCGATTTGTTGGCTAGGGTGTCCATAGAGTCGAGGCTTTCCGACCGCACTCGTCTTCCTTCATGTAGGTACGAGCTCTGTGAGGCCATGATCCTGCTCCCATCATCGCTCTTCCATTCCTTGTTGGAGAGGGGTTGGTCCATAGTTTCCGACTTTTCCCCTGAGTGTTGCTTCGTTGCGCTCCTCTCACGAGGGTCAGGGCGTGAGTTGGGTGTACTGGCTCGGCTGAGCGGATTACGCTTAGTTTCTGCATCTCGGGGAAGTGAGATGTGGTTACTCTTAAGTGAGGGTGATGTTATGGCGCCTGCAGGTGCATCAGTGCTTCATGAGTTACGTCTTCTGGTGAGTTGCTCTAACTCTCTATCAAGGAGTTGGTTGGTGAGACCAGTGCCTCCACCTCGTCGAGTGTTAACTAGTGTCTCACAACGTCTGTAGGAGGTCGGATCATCCGCGTTGCACAGCTAGTCTTGCATCCTGGAGAGTTGGCGTTGCTCCACACTTGTGTTCGGGTTGATACCATCAATGTGAGAGTCGGCTTTTATTTGTAAAGAGGCTGTCTGTTCCCACAGGGCAGCGCCAATGATGATGCCCTTTTTCATTTGAATTTGGGTTGGAGCGTGTTGGGAATTATTTGGCGGGAGCTGGAGGCCCCGTCGGCTGGGTTGGTCATTGGCTCCTAGCCGTTGGACTCCCCTCTGCCAAAAACAAAACAAGGGGCCGCGAGGGAGCTTCGCCGGTGACTCCCACGTGCTGAAATGGAGTTAGCACCTATTTGAGAGAAAAGATCAAGCTGCCCAGAGCGAATGTGCATACCTTTCATAGGGGCATAACTAGGGAAGTAAGATAATTCTCAGTAACTACTCCCTAATTATCCCTTATTAATCTAATACTGATAAGGATAGAAAATCCCCCATCCAATGAGAGAGAATCCTTATCACCATCAAATTAGGAAAAACATATACTATAAATACCAGGCCCTCCCCTCGGTGAAGATGCAGCGGAACATTAGCCCTCTGGCGATTGATATTTTCTCTCGGCGGGGAGGCGACTTAGGCATCGTGTGACCGAGTAAGCCCGCCGAGTCCTTTTGTTTCTTGTTTTGCGAGGAAGAGTCCGATGTCGAGCATTGGACCGACCCGACCGACAGTTCCCAGTTCAGGCCGGCGACCCGGCACGCTCCCGGACCGGTCAGATTGAAAAATGCATCATCAACTAATAATAATAAAAATCATTATTAGACTTGGGCTTCCTATCTCGTCTAGGCCTAGATGTAGACCTACTCCATGCCCCATCAAACTTTGTGAATATTGTCGAGTTTTAGAATATTCAAAGTCTTCTCTATTTTTCATTTGAGTTTAATCCTTGTCACATGAACTCATTGGGATCTTTTCATCAGATAATATACATCAATTGCACCACCTTCAAAAGACAGTATCATTGCAAAAGTTTCTTTCCACCCTTGAGATTTCTGCTTTTTCCTCATACTAAAGTGATTTTTATATACAAATAAAATTTATTTTATAAATGTTTCATGAATTTCATAAAATACTTTTCCAAAAAAATGCTTTTAAGATTAGAATGTATTTTTGAGAATTAATTATTTTCAAAGCAGACCCGAACTCTATCAAATCTAATCAACATTTATCAGTAGTTGTGGGACTTTGTACTCTACTACAAAGTCTATCAGATTTCGTTTAAGAGTGACGAGATAGAAAAATTATTAATTATTATATAAATTATGAAAAATTATTATATAAATGGTCAAGGAAAGTGTAGGTGCTTGGGTTTTCAATAAAATAAATAATTATTAGTGACGGATCTACAAAATGGTTTGAGGGGGTAATAATTTAGTATTTAGTTTAAGGGGGCTTTTATTACCTAAAAAAAACTATAACACAATGGTAACAAGTGAATAATTTAATTTTCATGTACAATGTAATCAAGGGTTTCAAAACCCCTTATTGCATTTATTTAAAAAATAATAATTTTGAGGGGGGGCATGTGGCCCCCTAAGCACTCGGTGGGTTCGTCACTGATAATTACTATGACACTAATTTGAAACTTAAGTGTATTAAAATAAATAAATAATTACTAATATTAGTTATAGAAGCCAACAAATACTTATAATGTATTTATTCAAAAAAAAAAAGAATACTTATATTGTGTGGAATTATAAAAAAAAAAAACTTTTATATTAATTTTACATGAATCATAATAATTAAAGAATTTTTAAACATAATTTTAATAGAAGGAAATCTTATTTAAAAAATTTCTCTTTTTTAAATTCAATTGCTTAACTATTTTTAAATAATTAAATATAAAGAACATGAAAACATACAAGTTTTTATGTAAACCGAAAAAGTGTTGTAAACGTTCATAGAATTATAATAAATATTTTTGGTTTGAAAATTATTTCCGAAAAGTAGTAGTTATTTGACAAAATTAATTAAGGTTTTTCAAAATCATTTATAATATTGAGAAAATCACTCACAATATTAATTATTTTAAAAATAGTTGATATATGAATATTTTTAAAATACTTATTTTCTTTGCATTAATTGTATGTATTCCAATTCGAACAAGCTTTCCCGTACCTCAACTAATCTAATTGGGACATAAAATTAACGATGAGATAAACTTCTAGCCTGAAGTTAATTAAAAAATAAAAAGATCGGCTGCTTGATTCCCCAGAGACTTTATTTGATTGGATAGGCATAACATTACCGAAATAGCCTAAGATTATGAAAAACTTCATAGAAACCTCAAATTTTACAAAAACGGTAAGTTCATGCAATCACCCATCAGTTTATCACTTTGAACTTAATAGATACAACCTAAATTCTCTCTCGAATGAAAAAAAAAAAAAGAAGAAAAAAAAGAAGAAAGAAAGAAAGATTCAACTTAAAAACAAAATAATTTTTGGTTATTTGCAGAGAAATGTTGGGAAATAAACAGTGAAATAGTAGAGGTACCCATTTGCTTCTCTTCAATGGAGACTTGTTCTTTGCGCCTTTTCTCCTCATTGAAGCCTCCATTAAGCACTAGTGGTCTAAGAAACACGGACACAGATACGGTCATAGGGACACGGATACAGTCACGGGGACACGAATATGGTTACAAGGACACAGCATGGCTGGACACAGTATATTCCAAAAAATTAGGACAAGAATAAGATAAGGACACAAGCATAATAAAATAATAAACAAATAATTATCCTTACAAAATACTATGCTTAAAAAGCAATTTAGATAAATAAAAAACAAGTGTTCCAATAATGTTATTACAAATATTGAAAGACTAGCATAAGTAATACTAAAACTAAATTAATTCTTAATTTTGTCATTTTTAAACTTTTTAAAAATATTTTCATCAAATTTTATATTATTTTCGTTTTACCAATATTTTTAAAAAAATATACATGAATATTTTACCGATATTTAAAAGAATGTCAAAGTGAAGAAAAAAGTCAAATAAATTCAAAAAGTTATGGTTTTTTAAGAATTATGGTCGGATTACAATGGTCTTTGTAAATATTAGCCCTTAATTTTATAAATAAAAAAACCAAAGAAGAAAAAAAAACCCATGAAATATGTCATTTATGTCCTAATTGTGTCTAAAGTCTTTAACTTTTTATCTAGTCAACGACAAGTCGGACGTGTTCGACATGTGTCCACGTGTCTAACACACGGATACTCCACCATTTAACCATGTTTGTGCTTTATAAACTGTGGTTGCAATAATACTAATAACTTCAAACCCAAAAGGGCTCTTGTGGGAGTCTTCACCTGCTCTTACCAGAAATTCCTTCACTTTGCTTTGCATGAAACCAAACGTCGCACCATTCACTCTCTTCCAGTCTAGTTCTAATCTAGTTTGATCATAGTTTTGTCTACTAGTACAATACTTGAATAGATAACTTTTTTGATTCAGTCATTACTCTGATTTTTAAAATATTTTATTATTATTATTACAAAAATTTAGCAATATATCTTACAATCAAAATTATTTTAATTTTCTTTTCAGTGTTTTTAATTATTATTTTTTAATAAAATTAATGTATAGATTCATTGATAATTTTTTAGTATCTTGTTTTTTTTTTTTTTTAATTTTGATGTTTGATAATTATTCTTTACTTTTATAATTACTATCAATAATTATTTATTTTTAATATGTAAAAATCCAACATAACCATTGAAAAACTTGAATTAAATCCTTTATCTACAGAAGTACAAAAATAATAGAAAGAAGAAAAAGATAATAAATAATGGTATGGTAGAGAATAGTAAAATAAAGAATGCATGGTGTCTATCAAAATAAATAAATAAATAAATAAGATGTTTTATAATGTTTTTTTTAATTCGAGGGGGGCTACCTAAGTAATGAGATAAAAAAAAATACATCATAATATTTTCTTTCTAGGACCTTTGGTGGTCATTTAGCTCTCAACAAACTTCATACAAAATCTATGTAATATATTATAAAAGAGATATAAGGACTTGCATCTCAATCTATATATATATATATAAAGTTTCACCTTGATAGCACTGCAGCTACCAATATCCTGAGTAAATCCAATTAACCAAGTACCTGTGTTCAAGCTTTGACCAATCAACATATTTATTAGTATAAACTTTATGGGCATTACCAAGCTTTAGAAAGACAAAAAAATGTCTTCTCTATTTTTCAATTTGAATTTTAATCCTTGCTACCTTGAACTCCAACTGAGGCATTTCATTAGAGAATACAAGTCCATTGCGTCACCTTCAAAGCTACCATAGTATCATTGCAAAAGTTGAGAGATATAACTTTTTTTGTAATTTTTTTATAATACTGTAAGTGATTTTTTGATATTGCAAATAACTTTTAAATTTATAAAATGTTTCATGAATTTCTTAAAATACTTTTCCAAAAAAAAAAAATGCTTTTAAGATTAGAAAGGTATTTTTGGGAATTTTTGTCAAAGCAGACCCGAACTCTATCAAATCTTATCACCATTTATCAGTTGTCGGACTTTGTATTCTACCACAAAGTCTATCAAATTTGGTTTAATAGTGAGAAGATAAAAAATTTATGAATTATTATACAAATATTTGGTTAAACGACATCCAATAAGTCAAACTAGGTTGAAAATGAAAATAATGTCCAAACTAGTGTATCCTACCCACGTCGACATACATATCAACATTACCGTAGTCATTGACAGCGATATTAGTATTTTGCTAAACATTGTTGATTTGAAACTACAATTAATGCCCAAATTACAACCAATTTGACATATCCAAAATACAACATCCAATTCATTACACCTGCATTACAATCATTTCATCAAAATTAACCCACACCTATATATCCAAATTACAACCAATTGCACTATCAAATGGCAATCACTACACATGAATTACAACCAATTCATCCAAATTAACTGATAGCATCAAATTACAACCAATACACATGATATATGTTTCATATATAAACCAAATCATATAAATATATATACATAACGCCAATACAAATATATATATATATATATATATATATATATATATATATATAGATATCAATGAGCCCCGCGTGGAGCTTTGTATCTTTCTCTTAAGAAAAAACACCGATACACAACTGATTATCTACAGGGAAGGGCGTATTATGTGAAGTGGGGTGACAAGGGAGTGGTGGCGAAACTGTAGTACTCGTGGCTTTTGAGGTGGCCTTTGGTGGGCGCCACCAAGTGTTCAATAAAATTGATCATGATTATCATCGTGGGGACAATCAGAATGATCATTGAGATGACAGCTATGTTGGCTCAAACTGATCTGTGATTGATAATGATGGATGGCGTGTGGAAGGAGAGTAGATCTTGGGGGGTGATATGAATCTACCGGTGTTGAGTGTCAGGAAGTCTCATGGGTGAAAACTCGTCAGTGACATGTGATTACTGATGGGGCGCACCTCACTTCTAACAACAAAATGGAGTGCTGCCACCTCTTCATGTCACTATCATAGACCTTTGTGCTGATCAGTTTTTGTCTAAGCGTAGTGGAGTGGCAGCAGGAGATGAATCAGGTCAGTGTGACCTCAGATGCATCATGTTGTGGCTAATGTGATGGACTATCTCTAATCAGTGTGGTGAATAACAATATGATGAATCATCATATAACTGACTTGAGTCCCACGAGATGTGCTAACAAATGTCTATGTCTCAGAGATCTGAAAAACTACCAAACAAATTATGATTTTTGTCATTATTAAGTTTGAAAGATTGGGATTTCAGGAGCTCTGCCCACAACATATGGTTTTCTGTTGACATGATATGTTTTTCATTTTGGTCCTCATAGGGTGGTGGTGTGATCGATATGATATATTTTATGATACCTTCCATAAATCGGATCCGTAGTCATAACTGACGTGATTGGGAGGTGATTGATCATCTGATCATTACGTAAACAGCATTACTGTGATCAAATCTGATCTGCCAGGCGTCTCATACCATTAGGCTAATGCCAGTTCTGGAGTGTTGTGAAGCGATCCTCTTCCAAAATGTAGTGTAAAGTGTACTAAGGCGTGGTATTTATCTGATCTTGCTTGGAGTCTCAGTTTGTCATTTGGATGGTTCTTGCTCTGTAGAAACAAGATGGGAGGTATCACTAATGAGAAGCATTATTATAGATATCATGGGCGGTGCCATCTCAGGTCTAAGTAGACAAGTGGTGACATCATCTTGTCAAATCTCTAATCATTTATGTCGGGTGGATAAACCTTGACTCTCGGAGTGTATGGCTCATGACACTTCTGAATATCCACGCTCACGTCATTATGGAATATAACTAAAATTATCGTTATTGTGAATATGACTAAAAATAATATATATTAATATACAATTACCTAATCATGAGTCTATGCATCCAACCGGTCTCAATATAAGGCAAGCACACCAGATGGACTATTTACCCATGCTAAAGGTACTCTCCACCAAACCCTAATGGATCAACTAGATCAAGCTCAGTTGGTAATCCATGTTGTAGACCCTGGCTAACGTCTCATCAATTGTGACATCATCGTATATAGGATTCTAAGTGAATGGAGGGTGTTAGTAGTCGACCAAAATCGGTAAATCACACATGAAGTCCCTCCCAAGACTAGACCTAGATAAAAAAACAATTCAATATTAGCATACTAATGATTGAATTTTATATGTGTTTATGTAAAAAAAAAATTATCAATACCTATAACAATGCCATATAGTTGGCAATCTCAGTCGCAACTCGCTCAGCATAACTCCAGGTATAAGTGTGGTAGAACTGCACTACCCTAACTATAAGTAGATGTCTGCATCAAATCTCGTAGTAGTGAGAGAAAATAGAGGTTGACATGCAGACCTTTCTTGTCTTCAAATAGAAAGGATCCTAGCAATGCTAGGATGAAACCACTTGCATTGTGCTCTAATATTACCTCGTAAGTCTATGGTTGGAGCCGATAACTATTGAGACAACGATCATGTCTGGATAACATATCCTCTAAGCTCAGCCGGTGGTGGGATCACACAGAGAATCTCCTGACATAGCGATGACACATTGAAGTCACATGTGCCAGTGACTGATGGTCCATGGATAAGGAGGCAAGGGGATGATAGCAACATCTTATAATATGATCATCATCTTCCCAACCGGTAAATGAAATGTTTGTCTCAAGACGTCATCTCTCAACCAGACTAGTGATGAGTGCCCAATAGAGTGTAACGTGTCTAATACAGTACAAACCATATATGTAACGACCTGAAAATACCCTAACAGTTTTATAACATGTTCAGGGTGTAAAATAAATTAAATTATATTTTTTTCGAGGTTTAAATGACTAAAAACGAAAAAATGATAAAAAACCCGAAAATTTTACATGAGCCAAATAAATTTGGTAAAAATGTCAAATAAGGACCTAAAAGTCATAAATGAAGAGTGTAAATGTTAAAATGAAAATGAAATGAAATTGAGCGAAAATGAAAGTGAAATGAAGAGTGTATGAGAAAAGAGGTGGTAAACTGTGAGCAAGGCCTTATGAAAGAATAGGGTATTAAGACCAAAATGTGATATTTGAGAGACATAACTCTCATTCGTCAAAAAGGGAGAGAAAAAGATAAAGACTAGACGTCCGGTTGAGTGAGGAAGGGAGTTGATGGGTGATTTTTGCTCTAGGTGAATCAAGGAAAAAGTGATCAAGAAGAAGGAGGAAGCTATAATGCTTAAGAATCAAAGGTTTATGGGTGATTTTTGCTCTAGGTGAATCAAGGAAAAAGTGATCAAGAAGAAGGAGGAAGCTATAATGCTTAAGAATCAAAGGTTTTGAGGTAAGAAAAAGCTAAGCCCCTAACCCCTTTTTTGTTGTGTTAAGGTTGGTAAAAAAACCCCACATTTGGATAAAAAAGTGTTTTTATTGATTAAAACTAGTTTTGGGGTTGTATTGGGTTAGATTTGAAGTGTTTTATTTAGTTGAGTATTGGTTTGTTTTGGATTGGAGAAAATTTTCTCTAAGTCAAGCAAAAAGCCCAAGGTTTTGTTTCTTCTTGCAAGGTAAGAGTAGATCCAGTCTAAACCCTCGGAAATCTAGTTGTATTTGGGTAGAAATAGACCACTAGCCCGAAACCTAGAGATGGCCATTGATTTTCTTCTAGTTATATCTTTCTGTTTAATTAAAAATGGATTGGTTTAAATGATGGAAACTGATTGTAAATGGACCTCATGTGTGTTCTATTATGAACCACAAATGGTGATTGAGTGTTTAGTATTGCTTGTTTTCAAGTGGATTAAACATGAAAGGAAAGAAACAAAAGCAGGAGAATGCGGAAAAGTTTCGCAGTGCGAATATTTTATGAGGTTGCTAAATTTGTATTATGCAGAGAAAAAAATTTCCCACCCAGCTCAAAATTCTTGAGCCCTACCTTTAGATGCAGCCAGCTTTATTGGCAATAGCACTAGTCAAACTCTAATTCACGCGTTCTTGGACTCTCACAAAGCTCTTTGGAGTCTAGAATCTAACCATAATATACCATTTAATGAATTGGTTCCTCAAACGATGGCTAAAAATTGAAGATTATAGCACCAAGTGTACTAATTACTTAGTTGTGTTTGTGTTTAAGTTGAGTTTCCTTCTCACGAATCCTTAAGTGTAGAAGTAAACCGTGTAGGTTCATAACCCACAAATAGGCTTCAAATGAAACAGTACACAAACAAATGTTAAGGATTTCTAAATAAAGGAAGAATGTATGGAAGGGGGTCGGGTAGAAAGTAAGCACAGATAGAACTCTAGAATGCAGGCTAATAATATGATTGTTAATTGTGGAATGGGGTTGATGAAGGAAGCGGGTGAAGTCGAGATTCAGTTGGAATCAAAGTACAACAAGCTTTTAGTTTGTCTTCCGATTCTCTCTTTTGTTTCCATTTTGGGTTGTTCTCCATCAATCTCTTCTTATTTCAAGTCTTCGATCATTGTTCTATATTTGAAATGATTTTCAATATTTGCATATTAGTGTTTTAATTGATTTTGGGGCAATTACTTGTGAAATAATTTGCATTTGAAAAATTGCATGAGTATTGAAAACGAATTATTTAATATATAGATGTATATACTATATTGTATTTTGCTATGAATGATTTGAACACCCTTAATAGAATGTTAACCGTTAAATTCGAGTTAAGGATAGATTGGTATACCAATAAGGGTCAAATTAGCAGTATTGTGTCGAACGTATGATGTGTTACTAGGATCCGTAGCCCAGCGGGACAGTATCGGTAGTGTTCATGAAATGATTTTTATGTAACTAGTCGACAGCCAGTAGACAAGTATTGTGTTATAAAAAAAAAATTTATATAAAGCCTGTGACCCAGTAGGTAGTGCGGTATTCGTTATCTTGTGCACGAAGCATAGGTTAATTCACTTAAAGGCAAAATGAAAAAGAAAATTGAAATGCATGATTTGTGTTTTGAATGATTTATTGCATGTGAAAGTCGTATTAGATTATCGATAAACTATAAATGAATATATATATGAAATGAATATGTAGTATTGCGTGATCATTCAAAAAGGGTAAAAGGCATTGTTTAGAAAAAATGTGATTGATTATTTGAAATGGAAGAGGAATTATATAGGCCACTAAGCATGAAAATGCTTAGCGATTATTTTATCATCGTAGCAGTGCTCCCGGAAGTAGAAGTGGAAGGACCCGAAAGATCGTCGGGCGCAGAGTCACCATCAAACAGAGTGGAGTATAAGTAAATGCTCTGTCTCATGCATATCATTTCATTCATGATATTTTGTAATTATTTTGCATTGAACTCAAATATGTAAAAGTCTTCATAAGAAGATCACTTTATATATATATATATATATATATATATATATATATATATATATATATATATATATATATATATATATATATATATATATATTTTGAAAGTATGGAAATGTATTTTACATATTGTGGATAACCAGGGTGAACTCCATAAATATTTTGTAATTGTATTTGAAAAGGCATGGAATGCCAATTTGTATAAATGCGTTATTCAAGAACAGTAATGGGCCCTATTTAAATTAAGGATTGTATATTTTGTTTTATCAAAGCTACAATTAAATTGTTATAAAAGGGCGCAGGTGCGCCACATTTTAAGTGGTATCAGAGCCTAGTTTTAGGCGATTCTACAAAATGATTTTGAAATTTTTGTAAATGATTTTGAAATTGTTTATGACAATGCGTGCATTTGCACGCAAGGATGACGTGACTACGATCTACGGATCTTGTTGGTCTTAATAGGTTAAAGCATGGATGGTTTAGGACCCGTGGGTCGAGGAGGTGGTCGGGAAATTAAGTCGAATAGCCACACTAGTGTGGAAGGTGGGCAAGCGTCCCATGCTCCATCGATTCGTGAGCAAGGTCAAGCGGCCGGGAGTCATGGATATCCTCGAATAGCTCGAGCCTTTGCAAAGTAACCCGCAACCGGTACTGATTGTTCCTCAACGGTCAGCCATAGAGAGAATGCAAAATATCGGCCCATAGATTTTCTTGGGAAGAAAGATGATGAGCCTTCCATGGCGGAAAATTGGCTTGAAAGAACTGAAAGAATGCTTTGACAAATGCATTGCAAACCAGAGGAGAATTTAGAGTGTGCGACCTCTTTACTATAGGATGAGGCTTACCAGTAGTGGGTTTCCGTGACTAGGACCGCACCACCGGAGAGTGTTACGTGGGAGTTCTTCTGGCGAGGTCGAGAAGCAACATTGTAGGTCGTATCTCCCGAGCAATATAAGTGAGAGTTTCATAATTTGAAACAAAACCAGGATAGAGTGTGGCCAGGTACTTAAGGAGATAATTCACAGTTGAGCAAATTATGCTCCCGAGATGCCTAGTAGTGAGAAGAGAAATCGCATGTGAAGTTTGAAGATGGCCTCGTAATATGTCGGGCCCATGTCATGGGGATTTTTGCCACTGATGATTTCTCCCAAGATTTGTGACATACTCCTAAATGTTGAAAGGGTGAAGAAAGAGGAATATGAAAGAAAAGAAAAAATGCAAGGTAAGAAAAATCCCAATCAATGTGAAAGCCTATCAGCCTTGCAGAGTAAAGTTGAGAGGACCCTGAGGTCGAAATCGTCTTCTCACATTTCGAGGACCTGCTCGGATACAGGTAAATGCAAGACTATTGACGAGGCCGTCGATTTGCAAGTGCACAGAGGTTCTTCAAGGACCGGCTTCTCATATTGCACATTGGGATGAGCATAAAGGGAGAGTGTTGGAAGTTAGCGGGTGCTTGTTTGGTTTGTGGATCCAGTGAGCGCGAGAAGTGAGGATTATCTTGACTGAAATTCTATTCACATCACCTGGACTAGAGTGCAGTTTCAACCCGAGTCACATAAGGCAACATGGACAACAAGAGTGTTTCATCACCGAGTGCACCAAGACAAGCGACGCAGACTATGGGTATACAAGATGCTCGTGCTCCAGCCATAGTATCCAGTGAGCGTGGAAGAGAGAAAGAGCGCCTGCAGGATGTGATAGTTAGTAATTTCTATATCTTTGGCCCATTGTACATGCATTGATAGTGTAGCGTCCCAAATTTGGGGAGTCGTTATTAATAAATCAACACTTCGAAATTCCTGTGGATTCGGGTGACCAATACCTATATTTGTGTCCCATTTATCTGGATCCATATTTTCTGAAAATCGGGGCGGAGTCTCCTTTGTTGAGGCTGCCATTCTCTATTTATATCGCAGTATAATCATAACCCATCAAGGTCTAAAACATAAGTAGTATTGACCTATAGGGTCCATCACATTCATATCCCCAATATACATCCTTCTGGGACCCATTCATTCACATTTAAATCTAAAATATGAAAATAAGCGGCAATTACAGTCAGTAAGGATAGAATCAAATTCCCTCTTTACCACTATTTACATACTCGACTATTTAGACAGTCCCGAAAGGAATTTAGTACAATTATTTTATCTGAAAATATTTTAGAAATATGTTACTCAAAGGTAATATCAAGGCCACACATCGGCCTTCTTCATAATCGACACAATGATGCTGTCTCCTGTACACCCATTGCACAGGGTGTCCCACAGCCAGAGTGAACAATGTACCTAAATAGAAAAAATTCTCCCTACAAAACCTCTACCTAAAATGCACATACAATAGCAACCATAGCCTTTCAATAACATTCCATATAAATAATGCAATCCTATATGGAATATTACGTGTCATCGTGAGATGAGACTCCTCATGCCCGCGACAGAGTCCCAGGCGGCTCCCTCACACCTCGATGCGAGTGTGAAAACCGGAGTCCTTCGATTAGCCGCTGATAATGACTTAAACTATTGGAATGACCCTCGATATTCGCAGATTTTCTTTATCAAATCACGTGTGTTTGTTTGGGTTGTGAATTTCCGGGGTCTCAACGTAGGTGTCACACGCCTTCCGACACTTTCACGAACTTCCATCGCTTGATACATATGTCTGACCAAGAATAAAATTTAGGTCTTTCACCCTGGGAGGGTATCTACCCCATCTTGCTTCACCCAAACACACGAAATTTATTATTATTATTGTTTTATACAACCGTGAGTCTCGATTTTGGACGTTGTCCCATTTTCGAGTTCACCACACATTCACCAAGAATGGTGAATAACAGTACCATGCACCCACACCTAACTCGGCGCGATGTAACCGTGCATATGAAATGCAATCATGTCATTTCATGCGATGTCATGCTACATGCACAATAAGAGTTACATGAAACATTTATAAATTTCGGATAATTATATTTCCTACATATAATTTCCATTTATCACAATTTCCATGTTAATACATCAAGTAGTATATGGCCTTGATTTTTACACACCTGACGACATGTTATTTATTTTCCAACAATAACACACAAAATGGCCTATCTCGGTTACCCATAAATAAAGGACCTCGGTCCACTTCATGGCCGTAGACCATTTTGGTTCCATTCATCATGAAATAACAATGATCTTTGACAAAGCGAGGCATGGTCACCCAAGTTAAACAAAACCTCGATCGATCAGGAGTGCGGGAACCCGAGTTCAAAATTTTCGATATTCAATCCCCAAATCATGGACTAAATCACCACGATCCCCAATACGACCCCGAAGACAACCTATGCCATTACATGGCTTTTAAGCTAAAAATATTCCAAGTAGGAAAATTCCCTACCTCGTGGAGTTTGATGAAACTCCAAGATTTTAGTACCCACGTGTAGCTCTCGATGCATGGACCAACTTTGCCTTTTGCTCCGATGAAAACCTACGGTCCAATTGCCGTAAATCTTAGAGAGAAGCGGAAAACCTTTTTTTTTTTTTGCTTTTTCTCTCTCTCTCCGCTCACTCTCTATCCGTCTCCCCTCCTCCTCCCTTTTTTCCTTTTGACTTCCCTTTTTTTTTCATTTTATCCTTTTCTTTCCTTTTTTTTTTTTTTAATTTGGATACATGTCTCATATTGCGCCATGTGTCCATCTTTCATTCGGGTCCGTTTTTGCCCCGAAACAATTTATTTCTTTTTAGTTCAAGTTATTTTAAATGAACTTAGCTCAAGCCATTTCCTGACTTCCGAGATTTTCATAAAAATCTCGTCCCTGGAGTCACTGGCGACTTATCACCTAGAAAATTGTAAAAATATCCTGATTGTCTCAGAATTCAACGAAACTTTTCTAGCACTAGATTTCGCGAGACGAATCCAACGGCGTAATCCATTTTGTCATTTGAGATCTAGAGAACTTTCTAGGCTTCCCTGAACCATTCTGACAATTTATTATTATTATTATTATCATTTTTCCATTTTTGAAAATTTCTAATTTTCCCAGGTTTTATAGATAGATCCAGGTTTGACCCATTCTTACATTTGTACTACCATTCCCGAGTTTGGGTAGTTTACCGAAGAGTGAAACTGAGTATGATATCTTGGTGACAAACCCACTTAGGCATAATGTCATTGTGAATATAGTTTATAGAGATTGCCCCATCAGAATACGAGAGTGAGTTTCCTAGAGACTTGATCGAGTTATCATTCAAAGAGTTTGATGTGATATTGGGAATGGATTGGTTGTCCCGACACCAATTTGTTGTTGATTGTAGAATGAAGAGAGTGACCTTAAGGACACCGAGTGGCGAGGAACTAACTTTTATCGGCTAGAGGTCGAACCACCTCTCTAATGTGATATCCGTTTGATTACTACCCAAATAGTGTTATTTTATACCCTTATTAATACAGGTTTTGAGCACTTTTTGTGTAGTAATCGCCCTAATTAACCCAATTGGCATGTTAAGGACCTAGCAAGGCTTCTAATCAAATTTTGTGGCATGTTTTATTGTTTTTGCAGGCTATTTATGCCAAAGTTATTGGTGACTCAACCATGGAGAATCAAGTTGAATTTAGGTTCAGTTTAGAAACGAAAGTGAGGAGCGAAAGAGACAAAGAGGCCTGCTTGATTTTCGTAGAAATTTGTGAGGAGTGCCTTGCCCCTACCATTGTTCACCTTTCCTACACCTTTTGACTTTTGTTCCTCCGCACGTTTCTTCCCATTTGTCTATGTGTGTGCTTTTGTTCATTTTGGTAATTTGTATTGTTTTGGGCAGTATAGAAGCCCAAGAAAACACTGTAAATAAAAGACCTTTTGCTCATTAATAAAAGTTTTTGGGCAGGAAGCTTTCAGCTTTTCCCGTTCTTTCTTATTTTCTCTCACTTTCCCTCATTTTCTCTCCCTTTCTTACTAGCCAAACACCCTCTGAGGATTACAACTAGGAGGATGAGTGGCTAGCACCTCTTTCTCCTTGAAGAAGAAGGCTACTAGGCAAAGGATCACGAGGCGGGCGGGGGGTTCATGGCTCACACGGGTATCCACTGCAGATTCTTGTTCTCCTTTTAACTTTAGGTTTTGATCTCTTTGAGTCACCTTGAATGGTTATTACTTGGTAAGCTTTTAGGCTCATTGGATGCTTAATGTTAGATCCATTGATGTTCGTTAGTTATCATTTATGAGCCATTGGAAGGTGAGTCAAGGTGACTTGTGTTTTAACGACTGAGAGCACTAATGGCCAGTGGATGCCATTTTTCAAGGATAGTTAATGGGGTCAATTTTATAGCTAAATGAAAGATCAGTTCGAGGGGAAATATTCTCGGTCATCCTCCCCAGCCCAGAGAAGGACCTTGGGAAACCCTCAGTTGCCCTAGGAATCAAACCGCAGTGACCTAACACTTCAAGGAGTTCTATTTTACATTTTAACTTATTTTTATTTTCGATTTTGACCATCAAAAAACCTCCTTTGTTTTTGCAAACCTTAAAATCCAAAACAAATTCACCATTTTGAACCTCACTGCAAGTCATTTGTGCGAAGAAAACACATCCTTGTGTTCGACCCTAGAGCCACTATACTGCATTAGCCATGCTACGACAGTAGGAGGTATTAGGTTTATAAATTTTGTTGATTCGGACCACCTACTGGCATACGAATCAAATGGCGCCGCTACCGGGGATGGTGCCTTAGTGCAAATATTTGTTGAACAATTGTGATCCCTCGTCCACAAGTTACGAGTGAATTTTCTTTATCTATATTCTTGTCAATTTTTTTAGTTTCATTTGATTGAAAAAAATAATAATAGAATTGTTTCTTTGTTGTCTTGTGTTTGCCCTGTTCTTACTACAGGAGTGCATGTTCCAATGGGCTTGAATTATGATCAAATGGAACCCCCATATGAAGAGCAGCATAATCAGTATCCAATTGAGAGAAACACTAATGCATATAGGTCCATGAGGGACTATAGAAACCCTCCACGGATGAATGTGCCCTCATGCATTGTGCCTCCAACAAATGCACCATATGGAAATGCTTACAACCCTAGTTGGGGGAACCACCTAAATCTTTCATGGGGACCAAAACCTCCACAATATGCACCTCCTGCACATTCATAGTATGCTTCTTCATCTCAGCCTCAACCACCACAGTCAACCTCTCCAGTTGAACAAGTCATTCTGAACCTTAGCAAGCTGGTAGGTGACTTTGTGGAAAAGCATAATGTTCACCAAGAGGAAGAGAATTCAAAGGAAGAGTGCCTGATTGACACCACAATGGAAGAGCATTACAAACAATAGCTACAAGAAGAGCTGATAGAGACTGCTGCAGAATTTTCTGAAGGGTTATCTGAATTCTCAGACATTTGCATTGATTTTTGTCCATCATTGTTGACTGAGGAAAGCAGTGGAAAGGAAGTAGTGGAAGAGCCCCAAAAGCTTATCCCTAAACCATTTCCAACATAATTGAATCCTAGTGCCAGCGCGAGCCCAATGTGACCTTTGCCACGGCCCAGCACCTTCTCTTGACGATGCATCACGCCCTGCGGCATATTCAACACTTGAAACACCTCTTTAAGAATGCTCCCATTTTGCCTTTACCATTGCAATACTTTAGGAAGTTAGTGGCCTATGTTCAAACTTTCGCCACTACATCATAGACATTGGAAGCTGCTCATATTGCATGTCACAGCAGATGGCCGATACCGAAACCATCTTGGTTTAGATTTGGAGCACCTGGACCTTAGTAATTACACCGGGCCCCACCCGCGCCAGAACCCTCCAAAGGCTTCGAGAAACTAGCTGAGGGAACTCAGTCTCCATTTTTGGTTTTGACTTTTTTTTGGTGTTATTTTATTTTATTTATTTTATCAATAATTTTATTTTTAGATTTTCTCTAATTTCACTTTATTTTTTTTTGCTCATCTTTTTATTTCACTCAAGATCTTTCTTAATTTTCTCGTGAGCTTATTTTGGGCAGTGCTCAGGTTTCATTTATACAATAAGGGAGGTCTAAGAAAGCCTCGAAAAATTTCACAACTCTGCAGATTCCCAGAGCCCTTCGAAATTTTGCAAAGATTCAGCCAAATGAGAAATTCGCAACAGGAAAAGACAAAAAAAAACTTGTTTTCAAGTGATCAGAGTATTGATCACTATAGCATTTTGTCTTTTATATAAAAAAAATTTTAATAAATGAAATTTATCTATATAAATTTTCTTTTTCAAAAAAAAAATTCTTTGATACATACATTAAAAAAAAAAAAAGATTTCGCCCATTTCGTAGTCACTGTGAATTTTTCACATGTCTCTGCACCCCCATTTTGTTTTTATCATAACTTTTTCATCCGAACTTCGTTTTGGGTGATCTTGGTACCGTTGGAAAGCTTAGAGGGTGTAGAACCTAAAAATAGTAATAAAAAAAATCACTTTTGAAATTATGATAAAGGCATAATTTTAAAAATTCTCCAACTTGTCACACTTTTTGTGGCCCCCCAAAACCCGGGGGTCTCATCGACAACCTGTCAACCTGTGGAAGTCTATGGAAATCGGGTATCCCGATATTCACTCTCACATGTCTCGTATACCAAGACTCATCCCTACATATTTAATTCATAAATACACAAAATAACTTCATACATTCCGTATACAAAACGTGAGAGTTATAACACCTAACTCACACATATGGTACAAATACATGCATTAGAACCAAATGTTGTTCCACTATACAAAACAGATACGACACGCAGTACGCTTCTCATGCATACACAAAACACATCAAGGCCACAACCCGGTCTCTTCTTCTCAACTCCGTCGTCCCATGAGCCGCTGTCTACCGCGACGTGACCAGTACTTGAAAAGGAGGTTCCCATGACGAGGTGAGCTACGCCGCCGCAGAGACAAACCTACCACGCCTACTCCCACCCAGTGCACATATTAAATGATCGTGCTACGCCACATAAACAACACAATCCATGTAGACATGTTGTTCCCTATCATGGAAAAACTATATGCCATGGGCGAGACGACACTCTACATGCCCTATGTATTGGGTCAACCACTGACCCACCACCCAATGCAAGTGCCAATGGGAGAATCAAACACCGAGTCAGTCTCGACTCCCATCACACGACCCATAGTCTATGTGATATTTATTTACTCGTCCTTCTTGTGTCTTTTTGGGCAACATAACTTTTCGAGGTCTCATCGCAGGTCTCTTACACCCTCCGATATTTTTCGGGCTTTCACTGGTGGATACGCTGTCTAACCAGGTTTTCAAGCTTTTCACTTTAGGGGGGTATCTATCCCCTACTTGCTATGTCCGACACATTTCATTTTCCATTTTCATTTAACGCTGTGTGACTCAATTTGGACTTCGTTCTATTCCCGAGCCCACATAATTTAGCACCAAACGCAGTGCCAAATCGGTATCATGTACACACACCCATGTAATGCAAGCAGTTTTATTGGGTACACCTCACGTAATGCACTTGGTACATCGCACTTCAACTCGTGCCCAATGTATGAAGACCCCTACATGGACATTTTACATTGTACATTATGTGTATGCTATAAACCCGCATGTCTAATGCATACAACAGTTCATATATTTAGTTCAATATCAATATACATGCAGTCATATTAATATTCCACACATTCAATTCAATACATCATGTGAGCATACATTCCCATAATTCTTAACATCACTTAGACAAGTAAATGTCAAGGCTCATGTCTCCAGGCCGAGACATAGCACCTCGGGCCACACAACCCGCAACATGCCAAGACACGGCCATGTTCAAGCTCAAAACTAATACAATCCAAATACATTTGGAACACACATTTTCTGAAAGCATGGTGTCATCTCTTAACCAAGAGAGGTGACACTTCAATCAACAATCCACAATGGCTTTGTAAAATTTGCTTCATTATATCATAATCGGGTCTAGAGATCGAATTTACACCACCAAATCCATGAATTAAACGATCTAAAAAGTAAGGAAAAAACAATTCGGGAAACACTGCTTTAACTTAGTTTTCGTAAATCTCTAAACTCATAATAGCTCCCATTTGAATGAATTTTTTGAGTCCAAAGGAGTCGGAATTTGACAAGACTTCATTTCAAAAAGATATGTTCTCCTTTAAGTCTAGTTTGTCCAAGAACTTGAAATCACTCAATTGATGATGTGCGATGGCCAAGCATGCCAAAACACCATTGTTGAAGGGAAAGAAAAAATTGGCAGCATCTCCCCTACAACATTTTACCATATACAAAATCTCCTATTAGGGTCACAACAAAATTCAACCAATGCCATTTCCATGGCCCCAAGAAAGGAAAATAACCAACAGGCAAGGTCCATACCTCAGAAGGTGTGGGACCAAGTCCCGATCCTTCAACCTTGCAACAATGGAGGTTTTGGCTCCTCCTCCTTTTCCTTCCTTCCTTTCTTTCTTTCTTTCTCAGTTTTCTGGTTCCTTCTCCTTCCTCAGCCCATGAACTGACCTTGCCCAGCAGCAAACCCCCTCTCCTCTCCTCAGTTCACGAATTGTTTTAGCCCTCACAAAGCTTGATTCATTCCAACACAAACCACTAAGCCTAGACATGTTCTCAAACATGCATGACACATGGCCTAAGTTAAGGCATGAATACTCATGTGCCAAAATTATCCCACTATAATGCATGCATTCATTATGGGCATAATAATTTGGCCCACCCATGTGCCAAGTGTTCATGCAAGGTTGATATAACTGGCGGTCGCCCTGCTCGCCTCAACGCGCGAAAATCGATCAATTTCTAATTCACCATAGCCACCGTTCAACTAGATTTTGCGAGATGATTCTAACGACGTGATCCGTTTTATCATCCAAGATCTAGAGAAATTTCTAGGGTTTTGCTTATACTGTCCCGACAAGAATTACCGATTCGCTCATTTAAAAAAAAAATACTTTTTTCCCGGGCTTCACATTTTTCCTCTCTTTTCTTCTTCCAACTTGTTCATTTGAAGCCTAAATTGAGTGAATAAGGTCTCGGTGGAAAGCTTTCGAAGTCTCCTATCCAACAAAGGGTACATTTCATCAAGGAGGTATCACTTCCTCCCTTAAAATTTCCTTTCTATAACCACATTGGGGACAATGTAGAATTCAATTGGGGGGAGAGTTAAGGAAGGGAGTGTTGATTTATGTTTTGTGCAAGTCTGTTTTGTTTAGTTGAATGGCTTGCTAGTTAGTTTTTTTTTTTTTTTTTACAATATAATTCATGTTTTTAGTTTCTTCTTTCAGTTTCTGATTTTCAGAAAACTTTTTTTTGTAATGCCCAGCTTGCAATTTGAAAAATTGAAATTTGCTCCAATGGGATTTGCTGATGCTAGAATTCATGTTATGCTTATTGAGTTGATAACATGTTGAAATTCTTATGGTATTCAACCTTTTTCTTCCACATTGAACTAACTACACACTCGTGCACATTAGATTTCATTTATGACTAAACCTGTCTCATCAAGCCTACAAAAGTCCAACCTAGTACCTTTGACCACCTTTAATAGGTTAGGTACCCCCTGAATAAAAAGACCAATGAGTCTTTCAAAATAAAATAAAATAAAATAAAATAAAATAAAATAATTGTGACACTTTGCCTTGAAACCTGAGCACGGTCCAAGGGGTATGTGGCGAAAGTCTTTAAAGCTCGGTGCCCTAAGACAACTGGTTGGGAGCCACTGACTTTGTGTTTGTTACATGAGTGAATAGGCAAAGTTTAGCAAATTGTAGGTTCTGGAGTTTCTAGCTTATTAAGAGTCCGAGGTAAAACCTGAAGAGTTAGTGGTTGAAAGATCCTTAAGACTTGATGCCTTGAACCTTAATTGGTTGGGAGTCATCGATGGACCCCCGTTACATAGACACTTGTGAGTTCAATACTCCCCGCACGCACCCTACAAAAAAAAAAAAAAAAAAAGGTTATGGAGGTGATCCTAATCTATCAGATTGTTAGTTGCGTCAGACAAGAGAGCTAGGTTGGGGGAGAGAACAAGCGACATATTATTTTGAAAACCAATCAAGTTAACACTTAGGTTTTCAAGTGAAGATGTTAGTTGGTTCTTCAGAGTTGACACTGTTTTGATACTTGGTTTTGCATAGCACACACTCTTCCTGAGATGGTCATTGGACAAGGCTTTGATAACTTGCACTGCAGGTTAGGTTTTATCACTTCAATGATTTTGAAAACCATTTTTGTGTAGATATGTATATAGTTCATTTTGCTTTTGATTGTTTTCTTCTTCTTTTATTGCTATGGGACTAGCAATGTGTCAGTTGGGGGGTGTGATTACTACCCAAATAGTGCTATTTTACACCCTTATTAATACAGGTTTTGAGCACTTTATGTGTAGTAATCGCCCTACTTAACCCAATTGGCATGTTAAGGACCTAGCAAGGCTTCTAATCAAATTTTGTGGCAACTTTTATGTTGTTGAATTACCAAGATATACATCTAAGAAGCTCACAAGTCCAAAACCAACTTTGAACCATGCATGAGAAATAAATGCCACAACATAAAAGTTAATATGCTACAAAGAAGAGAAACTTTACAAAAATTATTCTTTTATTATTATTTTTTTTTTTTTTGGTATTATTCATTTTACATTATATAGTTGTAATACTTTGTTTTTATAGAAACCCAAGCTTGAAACCTCCCGTATATCGTATACTCATCTCCTTTACCATTTGAGTTAGGTCTAACGAGAATTTTATTCTTACACTTTAATAAAGTTTAACTATGGAGTTAGAAACATATATTTAAACCCGTAGTCAAATGCTTCTTAACATTTTCAACGAATTCAAAAAAAATTTATATAATATCTTCCACTAGAACTTCTATCACTACTTTTTTTATTATTATTATTGAAAAGAATTGATTATCCAAAAGAATTGGAAATGAAACTCAAGCATTAAAAAAAATGTTGTCCTTCAAGCTTCCACAATTTCTTTTGTGGTTCAGTTCTAAGGGAATGTAATCAATGCCCATGCTTTTTGTTTTCTCGTTGGACATTTGAAAAGTTAGTTTGAAAGGACAAAAAAATGTTAAAAAATATAAAAATATAGGATAAGCACAACCTTTGATTAATAAATTTAAGTTTAAAATGAAAAGAAAAACAAGGTAGTGTTTGTTGTTTCTGTCTTTTCGTGTGATTCATTTTAGAAATTGGAAATTCATGGAAACAATCAGGTTTCTTGGCGCTGTTTTAAAATTTTATTGAATTTGTTCAGCGAGATAGAAGGCACAGGGAGAGAATGAATGGTACTTCTTTCACTCCAGGAACAGGAAATATCCGAATGGAGTATACCCAAACAGAGCTGTAGTGTTATTAATTAAAAAACATTAAAAGATCATAACAGTTATTAATACAGTCAAATAGAATCTTAAAAATATAAGATACATAAATTTTTAATAACCAAACACAATACAGGTGGGATATCTGACAACACGTGGCAGCTCCGAATTTTTATTTACTTTATTTAGCTTTGCCATATATAGGGGTGGCACTTCGTGTCTATAAATCATGTTCGTGTCGTGTCAATGTACGAATCGTATCAACATTCGTTGTAAAACCCGGGAAATTTATAATTTCTGAAAAAGGGTAAAATGGTGATTTCGGTCAAAATCCGAAATTTTTCTAGATCTCGGATGACGAAACAGACTTCATCATAATCATCTCAAGGAATCTAGCTACCACGTCGAATCTCCAAGACAATGACTTCATCAGCTTTTCGAGACACCAGATCGTGGTCGGGATGAAGCTGAGAGACATGTGATGTGACAAAAGTCACCTAATACATGTACCCATGTGACACATGTTGCATGATTAGTGAGAGGATGGAGATGAATGGCTTAGATTAAGTCATGTGTCAAAAAGCTTTTAAAATCAAAACTAAAGGACAAAATGGGAATTAAGTGAAAAGATTAAATGAATAAGACAAAAGACCATCTTCTTCTCCATTTTTCTGCTAGAACGAACAAAGGAGTGGAGTAATCCGCCTTAGAGAGAGAAAGTGTGACTTCTCTAGATTTCCTTGGCTTTCTGACCGGCTTGCTCGTCTGCCAAGAAGCAAAGTTGATCTACGCTACAAGGGCTACGCGTGGACACCGATTTTGTGGAGTTTTGACAACTCCAAGAGGTAGGGATCTTTTCCTACTTGGTTTATTCTTTGGCTAAGAGTCATTTTAATGGATGGGAATTCAGCTGAGGCCCCAGAGACCGGTTTTCTGCCTCAAAATATTTGAACCGGGTGAAGGAAATCCCTAAGTGTGGCCTTGAATAGTGTCGAGCCTAGGGTTTCACTGTTCACTTGATTTGTGTGTGATTTTTGTGTTGTTTGGGTAATTCAAAATGAATTGCTTGAATTGTTTATTAGCCCATGTGAGCTAATTTTTTGGTGTTATTGTTGTGAATTGAATAACATGATTTATGTGAGTTAATTTTGTTAATATATGCATGTAAAATATATTAGCATGAATTGTTTGGAAATGACATAACGCATTCCATATGCACCGGGGCACTCTAGAACAATAGGTGTGAGTGCATGACATGAAAGAAAATGAAAGAAAAATGAAAATGGTTGTGAAAGGAATTTCAAGGAAGATTTTCTCCGTACGTTTCGAGAGTGGTCCAATCGTAAAACTCGAAAATTCTAATTGGAAAATGGTAATTTCGTCAAAATCCAAATTTTTCATCTCGAATGATCAAATGAACTTCACCGCTGGAATCGCCTCACAAATCTAGCTAACACGTGCCGATCTCGTCAAATCCGAGACATACCAATTTCACGTTTTCGAGGCATCGCAGGTCAAGGTCGTATGACGGCATGTGAGAGACATGATGTGACAAAAGTCACCCACACATGTGTACCCATATGACACATGTTGTAAATGATTAGTGAGAGGATGGAGATGAATGGCTTAAATTAAGCCATGTCAAACAAGACTTGTGGTCGACTCCATGATCGTTTCTGAGAATTACCCGAAGAATTCACCTCGAAGGGTTATCCAACATATTTACCGAATTTTGTGAGTAAGTTTTCAGAACAAAACCTTGTTTTGAAAACTATATTTGCTCGCATTTGGCTTAGGCATGTGTGAGACATGGGATTGGGTATGTAGACGCATTCAAAATGTAATCATGTATTTGCGAGTTTGTTTAGTTGCCATTTCATATTGCACTTAGGTGGGGAAGTAGCCCATGTAGGAAGTATCACTGCGCGGGCATCGCTCGAAACGTCGAGGATCATTATTTCGGAGTGCGAAGTGTCTGGGGAGGACGGCAGCTCACTAGAGACCGCGTTTTTAGAAGAAAATGGGTTATTGGCTTTGGTATTCATTTTGTATAACATGTATTAAAACTTTAAATTTTGATATATGTTTTGGTTAAGAGTATCATAATAACTCTTGAACTCTTGTTATATAGTTGATGTATTCTTGATGAGTATTGACGTATGGGCCTAAGTGGCCATTTTTACTCGCATGTGGACCCGATGTGGTCGTTGTGCAATGTTGGGACAGGTTGTATTTTGGGTAGAGCTCCCCGTACAAAGGAGACTCTGCCCGATTTTCGTTAAATCTTGAATCTTGGAAAAGGGGACTCGATGGAGTGGTGTGCGCTTGCGGAGCATTCTGAATATGCCGCGAGGTTGACGGGTTGTCAACGGACCCGGGGAAATGGGCGTCCTGACACAGTATCGAGCTTAGGTATCTGAATACCTAGGGCTTGGGGACTTGGAGCTTAGGCCATGGTCATAAGGTGTAAGAACATCATAGCTTAGTATAGCTCAATGTTGAATACTAGAGTTATAGCTAAGTATCAGTAAGTTAGGTATACGGTTTACCTAGGACTCGGTGGGAACGGGTTAGATCATGCATCCATTGTGCATTTTGATGAATGATGTGTGATGTGTGATTGTGTTGTGTGAATTGTATTTTTGGTGAATAGTATATAGGAAAAATATTGAACACTAGGGTCGAGAAAATATAACCTTAGGTGTTCGAGAATTTTTGGGCTGAATGGTCCAGAAATAAACGAAAAAAAAAATGTTGAGAAAATTTTTTTCTGAGGGTTTGATTAATTATGCAAACAAAAAAATATTTAAAATAAATATTTTTGGTTCTACTGAAGACAAGAAAAAAAAAAGGTGTAGGGGAAACTTGAATGGGCTACGGCCCATTTTGGTGTTGAGTCACGATACAATGTTTTATATCGTGGCGGCGGGGGACAGGAGCGAGAGCGCTGGCGCGATCTGGCCGACAACGTGACTGCGCATGGCTGCGGCGGCTGCGACCGCGACCAATGACGGGCCCGCGTGCGGCCCCGGCCGGCGGCTGCGCGCGTAATGGTTGCGCGGCCTTGGCGGCTGCGTAACTGGCCATGGGGTGTCTGCCATTCATTGTATTGTGGTAGGAGGCGACAACACGGTCTTTGTGACACAGGCGCTATGCGACCGCGACGGCTACGACACGGCCCGGCGTACCGCCAGCGCGTGACACGGCGGTGCGCCGCAACATGAACGCTGTATCGTATTACAATTTGTATCGCGGCCGGGGAGCACTGCGACATGGCACGCGACACCGGCCTTGTGGCCTGACTTAGTGCGGCGTTGTGGCAGCCTGGCGTGGGCCTGAGCGCAGTAGGCTGCTGCAGCGCCGGCCCCAGCGTAGTGCGGCGCGTGGCATGTGCGAGCCTAGGTCAGTGTCTTGCCTTGTGCCTCAGCCTAGTACGACTTAGTGCAACGTTCCTGAAATCCCTTTGTTTGGATCATTGTTCATGAACACTTATTCCACCAGTTTTCAAAATATATATATATATATATATATATATATATATATATATATATATATATATATATATATATATATATATATATATATATATATATATATAAATAAAATAAAATAAAATAAAATAAAATAAACTAAATAAAATAAAAATTTTTTGTTGCGTGTGATTTAATAAAAGAATTATTGTGCATTACTATGAATGCATTGACATTGATGACCATGAAAAAAATTTAGTATGTGAATAGTGTCTCGAGGGGTTGTGTTTACACCTTAGAGATCTTGCATTAAAACAACGCCATTTGACATGTGTAGATGGCTAGTCGCGGGAGAAAGGACGTGGGGTCGTCGCGAGGTGCTAGCGAAGCACCACCGGTGTTGACCGACAAGCCTTTGTTGAGGCGTAGGGATTGCGGCTCTTCCCGCTTTGTGCACGAACTGAGTGCGGCCGTGCTTGGGAGTCTAGTAACCTCAAAGGTTAGCATCATCTCAAATATTCTATGAGGAGGAGATGGAGTAATTGGCCGGAGACCATTGGTTCATGCGGGTTGAGAAGTATTGGGTATGGAGACAACACTCACGATACGACTAGGATCAGACTAGTTGTATTCTAGCTAAAGGGTGAGGCCCAAGTATGGTGGAACTGAGCGAAGACCTCTAGAGATCTAGAGGTAATGACATGGGCGAGTTCAGGCATTGATAAGTAATTTTTCGAACCTTTGGAACATCACGAAGAGCTCGAGAGTTCCCCAGAAAGCAGGGGACTAGACGATGATTGGTATGGCTTGAGGATTCAAGGGAGTTAGCTAAGCATTGGCGATTATGTAGCCACGAGACTTGGCGAGTCGAGAGTTTGAGAATGGACTAATATTGTTCATTCGGGCGAGAGGCCAATAGGACCGCCTGAAGACATGGACACTCACATGGTTGGGATTTACGCCATGACCATAAAGAGAGAGATCGAGGATGCGTGGAGCACTCGGGATGTGGGTATTAGTATCAAAAGGAAGGAGAGTCAGTCTTCTTCCAGTTTGGGAAGAAAAAGCGAGAGGCTTCACAATTCCGCGTGGGTTCCGGGGCGTGGTGCCGTCGGACCCGGGGATCGTCCCGGGGTTGCAGTCCTGCTTGGGCGAGATGGTGTGCTACCATTGCGAAGCCGACATATGAGGAGGATTACAGAGACGGGGATCACAAGGTTTGAGATAGCACCGGTCGGTCAACGGTGGGGCGGGGAAGGATCTGATATATTCCTCGCACCCTAGTATGAGGTCGAGAGGAGCGATTTGATCTCGAGGGAATTGCATGGGCACCTTTAGATTCTGAGGCGAGGCAGAGAGGCTAGGTTATGGGCCGAGGCGGAGGGCCGAGGCCTGACGGGAGCGTCGGGGGTTCCAGGGGCGTGTGCATCCCACACCACCGGTTGAGTCAGCAGTCAGCCCGGTCATACGGGTACATTTTGCTATCTCGGCGTATGGGCAGGGTGTTATTGATTACGGTGCATCGCATTCATTTATCGTTGCATCGGTTATTGGCAGGAAGTTGGGCTTAGAAGGTTGAGCCTTGGAAGACACTGTATGTGAGTTCTCCCTAAGATTCTGGGGCGGGATAAAGGATGATATATGGTGGTTGCGAGTTAGAATCTGAGATTCTACTCACGGTGGACGAGGATCATGGACATGTCAGATTTTGACGTCATCCTTGGGATGGATTGGCTGACAGCTTACAGAGTCATCATCGATTGTAAGCGTAGGAGGGTTACCACTTACACACAAGATGGTACTCGTGTTGTCTTTCAAGGGGACAAGCATGATATTTTACCACGGCGATTGTGCAATCCAGTGTCGAGACAGGTTGGTGGGTTGGCACTAAGCCTTACCTTAGAAGGACGAGGTGAGAGACCCGGACTTAGGTCTACCTCGGTAGTTCTGAGTATGAGGATGTTTTTCGATGACTAGGGATTGCCTCCACGGAGGTTGTAGACTTACGGCTGTATCGAGTTACACCACGGTTGCCGCCCGTCTCTATGACCACATAGATGGCATCAGTTGATTGCGGGAACTTCAGAGTCCAGCTACGGGAGTTCAGACAAGGGGTTCATTAGGCCGAACACTTCACCATGGGCGCTCCGGCCTGTTTGTTTGCGAAAAAAAGGACAAGACCGCCCGACGTACGTGATTGCGGTTGAGGAACGGGGTTACGATCAAGAATCGGTACCATTGCAGAGAGGATTGATGACTTGTTTGACAGTTGAGTGGTGCGAGTCTGCTCCCAGATAGACCTTAGCGGTTACCGGTTGAGGGTTAGGGAGGCAGGATATCACAAGGCGGCGTTCGGGACGGCGTTATGGGCACCTGAGTTTCTGGTGATGCCACTTTGGATTGAATGCGTGACCGTGCATTCATAGACCTCATGCATAGGGTATTCAACCTATTTTGATCGGTTTATTAGGTGGTCTTCGTGGATGACATTTTGATCTACTCCACGTCGAGGTGGGAGCATGGGGATCATTTGGGATTGTATTACGATTTGAGAGACCATCGACTATGCGCTAAGTTCGGTAAGTGCAAGTTTTGGCTGCGAGGTGAGATTTTGGACACGTGGTGTCGGCATCGGGAGTGTCAGGTGGGCCAGAGAAGGTCGGCTGTGTTGATGAGTTGGGAGAGGTGAAGTCGACCTTCGGGAATGCGTGGTTTCTTGGGATTGGTGATCTCTGAGAGATTCGTGAAGGATTTCTCTGGGTCTTGGCACATGATGAGATTGACCGGAAAGGAGGTCAAGTTTGATTAGGATGACCTTGCGAGGCATTCCCGAGGAGTTGAGGGAAGACTACTGCTTGTTATCTTGATAGTCCCCGGGACGGGGAGAATTTCTGATTGTATTGTGATGCCTTGAGGGTTGAACTGGGGTGTGTTTTGATGTAGTAAGAGGGGGTAGTAACCCATGGTTTAAATCAGTTAAAAAGAATCATGAGCAAGAATACCCCACACACGACATGGAGTTGGGGTCGTGGTCTTTGCCTTGAAGATTTGGCAGCCATTACCTATATGGCTATGATTCGAAGTGTACTTGAACCGTAAAGTCCCGAAAGTATATTTTCACTTGCTTGGCCGGGACCTGACATGAGGCCTTGCCAGAGGAATGGATGGAAGTACTGAAGCGACTATGGCTTCACTTTGCATTACCACTACGGTAGGCAAATGTGATAGTGATACTGATCGGAGATCAAGGAGCATTATTTAGTATAACTTCGGGTGGTGGATGCTCGAGGCGTGGGACGATTTGGGGCTGATGCAGTGGCGGGCTCGGGTGCGTTGGGGATTTTGGTAGCTACACCGTCTTTGTTGGCTTGAGTGATCGAGTCAGGGCGGGGATGCGGGGAGATAGTGTCCATCGGGGATCGGGCTATAGTCTCGAATGCAGTGACGAGGGGTTGGGCCGGGTCTGCGTGGATGGTAGTGCCGGTATAGAGGACGGGTAGTGGTTCCCCCGGTTGGTCGATTTGAGAAGGAGATTCACCGAGGGATTTCATTCTTCTTGATTTCTTTGTAAATCGAGGTGGCATGAAGATGTACGGGATCTTCGTCGCCCGGTACTCTTTGGAAGCGGGATGAAGAAGTAGGGACTTTGTTGTGATGTCTCACATGTCACCGAGGTTAAGTGAGCAGAGCTGGCAGGGTACCGACCTTTGGAGGTGGTGAGTGGAGAGGTGGGGGCGCGTCACGATGGATTGCGACCCACTTTTCCACAAACACCGCGGGGAACATGATGTGGTATGGGTGATGAGTCGGCCCACTCTGAAGTGGTACGTTTTCGTGCGAATGACCTTCACATTGAATTGATTTTTGTTGTATATCAAATAGATCGGTACATGGAGTACCAGTATCCATGTGAGTGTCGGATAGAGACTGGTTCTGGCGCGCGTGGAAGTTTCCAAAGGCTATGGGCTACGGCTTGTAGACCAGAGAAAATTCCAATTTTTCTCGAAAGGGTGCTAAAAGTGTAATTTACCGATAAAAATATGGAATTTTCTAGATCACCGGATGACAAAGCCGGACATCTCAGGATTGAACTCGTCTCTTGAGGAAGGTAGGCTGCGTCGAATTTCGTTGGATTAGGGTGGTCGGATTTCACATTTTCGGCGTGGTGTCGAATGACACATGGCAAGGTTGGGGGATGCCGCATGGAATCACAGAAAGTGGCAGCTTAGCGAGGCCATGTGGTCAGCACGAACATGGCTCCTGATTAGCCATGTGTGGAAAGGAATCCCAAAAAATGACTCCTGATGAGCCACTTGAGTGCATGATGTCATAATAAGGAATTAAAAATAAGAAAAAGAAACATGGAAAGAATAGCCAGCACTTAAATGGGTAAGAAATAAGGAGGAAATTGCCTCCTTTGACTCATGGATTTAGTAATGATTGAGAGAGAAAATGGCAAGGGAGAAGAGAGAAGAGAAGAATGAAAGAGGTGAGATGAGAAATGAAAAATGAATAGAAAGGCAAGGAAGGAAAAGAGAGGGAAGAGGGAAAAGAGGAAAACGTTTCTTAGAGAGAAAAGGAGGAAAAGGAGAAAGGAGGAAGGAAAAGGAGAGGAATTTTCCGGGTTTGAGGCGATCGACGTTAGGCAGTTCAGTACTAAAGTTGGTGCACGCGAGTAGGATCTACGTGTGGAGACCAAAAGTTGGAGTTTCGACAAACTCAAGAGGTAGGAAATATTTCCTACTTGGTTTTACTTTGCTTTAAGGCTTTTTATAATGGTGAGGGGTTGCTTGTGGGAGGCCATGAGAGGCCATAGCAAATTAGTTCAGTCTTTGGAGTAAAGGGCCATGAGATTTCGTGGCCAGGTTTCACGCAGGCTGTGGAGGTGGGGTTTGAACTAAAGCCAGAAAGTTCCCAGGTGTCGTGGACCTGTTGATGTGATGACAGGATTGGAACCAAAATGGTTCATGTTTGCGGCGAAGAATTTGTGAGTACCTGTTGAATGGTCGATAATTTTGAGACCTTGTTGTGTGTTATGAAGCTTGCCCGAATAACATCTGATATTGTGGAAATGTGTGTTGATGCATCTTGTTAATGTATGATAACATGATTTGCATGGAGAGGTAGATTATATATATAAATTATAATTTTTCCATGGTTTGTAAATGTTTCATGTAGTGCTCATTCATGCATGTAACATGAGGAAAATACGTGGCATCATGCACTTCATATGCACGGTCACATCGGCGTCGGATTAGGGTGTGGAGTGCGGGGTAAGGATTTGTTCTGGGTTGTCGGTGAATGATTATGAACTAAGGGAAAAATGGAATGAGGTCCAAAGGTAGAGATTCAGGTGTGTAAAATGATCAAAATGATAAATTACATGTTTTGAAGCAAGTTGGGTAGATCCCGGGGTGAAAGTCCCAAAATATTATTCATGGTTAGACATGAATCCGGCGATGTAAGTTAATTAATGTTGAAAAGCATCTTGGCGTCTGCTAGTGTAAACACGATCAGAAGTGGCCCACAAAATAAAGGAAAAAATTTGATAACTAAAATTGGAGGGTCTCGATGGTTTAGTCGGCGTGTGTTTGGTTTTATTCCCTTGGCATTCTAGGTGTGAGGGAATTAGTTGGACTCGGGTTGTGACATGAGGAATTGCATAAATGCGTGATGTGAACATTTCATATAATAGTAAATAATTGTATGGAGTGTGATTAATTGTTTATATATGCCATTGCGTATGCATTTGGAGTGGGGGTAACCATACAGAAGCTTTCTGCGGGCTTTGCTGCGATCAGCGGGACTTACTGGTATAGGGACTATCGGGGAGGCGGTGCGCGGTAAGGTAGCACGAAGAAAGACAAAATGTGGCTTTAGTAAATATTTTGTAAATATGTATAAATCTTTTGTCAGGGCAACATGAAAACTATGAGAATATAGTTGGCATATTTATTTTAGTATTGGTTTGTGGGCGAGAGGCTATTTTACTCGGGTATGCGCGTCACGTGATACGAGATATATAGATTTTCATGGGATTGACGGGTAAGCGGACCCCGGGGGTTTGGGGCGTCTGTGACCATGAGAGGCATGCTCCACCCATAGACGGATGGTGGGTCAAGAGGACCACTCACACGGTGTTGAAGGTTTCTGCGAGCATGCCTCACGGAGTCATGGGGTAGCGGGAAGAGCACGCCCTTAGTGGAATTTGCCTACAACAACAATTATCGGGTGAGTATGGATGAAGCCATATGAGGCATTGTATGGGAGGCCATGCGAGATCCTTAGATATGTTGGGCGAGGTGGGAGGTATCACGAGGTCTGATCGATTAGAGACACCTCGAAGGTGACTTGATACGACAAACGTCTTCCATGTTCATGGCCGGTAGAGAAACTATGCGATGTGCGATGTCAACCCTTAGAGTTCGAGGTTAGAGATCACGTCTTCTTGAGTGATACTAGAGAGGAGTAGTGGGGACCGTGACGTAGAAGCTATCATAGGGTTTATTGGGCCCCTTCGAGGATACTCGAGGAGGGGTGAGCCTTTATGCGTGGGTTGGCACACTTGTGACGAACTTGGGGGATCTCGTTGAGCCCGACGTCGACCTGCGGAGGCTTTGTGTGTCTCGTATCAGCTGGGATTGTCACGTGGTAAAATGACCCGATAGAGCCCGTCATCCATCTGAGACCATGTACATTTCTATGGAGTCGAGTTATTACATCACTCTTAATACAAAACATATATTAAAACTAGTTCGTTTCTAATATGCACAAAGCAGAATCAAGGAGCCCTGGTCAGGCCCGCTTCATAATCAGGCCTCTTAGGGCGTCGATGCGCTGTGCACGTCACATGCACGAAGGAGGATCCCACGGCGGGGTATTGCGCCCGGTAGAGATAAAATCACTACGAGGCATTCCCGCTGGAATTGCACATGCAAATGATCATTTCCCGCAGTCAAACCCGACAACCAATTCGTGCATACATGTTGTCCTATCATGGAAAACAAACTACATGCATGTATGAGACGACACTCTACATGCCTGGCACCGGGTCAGCCTTCGGCCCACCGCAATCACGAGTGCCAACGGAAATCCCATCTGAAGTCGGTCAGAGCTCGTCTCATAACTTTGTAGTCTATGTGATATTTATTTAATCGTTTTGTGTCTTTTGAACCTTGAGAACTTTTCGAAGTCTCACATCGGGTCTCATACACCCTCGACATTTTCGGGCTTTCACTTGGGGTGAATCGCTTGTCTAACTTGATTTTTCAAGTTTTTCACTGAGGGGGTATCTATCCTAGCACTTCCTTGAGCCACATTCATTTCCATTTCGTTTAACATTGTAGACTAATTTGGACTCGTCCCATTCCCGAAAACCCTGATTCAACACGAAATACGTGCCAAATCAATACCATGTACCCGCTCATGTAATGTGAAATTGTTCTGGGACCTGTCTGATACAATTTGTGCCCATTGCACTGAGCCCATGACAGTGTATGAAGACCTCTATGGAGTTCTGCATAACCACTATGTTGTGCTATGAATACTCATGTCTAATGCACACAACATTTCACTCATATTTAACATACATGCAGTCATGTGTTGATATTCCACACATTCAAATTAGTACATCACATAAAAGCATGCACTACATATTTTTTCTATCATTAGTTCATTCATGTCGAAACATATCATTCAATGTGTATTAACATAATTCTGACATTCTTGAGCAAGTGCCTTAATTCATATTCGGGCTGAACATAGTATGTCGATCATAAATCAATGTATATAATTACTTCCATCTTTTATCACACATATATCACATAAATTAGAAGTTTAGCATGTTGTTGGTTATGTATGTCTTTTTATTAATGGCTCTTATTACCGCCAAAATCGACCATACTTGGCCTCGGAAATAATCTGGACTTAGTTCAAAAGGTCCAATTTTTATTTTTTATTTTTTTTGTAAATACCACACAAAACATCTAACACATGATTCCTTCCTTTCGAGGGCCACATGCGGTCTCAAAGCATTCGATTATAAGCCGGGTTAGAAAACCCGAGCGAGTTGTTCCTCAGCGTCCATGACTCGGACCAATATTTCAATACATTTTGGATGGTAATTTATTTTATTAAATTCTAGACTCAGCGACTTTCGTGGGAGATCCAAGAACGAATGAATCGGGTTCGGACCGAGAAAGTTATGGTAGTCAAAGTTTGTGCGACGATTCTGGGGTGTGCGGAAATTTGGGCACACCCCCGTTTGCCATTTTGCTCGGGATTTTGCCATCCCAAAACACAGTGTTAGGTCTCAGATAGTCCTGAAACCCCGTAAAACTGGTCTTTGACTATCACACAATTACAAACAAACCACCTGGCTATCTAGTCGCGAAAACCGGAAGAAACACGTGGGATGTTACCGACCCCTAGGCGGTAAATAACAGTAGGAGGAAACCTACCTCTTGTGCCATGGATTAGGGTTCTTTCTTGATGCGGGTCTGCTCGCCATAACACTCCTTCCTTTTCCTCTTTCTTTTTCCTCCTCTTCCTCCCCTTTCTTCTTCTCTTTTCTTCTTTTCCTTTTCCTCCCTTTTTCCTCCCTTCTCCCCTTTCCTTTCCTCCCTTTCTCTTCATTTCCTCCTTCTCTTTTCCACTTCCCTCCTCCTTCTCTTCTTTGCTCCACGGACCTTCTTGCTGCCTCACAAACTGATTTTGAGACCCCATATAGGCTTTAAAAGGCCATACATGGTGACACATGGCTTGCCATGTGTCCACCTGTATCAACACTATGTGTCCTGCATGCATGCCTTTGCCATGTGTATGACATGGTTTGCCATGTGTCCTCTATCTTTACCATGTGTCACCCACCTGGTTTGCCATGTGTCATCCACATGGCACAAGCCATGTATTAAGCCCGACACCGTTTTCTCGAGAAAATACGTGAAATTGAACTATCTCGGAATTGATGAAGTCGATTGGGTAACTAGATTTTGTGAGACGATTCTAACGGTGCAATCTGTTTCGCCATCTAAGATCTAGAAAAATCCCAACTTTTCTTTGGACTATTCCTGTAAACTACAATTTTGCCCCCTTTTTATCTGAAAATTTTAAATTTAAATTGCCTCATGGGTATACATTCTTGCCCGACATCGGTGTCGGGAGGATATTCCGTCTCCTTTCCCGGTATACTCCCGAATCCACCTCATGGTGGATTGGGGAGAGATTGAGGTTGACCACGAGATAAGGACCTTCGAGGAGGACCGGTGTGCATTATGGATGATCGGGATCGGGTTTTGCGTGAGCGGTAAGGCTAGTGAGGGTCTTGTAGGCGACGCCGGGTGGGTGGAGGAATTCGACGTGGGGCGCGATGACACGATGCGGGCCACCTATCCCGCTTCTTGTTTAGGGATGAAGGTGCACGTGGTTTAGTCGTTTAATACTTAAATGACTAGTTTATGCATGGCATAGTGCACGTTGCATATGCATGTGATTGGGTTGTGGTGTCTGCAAAGGCGGGACCGAGGAATTCTTTTAGAGAGGAGAATATGAGCAGGAAAAATTCTATTTTCTGAAATGGTAAATGGTAATTTAGGTCCAAAATCAGGGGCCACTGCATATCTCGGATGACCAGCTTGAACTTCATCGATGGAATGGGTCTCGCGAAATCAACTACCCGCGTCAATTTAGTCAAATTCGTAGTCGAAATTTCACGTTTTGACTTATAGAGTATTAGTTATTAAGATATGACCGGTTTGTGAAACATGTGATGTGACAAAAAGTCACACTAACACATGCCCATGTGACACATGTTGCATGATTAGTGAGAGGATGAGATGAATGAAGCATATTAAGCGTGTGTCGAAAAATCAAACTAAAAGGACAAATGGGAATTAGAGGTGAAAGAATAAGTGAATAAGACAAAAGGCACCTTCTTCTCCATTGGTATTAAGAAATGGAATGCGGTAGGTGTGGAAAAGCGGTTTTAAGAGAGAGAAAGGAGTGAATTACTCTACAGATTTCCAGTTGAATAGTCGGTTCTCATCAGGATGAAGCAAAGAGTTGTTCTACGTGACGAGGCTGCGATGTGAATAGGAATTTGGTGGAGTTAGGCAGCTCGAGGTAGGGATCTTTTTCCTACTTGGTTTATTCTTTGGCTAAGAGCCATTTTTAATGGATAGGATGTTGGGGCACACGGATGGCGCGTTGCTCAGTCTCAAAAATCTTTGAGAGGCGGTGGAGAAAAATCTCTGTGTGTGGCGAGCGGTCGTAGGAGCCTGGGGTTTCCTTTGTTCCTGTGATGATATGTTGCGTGATTTTGTGTTGGATGATTCAAAATGGTACTTGGATTGTTATTAGCGTATTGAGCTAATTTTTTGTGTTATTGATTGTGAATTGAATAACATGAATTATATGAATTAAATTTTGTTAATATATACATGTAAAATATATTAGCATGAATTGTGTGGAAATGGCATAATGCATTCCATATGCACCAGGGCACCCTGGATGGTAGGTGTTAGTGCATGACATGAAAGAAAATGAAAGAAAATGAAAGAAAAATGGAAACGGTTGTGAAAGGAATTTCAAGAAAGATTTTCCGAAGCGAAACTTGGAGGGTAGTCCAATATATTTACCGAAACTTGGTAGTGTGTTTTCGAGAACAAAAAAATCTTTTGTTTTGAAAACTGTATATTTCTCATATTGGCTTAAGTATGTGTGAGGGAGTCGGTGAAGACTTGAGACATGGGATTGGGCATGTAGACATTCAAGTAGGATCATGTATTTGCTTGAGTGTGTTTGGTTGCCATGACATGTGCACTTAGGTGGGGAGTAACCCATGTGGGAGATATCACTCTTGGGCATTGCTACCTTTGTCCCTTAGTGATCATTATTTCAGGTACAGGGACTGTTCAGGAAGAGGACGCTCATTAGATGCCGATTTTTAGAAGAAAGCCAGATTGTGGCTTTGATGTTTTTGTATAACATGTATTAAAATTTTAAATCTTAATATATGTTTGTATTAAGAGTGATGTATCAACTCTTGAACTATTGCCGATATAGTTGGATGTGACACATTAAGTATGATGTGTGGCGATATTGGTCATTTTATTCATGTATGGGTGCTCATGTTATAGAGACACAAATAATCCATGAGTTGTGGTGGTCACTTGGGACCGAGGAATGGGCTTCACATTATCCAACTCAAACGACCGAATAATGAAACATGTCAATATTAGCTACTATTTATTATTTATGTTGAATGAGATCAACACGAATATGACTCTATTTAATTTGATTATTTAAAATAATAAAAATTATAATTAATTATTCATGTTTAACACAAACAACTTATTAAATTTTTACATGTTTATTAATTTTATTATTTTCAAGAATAGTAATGTTTAATAATCTATATTTAACACAAATAACACGTTAAATAAGGTTAATTAATATAATAATTAATAATTTCCGATTTGAATTGAGTCGTATTATTAGGCACCTCAACACGAATATGACCAATTTATTAAACGTATTAGGTGGATCAACACGAATATGATCCAAACACGATTATACTCAACTCAAACCCGCAAAAATTGTGTTAAGTTAGTGTCGTGTTCACGTGTTAAATTTTATCAGTCCTAGTCATATATATATAATTTTACATATATTGAAGTTTGGAAATTTTGAATTTGGATTTTTGAATTTGGATTTTGAAAATAATGACTTGAATTTATAAATTTGATATTTGAAGATTTGCAATTTTAAATTTATAAATTTGAAATTATAAATTGGGAGACTTTAATTTTAAAATTATGTTACTTGAAATTTGAAAAGTGAAATGAATTTAGAACTTTGATTTTTATAAATTTGAGATTTGAAAATTTGCAATTTGGAATTTAGAAATTATAAATTAGAAACTGGGAGACTTGAATTTTGAAATTATGGTACTTGAAATTTGAAATTGGGGAATTGTAATTTTGAAATTGGAAACTCGAAAATTTGAAATTGAAAATTATGGGACTCTAAAATGTGAAATTATGACACTTGAATTTTGAAATTGAGAATTTTCTAATTTTGAAATTTGAGATTTGAGAAATTTAAATTGGAAATTTGAGGATTTGAATTTTAAATTAAAAACTCAAAAATTTGAAATTGGAAATTGAGGGAATTGAATTTTTTAAATTAAGATACTTGAATTTTGAAATTGAGAATTGGTAATTTTAAAATTGGAAATTAGAAATTGGAAGTTAAGTGGAAGTGGAAGGCGCGATTTTTAAATTTAAATTTAAAAAGTGAGAATTAAAATTTGAGGAACTTAAATTTTGAAGTGGGAGCACTTGAATTTTGAAGTGGTAATTTGCAATTCTAAGTGAAAACTTGAAAAATTGAAGTGAAAAGTGGGGAGTGAATTTTAAAATTGGAATTGATTTTAGAAAATGAGAATTGGGAATTTGAATTTTGGTGACACTTGAATTTTAAAGTGAAATGAAATTTAGAACTTGAATTTTAAAATTTGGGATTTGGAGGGACTTGATTTTAAAATTGAAATTAAATTTTAGAAAATGAGAATTTGAGACTTTTGAATTTTGAAATTTGGATACTTGAATTTTTAAAATTGAGAAATAATTTAAAGCTTGTTTTGAAAATTTTGGGATTTTAATAAATTAGGGTGTTGAGGGTTGTGTGTTAGGAAAAATAAATTGAATTATTAAAAAAACGCACAACCAATTTAATTAAATAAACAAAAAGCAACAATATACTTACAAGGAAAATCAAATAATAAGAATATAAATTAAATACAACAATAAATTAAATATATATACAAGACGATTAATTAAAAAATAACTATATAAAATAAAATTTTCTCTATATAAGAAAGTTGAAACTTTTACACAGTAGCTCACAGACGATTAGCACTCCCAGCTAAAATCGCACTCCAAAGTCGGATCGTCTCCCAATTGCCCGACCAAGATTACTGAGGTCATCTTATTAAACGCTAATAAGATTGGAGGCAGTAATAGCGAGCAAGTCAAAAACTTGTCCACGGCAACTTCGAGGCGGCAGTTTCGATCCTTGGAGAACTAGCGATTTCGATCCTTGTAGAAGCAACGGTGTCGATCGAAGTAGCAGCGGTGTCAAGCTTTGAAGTAGCGGCGACAAATTGGTAGGACGGTAGTCCGAGGAGGGTCGTCAGGTAGAGAGAATAATTAAAGGGATCGAAGGTAGTGAGGTTAGTAAATTTTATGACACATAGGACTGTACCAAACAGAACAAACAAGAAACTCTAATCTTATATCAAGAACTTGAAACAAACAGAAATAACTTGATCTCGGATCAGAGTTATGCTATGATACCAAATTGATGCAGAATAAGAATAATAAATTGGTCTCGAATCAAAGTTATGCTCTGATACCAAATTGATGTAGCTCGGCTACCAAAAACAATAAAATTGAAATAAAGCAAATAAAATAAACGGAAAGAAATTCTTAAGTTTTCAATATCATATCAAGTCTACCAAAGACAATAATAGGTGTTGTTATAGACTTGACAGTATCCCTAACGAGATAAATATCAAAAATCCTAGCAAATAAATCCCAAAAATCATAACAGATAAATCATAAAAACCTTAACGGATAAATCCTAAAAAGTATGATTAAATAAATAATTAATAATAATAAAAATTATAATTGAATTTGGGCTTCCTATCTCGTCTATGACTAAATATGGGCCTACTTCATGGGGCATGGAGTAAACCCATATCTAGGCTTTATACGAGATAAGGCCCAGTTCAATATATTTGTGTGTGAACCAACTGACTAATCGTACTAGAACATCGTTAAATGTTAAATGTTAAGGTTACATTGTTTTTGGTTTTTTAGGATTTATACGGTAGGAATTTGAGACATACGTAGGATTTTCTGGTGCCTATAAATAGCACCTTGTGTTGTATTTTGACAGGCGACTATAATGACAAAAACGAGGCTTTTCGTTCTGACTGATACATTTGCTTTCTTTGTACATTATTTTTAAGTAACCAAAAGTACATATCATTTGATATCGCATGCTCACTTCAGTCGAGATCGAAGTTATATTTTGTCTCGTCGGCGAGTATCGAGAGCGTAACCGATCAGGATTAGCTATTTGTTATGCATCAATTTGGTATCGAGCATAACTTCGATCGAGATACGGTTATTATTCTTGTTACTGCATCGGTGGTATCTTAGCATAAATACCAGAGTGTGCGAGAATAAGAACAACTGGCGATCTGAGATATTCCTCTTCTGATGCTGTGATCTTGGCTGCGAAATAACTTGATCTCGGATCGAAGTTATTCTCTGATACCAAATTGACGTAAGACAAAAATACTAACTTGATCTCGGATCGAAGTTATGTTGTGATGCCAAATTGATGCAGAACAAGAATAATAACTTGATCTCGGATCGAAGTTATGCTCTGATACCAAATTGACGCAAGACAAAAATACTAACTTGATCTCGGATCGAAGTTATGCTGTGATACCAAATTGATGTATCTTGGTTACGGAAAATAATAAAATTGAAAGAAAGCAAATAAAATAAATAGAACAAAGTTCTCGAGTTTTCAATATCATATCAAGTCTACCAAAAACAATAACATAAGGTGCTATTTATATGCACCTACAAAAAATCATAACAGATAAATCCCAAAAATCCTAACAGATAAATTCTAAAAAAAACCCAAACAAATAAATCCTAATAGATAAATTATAAAAACCTTAACGGATAAATCCTTAAAAGTATGATAAAATAAATAACTAATAATAATAAAAATTATAATTGAACTTGGGCTTTCTATCTCGTATAAGCCTGAATATGGAGCTTTACTCATGCCACAGTCATTCTCCAGGGGTTGAAATGAACTCGACTCTGCAGTGATCATGAAAATTTCTAAATCTATTGGCCTTTGATTAAGATCACGCCATTCTTTTGCTTACTCTTGAATATCCCATGTTGATTTTTCTTCCAAAGTCTTGGAATTTGTGGTTGAATGTTGAATGTTCTTGCTTAGAATTGGCGAACCGTGAAGAGCTTGATCGGGCTGGTGAATCGATCTAAGGGATCTTGATGTCAACTCTCTTTTCAAGCCAAACTTTGGTGTTTGATTCCAAATAGTCGATTACGGGAGGCTGTAGGGAGATCGAACCGGAACCGATAACCATCAGTCGGAGGGATCTTGATGTCCAACCTCTCTTCTTATGCCCCAAACTTGGTGTTTTGTTAGAATAAGTTGATTTCAAAGACTATCGGAGGGGGGAATCAAACACGGAACGATGCTTGACGGTATGTCGATCAATGGATGCTCTGACACGGGAGTTCGGTGATTGGGAAATCAAGGAGGCGGTGTCACGGTGACAAAGTAATAGGCGCAGGTCAAAACTTGTGCGACAACGAGAAGCAATAGCAACAGATCGATTAAACGACAGTCCGAGGAGGGTCGTCGGGTAGAGAGAATAATGAAAGGGATCGAAGGTAGTGCGGTTAGTGAACTTTGTGACATAGAGGACTGTACCAAACCGAACAAACAAGAAGCTCTGATCTTGGATCAAAAGCTTTGAAAGCAAATAAATAACTTGATGCGGATCGGTTGGTCTCTGATACAAGTGATGCGAAACAGAATAATAACTTGATCTCGGATCGAAGTTATGCTCTGATATCAAATTGATGTAGCTCAGCTACCAAGAACAATAAAATTGAAATAAAGCAAATAAAATAAACGGAACGAAATTCTTAACTTTTCAATAGCATATCAAGTCTACCAAAAACAATAACATAAGGTGCTATTTATAGGCACCAATAAAAAATCCTAATAGATAAATCCCAAAAATCATAGTAGATAAATCTTAAAAAGTATGATTAAATAAATAACAAATAATAATAAAAATTATAATTTAACTTGGGTTTTCTATCTCATCTAAGTCTAGATAATAGATTACACTCTATCTTTACATCACCATATGGCTTCAATCACTACTAGCGAAGAAGAAGCTCTGATTCTAACCCATTGGTTTCATGTCAAGCATAGAAAAAGCACCTTAAATTCATCACAGAATCTCCCAACCCCATTCTCGAGTTCCCAAATACAGGAAGATACGACTTAGAGAATTCCTGCCATGGTTTACTATGCTTTGCAAAGTGTGGCAAAGAGGAGGAAGCCATTCTATCTAATCCTCTTAAACACGAGCTTCACATCCTGCCACGATCAACAGCCTTGTCTCGCTGGCTGCAGTTTACTAGGTACGGACTTGGTTTTGATTCTTCCAGCAAAATGTATAAGATTGTTCGCATATTTTTTCGGGATTTTGATTGGACTAACCGAGGGTACGAGCTCGGCGCTGAGGTATATACCATGGGAACCGTCGGACAATGGAGAGATATAGTCCGAGTTCCTCATTATCCTCTTTACAGAAGAGGTGTATATACAAATGGAATACTGCACTGGCTGGTTAACTATGAATTCACTCAAGATGATGATTTAAAGAGCATGGTGGTTTCTTTTTGACTTCAACAAGGAATTGCTCAATCCCTCATCAGGAATTTTCCTCAAAAATTCCAACTGGTTTGAGTTGGTTGATCTAGAGGTATCTGGGGTATGGTTGATTTCTCGTTGGGAACGCATATTGAATATGAAGTGAAGGATTATGAAAAAAAGAAATGGGTGAGGAGAATAAAGTGACTTACTTCCATTAGATGGAATGCCTATCAATCAATGCATTGAAGTGGTGGGTGCAATCGGAGAAGATAAAATATTGTTGAAACACTTTGATATGTTGGTGGTTTATAGTTCAAAGACGGGGGGAGGACTAAGAAGCATACAAACTCTAAGTCGGTCATGATATGGATACACCACGAATTTATGTTTATAAAGGTAGTCTAGTTTCATTATCATTGTAATAAAGCTTTTGTTTTTATTTATTTTTTGTTTATTATTGTAACAGTGTTCTCTAATCTCTATGTTTATTTTATTTTTATTTTTTTTGTTATTGTTTTTTAAATTTGTTTTTAAGAAGAGTTTTTTAAAACATAGATGTATTCGATCTTGTTATCTAAATTTAATATTTTCTATATTATCTTTGTTTTTCAATCAAACGTGTTTTCTTGTTTTTCATAACAAAAAATTATTTACAAAAACAGTAAACAACCTTGTCATTTTCTCAAAAATTTGATGGAAAAAAATAAAAAGAAAAATAGATAAGGAAGAAGCAAAGAATAAAGATAGAGTTGAAATTGATAAATTATTTTATTTAGTATTTCAAATTTATTTTATGTATTTTAATTCATCAATGTAAAAATTAAATTAAATAATTTAAATATATATAAATATTTAATTAATTTTAATTTTATTTCATTTTCTTTGAAATTTTTCATATGAATCCTAATTCCTAAACATAAAAAAAATGGAATCACAGTCTTAAAATTTTATAGTATGACAACCATTTTTATTTAGTATGTTAAATTTGTTTTATTGATTTTAATTCATTGGTATAAAATTGAATACCCAAAAAATTAAATCATTTTACTTTGATTATATTTGTCATAATTATGAAAACAGAATCAAAGACAGCTCAAAATTTTATGAGATTTTATTTTTTAAGGTCTACCTTAATTTAATTTTATAAGTAGGAAAGGGGAAAAAAAACAGAAAAGACAAACGGACGGGACAACATGGCAGGAAAGGAGGAAAATCCAAGGGGGGGGCGGGGGTGGGATTGAGTTTTAGATTGACAAAAAAATTATAAAATTAGTTTAAATATCAAATTAATGTGAAAGTAATGCATAAATGTCAGTCATGACACAAGGGCAATTGGAATTAAAATCAAAATTTATAATAATTCTAATAATAAATGGTTAAGACAAAATAAAAATAAAGACTCAAATTTCACTGTCTGCCACAACGATAATCAATAAATTTAAAAAATTAAACGACAAATGGGCAATCGAATTAAAGAAAAAACGCGATAAGAATACTTACATTTGCCAAACACACTAGTTTGGGCATTGGTTTAACTAAAAATCTAAATTCATCATTTTTTTTCCCCACAAACATTATTTCGGTCTAAAACTCGGAGAGAATAAATGTGGTGAATATGGATCGAACACATGATCTTCAGACCTTTTAACTATTTTTAAAGATTAAACAGAAATTTTGGAAATATTGATTTATTCAGAACATAAAGTATTAAATATAATATAAATCAGCATGACTACAAAATCTTACATATGAAGGATGAAAATGTAAATTTGAGGATAAAAGGTTACAAACTTTCTTTCCAAAGTTCTTTATTTTCATGGCCTACAATATTATTCACTATTGTTTACTTGGTTTAGTTTTGGGCATGACTGAGACCATATTGTTATTGATCGAGACTTCCAACTTTTGACTGTTATAAATTTTCAAACATACACTAAAAGCTATTTTTAAAGACTAAAAACCACTTTGAACTTTGAGTTTTAAGTTCAAAATGGTGAGAGAACGAGATTTTTTTTAGTTAATTAAAATATTATAATTACTAAGAAACTCAAACTAAAAAATGATCATTATTTATTTCTTGAGATAAATTTACAATTATTCATAAATGAAAATAAAAATTAAATAATGGGATTTGTTTTTTTTTTTAAAAGAAAGATATTACAATTATCCATATGATGAAGTCTTGCGAAAAAAAATTAACTATTTATTTGTAAACAGAGAAATAAGAAAGAAAAAGATATAAGATAAGCCATTATCTAAAATTTAAATTTTTTTAAAAAAATTATATTAACTAAATTTGAACCAATCACAAAAAAGAACCAAAATAAAAAAATAACGTGACATAATAGGGTGAGAGCCCTTCTTGACTTGGGATCCTAGTTGTATTATAGTTGTATTTTCCTTGAGAGACTATACAAGAGGAGGAGAAAACTGAGATGATCACTCTTAAAGTAACACCCAAGAAATTAAAGAGAAAACTCAAACTGATCAAGATCTTCAAGATCATTCTCTCAAATTCAAAGAAGATGATGAATGCTTCAGGGGGAAAGACAGATGTAGTGCAGAATATTAATGGTAGTCATGAAGATGGAGTACTGCGTTTTGATCCAGATAATTTACCACTTGGCTATAGATTTAGTCCAACCGATACAGAACTACTTGTTTACTTAACTAGAAAGATTCATCATCAGCCACTCCCACCAAACAATATAGCACAAGTTAATCTTTATGCTCATCATCCCGAGCAACTTGCAGGTATATTCTCTATACTGATCTTGTAATTTAATTATAAAAATGATCGTATTTTTGGTCAAGATTTTGAAATGGTATGTGAGTTTTGAACTAATGTTTTTGGCGTCCTTCTATGAAAATTTCACATCTAGGGGGAATATTCATGGAAGTATTATTATTAGTGCATGCGTTGTACGTATTTAAGCATCGCTTTGTATATAGGGGTAACCAAATATATAACATGTCTCAAAGTCAGATATGGAAAGTCTGAGCTGTATGGATGTATCGCCTTGGTTAGAAATTTAAAAAATTATAAATTTAATGTTAATAATTTATCTCCTTTTCCTTCCTCTACTTCACACCTCCTCATGCGAGAGACTCAAACCTCTTGCCAGCCCCCCTTCCCTGCAATAGACATTCAAAGGATCCAAAACCATCGCTCTTTTTCTCTCTTTTTAAGTGCGATGATAATTCCAGGTTTCAGATTCAAGAGGTTTTTGTACTTTAGAGAATTTCTAGTCTATCTGATTTTTTTTTTTTTTTTTGCATTTTTTGTTGTGATAAGAAATTAGATTCTCTATGAAATCACGTAGGATTAGCAATTTTTAACGGATTTGACCGAGTTAAATCGAAAAGTCTGCCAGGTTTCACATGTGTGTTTTTTGGTTTCTTTCTTGTTGTCTATTCTGGTCGTTGTTTTTAAGAGGAGACTTCATTGCTTGGGATTTAGCTATTTGTTGCGGATCACATATTCTATTACATAACAAATATTTTTTGGATCCCATGTGTATTAATATTAATGTATTTTGAAAATTGTTAATTGATTTGGGTTCAGGAAGGTACAAGGCACAAGGGGAGAAGGAATGGTACTATTTCACTCAAGGAGAAATATACAAATAAGTAACGCCCTAAGAGATCCATTGAGATGGGGGATGGATACTGGAAGGCCACAGGGGTGGAAAAAGAGATCAAATCATGGGAGGAAGGTGGAAAGATACAGGGTACAAGAGGGCTTTGGTCTTACTGCTGAAGCATCCTGATGGAGTCAAAACCAACTGGATCATGCATGAATTCAGAGTTGCTGCTCTTCCTCCACCAACAACTGATCATCATGAGATTCTCAATGACAATAATAAGAGGGTACAATTACATACATTCATATACTGATGACCCCTTAATTTTTCCTTTATAATTCTATATATATAATGTTATAATTTTTATGTTAAATATACAAATATAATTAATAGTTCCTTGTGTTTGTTTGTGCAGTTTGATGACTATGTACTATGCAGAGTGGATAAGAACAATAGGAGTGATGGAGGATTCAAAAGATCACGGGATGATATGTTAACCTTAATACGGAAATTAACACATAATATTTCAGATCATCGAATTCAAACTCATCTCTGATAATAATAATAATATAGATTGCATACTTGATAATTGAATATCTTGTAAACAAGATCTGTTTCATACCGCATTCGATCTCTTAAGAACAGGACTGCTCATACTACCATCACATACGAAACAAATAATAGCTAAGCATTACCCGACTACTGGTCAATCTATCTTTGGATTCTTGTGGTTTTGTCTTCAAAATTAGAATGCAACTCTCAAATCCTCCTTAAAGAACACGCAGCCCATGAGAGATTTCCCTTCGCCTTATAGATCTTAAACTTTGATCTCTTTCCTTATCAAACTTTGATACATAGAATTGTTTTCCAGACTGATGGAAGAGTGCTTCACCGGCATATGAAGGGGTTTATATATAACTTATCGATAGTATAAGAGGGCCAAGAATACACGCTCAAAAACCGTTATAAACGTTTAATTAATAACTGTTTATAATAATATATTTATTATACAACTGCTTCATAATAAATTATATTTATTATAATAACTGCCTATAATAAATTCTATTTATTATACTTACCCACTCCATCAAGTGGGTAAATATCTTTATGGGTCATTTAAAAGATATCGGGTATTCTTTAATTGGTTAAATATCAGGTTAGTGGGCCACCACTTAATTTTAATGTGAAACATTCTCCCAATTTGGCCCACTAAACCGATTATGAAAACTATACGTGAATGGTTTCAATAAACTTAGAAGCCACGCCCAAAAATCATATACCATCATCAATCGCTTAGATCATAAATGCGAAGTCATGGTGGTCACATGACCATACGTCATGTTTCCTTCCATGCACCACACATCAATAACCCTTACTAACCTAATCCATAATGCCACAGCCTCAGATTTGTCTTTGTCAGACAATTCTGTTCATCAAACAATAAAACGTGCACCCATAATTGAAAACAAGAATAAAACAAAAACAATTTTAATGCGCAAATTGCCACTACATAACCACCATTCATTATCATATATGGATTACCTAAAAGGCCCATCCTCATAATATGTTCTAAATATGCCTTTGGAGGTAATCCTTTGATTAATGGATCGACAGCCATAAAGTGTGGTCTAATATTTTCAATTGACACTTGTTGTTTAATTTTTCTTTCTTTAACAACTAAATACTTTAAATCCATGTTTTTCGATCCACTAGAAAATTTGCGTCTTGAGAAAAAGCAGTTGCGGTGTTATCACAATATATTCTCGAGTTTAGCTGTAAAATTAAAATAACACCAAATACGAGACAAAATTCTGCAACCATAAAGCATGACTTGAAGCTTCAAAACAAGCAACAAACTCAGCCTCCATCGTGGATGAAGCAGTAATTGATTGTTTTTCACTCTTCCACGAGATTGCCCCATTTGCTAGCATAAAGACAAATCTTGAAGTTGACTTTAAGCTATTGACGTCACCATTATGAATCCGAGTAGCAGACAAAGCCTCTAATTATTCCGGATCTTTTATATGTGAGCATATAATCCCCTTTGTCATAAGTACCTCATCACTTTCTTTGGCTTTTCCGGTGTTAGATCTTTGGATCACTTTGATATCTTCTAACATACCTAATGGCGATATGGAGTCTTGTACATGTTTGTACATCAAACTCCCCTGGTGATGCATAAGGAATTTTCTTCATTGTCCCTTTATGACATTCCTTGGTAGCTGTTTCTTAATTGTCACCTTTCAATACTTGGTTGTGCAGATGAACATGTTGCATATTAAATCTCTCTAAAACCAGATCAAGTATATCCTTTACGAGATAAACTAGCCTCCTCGAGATGGTCTAAGATGTGATTTTGATATATGGTTACTCTTCCCATATCGACCATATGAAAGTTTTAGAGATATTCCTTGGTTTCACCTAATAAACCAAGATCACTTGCTAGCAAGCAAAATATCATCCACCATACGTTATCGGAAATATAAACTTATACTAACATAGATATATACAACGATCCAACAATGTTCTCTTTAAATCAGAAAGATGTAATGGTATTATTAAACTTAATATACCATTGTCCTAGAGAAAACTGTTTTAAGGCAGTAAATGAATTTCTTTAATTTGCAAACTAAGTGTTCATTTCCTTTCCTTTGTAGAACCCTTCAGTTCATATGAATATCTTCATCAAATTCCATTTAAGAATGCGGTTTTCACATCCATTTTGATGTAACTCTAATAAAAATAGGCTCTGAAAGTGCCGTGATGATTCTAAAGCGATCTTTCTTGGAAAGCTGGAGAAAATGTATCTTTGTAATCAATACCTTCCTTTTGAGTGAAACCTTTGGCCTAAGTCTGGCCTTAAATCGTTAAATGTGCCTTTAGCATCGCTTTGTCTTAAGACCCATTTACAGTCGACGGGTTTACAAGCGTAAGCGATTGATGAGATCCCCGAACACCAGTTATGGGCCGTAGATTTCAACTCTTCACCATAAACTTCCATCCATTTTCAAATCATCACTTTCCACTTGGCTTATGAAAGCGAAACCGGATCTTCCCTTATCTGATAATAAAATCGATTCACGTAAATACACCCATGTCATCTGTAATGGTAGGTCTCCTTTCTCTTTGAGATCTCCTCAAAGGTGGGATTGTCAGTGGCTCTCCCAACATTTTCAATGGCAATATTTTACGGTGGTAATGAACCATCTCTATTATGTTGCTCATTTCCTCAGCTTATTGAACGAGGTTAGGAGACGATAATTTCTTGAGGCAGAAAGTGGTGGGGTATCCCACTCTTATCTCTTGACATCTACCTTTCTTGGTTCATTACTCCACAGATTGAAGGAATTTTCATTAATTAAGCCCACGTTTTGAACCAAGGCTGATCTGGGGGTTATCAAAGCTTGTGCAAATTCACGTTCAAGGAATTTTATATAACCATCATAAAATACCCGAACCAAGCGTGTAAATTTAACATCAAACTTAATTGTCCAGAACTGAATAAAACATAATATCCAGTAGCATCTATTTTGGACAAGGAAACTAAATTCCTAGAGATAGAAGGTACATAAAAAGTGTTTAAAAGATCCATCCGATGACCTATCTCTAATAGTAAGATATAGGTACCAACAGCTATCACTCTAACCTTGAGACGGTTTCCCATATAGAGGAACTTTTCACCTTCCTTTGGTTTCCTGGTTGTAAGGAATCCTTACATTAACTTAGTCACATGAGTTGTGGCTCCAGAATCAATCCACCAAGTATTTGAAGGAACTTGACAGTTGGATTCACATAACATACAAAAAGATTTATACCTCTCTTTTCGAACCATGCTGCGGCGTCAGTCCTTCTTTAAATGCTGCCTACAAAAGTAGCAACTTCAAGTGAATTTTCCATCATGACTCGGCTACCTTCCCCGGTCCACTTTTCTTAGGTGGAAAGTTCTTTCCCTTTTCTTCCTTTCTTCTTCACTGACTCCATGAGATTCTGACAAAAGCGAATTATGTCCTTCTTATCTTAATCTCACTTCCTCTTGTATACTTTCTTGGTGAGCTCATTGAGTTCCCTTGATTCTGTTAGTATTATAGTGGTTGAATGGAATGGCTGTGGAAGTGAGTTAAGGACAAAGTATGCAGAAGGACTCATCCATACCATGCCTAGTGCCTTAAGCTTTGCGGCCTTTTCAATCATGTTTTAAAATATGTTCTTTGAATACCTTTGACCATCATATTTCATGGTGGTCGGTCGATTACATCAATGTACTGTGAGGACTTATCGGCGCCTTTGAAGCGCTCTCAACATATTTCGAAATTTAGGGGCAAACTCGGTTTTGAGGGAGAGAGATGTGATATTGTGGCAATAATCATTCTCTAAACATCCTCTTTGATGCATTTGGATCTTTGCAGGGCTTTTGATTGTTCACTTGCTCAATCTTGTCATCAGTAGCAGGAAGTTTATCAGTTATTAAGCCGAGTCAAGATCCAATACCTTGGTGAGAATTGAACCCTTTCATACCATTTAGAAAAGTTCGACCCATCAAAGCGGTCATTTGAATCTCTGAGAGTGTAAAGAAGTGGGGCTGTACAAAATAGAATAATGCTCTAATAAGGCCTCAGTATAAATAAATGTGATAGGCTATTGATATCATTAAAATTCTCCTTTGGGTGAATTTTAACATATCGATGTTCGCGGAGACTTAAAACACCTTACTATTTTGTGTCATTTATATGTTACCTTTGGGTATCCATTTTACCTTTCTCAGCAACACAAAATAAAACCATTAATTAATAATTAGCAGAAATTGACTCTCCTTTGGGTTAGTCTCATTCTCCTAATTATAAAGAGAATTATTAAGAATTTTATAAGTCTCCCTTTATTCCTTTTATGCAATTCTATAAATACAAGGCTCACTAATTTAGGTTACTTTGGCAACTATCTAAATTAGTTAACCTTACATTTATAAATTGTCATTTGAATAAAATTTCTAAGATGAAATTAATTCTTTATTTGAGTTAAAAAATCAGGGAAATAGTATCTTTAATAATCATCGATTCAATAATCAATCATAATAAAATCAAAAGAAATCGACATTCATCAAATAATAATTTCACAAGGTTCAAATCATAGGATATATGGACATCTTAAAAGAGTTCCGATTTCATATGCAAATAAGTGATAATGACGATCGGCTAGCAGTCTTTGTGATTCTATATTTATCCTTTGTGAAGCTTCTAATCGATATCTGACGCTAAGCGGCCCGATGTCGGCGCCCGACAATGGCTCTGACGGTCAGGATGCGTGACTAAGCGCCTCACCAACATTGATCCAGCCAGCGTTGCAAGGAAAAATAAAAAATCTTCCTTCTACGCATTTAGGCCAGTCTTTATTTAAAATTTTTTATTTTTTTATTCATTTTAGTGAGACGAATTAATCGAAGATAAATCTCAAAATTTAATCTTTATAAAACAATGATTCTGAATATTTAAATTCAATCTAGCTCTGATACCAATTGTTGCTTATATACGGAAATTAACACATATTTGGATCATCGAATTCAAACTCATCTCTACGATAATAATATAGATTACATACTTGATAATTGAATATCTTAGAAACAAGATGCGTTCAAACCGGATCTTGATGTAAACGGGGATCTATTCATACGGATCATCAAGCATCTGAAACAAATAATAGCGGAAGCATCATGGATCTCCATTGGTCGATCTATCTTTGGATTCTTGTGGTTTTGTCTTGAAATTAGAATCTTATTTCAATCTCATTTGAAGAACACCTTATTGTAGAGATTCACTTGGATTTATGAATCTTAAATCATGATCTCTTGTACTCATTATGTTTTGATCTGTAGAATTGTTTTACGTAATTGATGGAAGAGTGCTCTCACTTTGCTTTATATGAAGGGGTTTATATATAACTTATTGATGAAGAAGGGCCAGAATACACGTTCAAAACCGATATAGCGTTTAATTCGAATAAGCATTGCATAATAAATTATATTTATTATAAATAACCGTTCATATAATAAATTATATTTAGTATAAATAACGTTAACTATAATAAATTCTATTTATTATAATTTACCCACTCATGAGGTAAATATATCTTTTATAGAGTTTAAAAAAGATAGTGGGTGATATGCTTTTAATTGGGTAAATCTTTAGTTAGTCGTGCCAGCCAATTTTAATGTGGAAATAACATGATAAGCCTACGAATATTGATATTAATTCATCAACCTCAGCCTCTAAGATTCCAAACCTTCAGTTTAACCCTGCTAAGGCCATTAATGCTCAGCTCACAGCTAGCCCTGGAATTCAACATGTAGAAGAGTACAACAATCCCTTTGTTAATATTCCTCAGAGACTCCAAAGTCAACAACAACAAGAGCAGCCACAGCCAATTGTTCAAATACCAGAAGTTTCCAGTGCGTATATATCCAGAATTAACAACCTTCCAGTTCTTCCTCCTGCTGGTCATGTAGATGCTTTTTTGCATAGAGATTCCGAAAGATTATGGGATGAGCCTACGAGCTTGATGTATCAAAGCTCAAGCTCTAGATTCCAAAACTTCAGGCAGGCCAATGATCAGCTCACAACTAGTAGTGGAATGGAATATGTAGAAAAGTTCATTGATCATTCACAGATACAACCGTTTGTTAATATTCCTCCAGAGATTCCAAAATCAGCAAGAACAGCAACAGCTACAGCCACTGTTCAAATGCCTCAAGTTTCAAATGCATGTGCTGTGTTTCGCAGAATAACCTTCCGTTCTTCCTCGGCTGGTGTAGATGTTTCATGGAGATTCTGAAAGATTATGGGATGATCACTCGAAGAACGATGCATCAAGCTCAAGCACTATGATTCCGAAACTTAAGCATAGCCCTGATGACGCAGAGAATCAGCTCACAGTCAGCGGTGGAGTGGATTATGTAGAAGAGTACTGGACTTGTTCTGAATACAACCTGTTTGATAATATTCCTTACAGACTCCAAAATCAACATGAACAGCAACAGCAGCAGTCCTGCAAATATGGGAGGCAATGTTACTGGGAATGAATTCAACCACACTGCCAATGCCAAGAGACAGCTCCAACCCAGTTCTTGATAACCATTTTTTTCTTACCCCACACCAATGTAATGGCCCTTAATTTGTAGATATTTTTTGTTTACATTATATAAAATTCCATCTTTCATAGTTGTCAGTCGGTTCTATTTTTGTTTTAGTATTTTACATTTGTTGTTATTTAGATTTTTTTTTTAAAATCAAATTCAAATATGACTTTTTTTTACCATGTTAATTTAGAAATAAAAAATTAACATTTCTATATAATTTACAGTTACAAAATTGATTAATATAATTACAAATATAAATTTTAACAAAGTTATTTATGAAAAAGACATACCTTCTTATCAAGTTCTGAGACGGAAGACTAATAATCATTTTCATGAAAAGTTGCTTAATTATATTGTCAGTTGTACCTTCTTATCAATACCAATTTCACCTCTCAACCTACAAATGATAAATTTGTGTCTTTGCTTCTTTCTGTTTTCTTTTTAGGTATTTTTAAAATCTTTTATGATTCCGTTGTTTCTCTCTCTTTATTTGTTTTATTTAGATTATAATTAATGATCTTTGAATAAATTAAGTGGTCAATGAACATGTGGGTGCATTCGAAAAACCTAAATGATATCCAAAACAGAAAAGGCACAACAGTCACACAAGTATCCTAAAATCTAGCTCAGGGCTATATAAGTCTTCAAATATCGGACTCCTCAGCATCCATATGTCGGCCACCTCCAAAACGCTCTTAAACATGGATATAGTCCATCAATAGACATTTATCCTAATCACTAGCTCGGTTGAAGAGCAAACAATGAGCAATAAGGCTCTAATCAAACACACAATCGAGAAAGATAGATCCAAGGCTAAGGATTTAGAGATAAGGAGATACATGTGTGTCCCACATAAACATGCAACATTCAATCGAGTAGGTGAGAGATAGTCATTCAACAGTCAGTCATGCAAAGCACCGGTACATCATCCATATCTACACATAATCTAAGAATGAATATAAGTCTATAAGATGAGCAAGGTGAATATATAACAAGAACAACATGCTAAAAGAGGTGATCGATATGAATATACAATGGAGAGAATCAACATGTCAAAGCAAATGAGATAACCAATCAATTAAAACTGTACATGTGTTTGGATGAATAGAGTAATCATATAACAAGGAGGAGTCAACATGCTCTAATAAATAAAATATCCAACCAATATAAACAACTAGATAGTATACATGAAAATAATGAGATAAAATATCAAATAGTGAGAGAAAGTCAACATGCTATGAGAATAGTTAAGCAAAACAATCAACACATCAAAATAAGTGGAATATATTGTAGTTCTTCGTGTTCGTTCAAAAACCATAAACAAAAATTATGAAGGAAACAAACCTGCAGTACAAACAAATAATTAGAAAGTAGATCCGAGCCCAACGAAAACGTTAACGTTGTGTCCTTAAGATGAATTTGGCCCCTCAATTTGTACTGAGGATAGTGGTCAATCGTCTCCCATGATAGAACGGATCTCGTTCCTCCGAGCGGTACGTAGTCGGAGGACTCTGACGAACTCAATTATTTTTTTAGAACAATCGCACAAAATGAATGATATGCAGTGAAGTGAGATTTTTCGTTAGTTTTTATCCATTTGAAAAAGCGGGAGTAAATATATAAGCCAAGAAGTGTCTCCATGAGTAGACATGTTGGTTCAAAAAAATTGTACCAAACAACGTGTGTTAGGAAAAATGAGCAGGTAAATTGGACTGAGCAGAAATGAAGTAGAAGTAGAACGGAAGGAGACGACTGCTTGTGTGTGCGGCTCGTGGGGGACAGGCCTGGCAGCGTGGGTCGCCTCCGCCCCGCAAAGGTGGTGCCCCTTTGGGTCGAGCCATTTGAGAGGCTTAACTATTTATACCCATTTCCTCCTTGTTTCCTATTCGATGTGGGACACACTTTTCATTCGACTTTATGGGTTTTGTGGATTAAAGTCGACGATCCCCACATGAATGAAAAGTTCTGATATCAATATAAAATTGTATGCATGAAGGATGCAAAGTCAGATTATTCCATGAAGCGTTGCATCGGGATAACTAATCTGAGACTTTGGAACTTTTCTTAGTGAAACTGTGGGCTTACTCGGTCGATCAATAGACTTGATGCTTTAATTAATTGACCTTCATTGTAAGCCTAGACAATAGAAATCACATAACTTTTTCCGAACAAATTGGTTCTCTTGTTGTGTTCGTTTTGGCCATGAACGCTGGTCTCATGAGTGTTTTAGAGAATTATTTGCAATTCTCACGAAGCGACCCTCACTTCACACTCACACAGGTGATTCACGAATATAGTTTCATAATCATTAAAAGCTTTTGCTTAACCTTCACATATTAATAATGTCTTTATCCTGGAATGGGTAAAACAAATTAGATAGTACTCTATACTGTCTTCATAACTTAGTTGTCCCTTTGAACTGAATCACAGGATCCCAGTCAACTAGGTAGGGTGTCAAACTATGATGAAACATTTAGGGCCTTAAACCATTCATAATGTTTTACAACTATCTCTCTAGTTAGGCCTTTTGTCGATGGATCCACAATATTATCTTTTGACTTCACATAGTGATGGTGATAATTCCACTAGAAAGTTGTCTTCTTGTGTCATGTCTTCGACGTATGTGTCGAGACTTAAGACTATACATGACATTCCTTGCCCTTCCTATTCTTGTGACTATCACAATGTATACTATCACAGTAGACCTTGGTTTAGGCTAATTAGGAATATCTTCAAGAAATTTCGAAGCCACTCGGCTTCTTCAAACTTTATCGATGATGGTCTGATTAGTAGTGGATCTGTAATCTGAAAGTTTGTTTGGATGATTTAAAGATATAGCCCCACAGTGTGAATACAAATCCACTTGTTGATTTTGTGTCTTTAGTGCTGGTTATCGATTTGCATCACGGTATCCTTCGAAATCTTGCCAGGATATTACAATGTAATGCAAAGCATAATCTTGAAGTATGCCTTAAGTAGCCCAATAAGCGTTCATAGCTTTCATTGTTTTCATTTTGAATTTGCTTTATCATCGACAGCTTGCTAACACGCCCGCGAAGCTATGTACGGCCTAAATCTGATTCATGACATACATTAAGCGCTAGTATGCTAGCATACTCATTTTGGCTTTGTTTTCACTAGTATTCTTAGAAGATGTAAATTAACATCTTCTCCGAAGTCTTCTTGGTACAATATCTAGATTCTTGCACTTTCGAATCATTTCAATATAATGGGATTGTGATAGAGCCTAATCCTCCCGGATGTCTTATGGATTTTAGCACAAATAACATCAGTGACCCCATATCTTTCATTTCAAATTTACTTGCAAGCAAGCATTTGATTTTCTTAATAGTCTCACCATCACTGCCTGTTATAAGCATATCGTCTACATATAGACATAAAATGGCAAGCAATTATGAGTTTGCTTAACATATACACATTTATCACACTCATTAATCTTGAAACCATTCGACAACATGACTTCGTCGAATTTAGCATGCCATTGCTTTGGTGCTTGTTTCAATCCATAGAGTGACTTGATAAGCTGATATACTTTCTGCTCTTGTCCAAGAACAATGAACCCTTCGGGTTGTTCCAAATCTCCGTTTAAGAAGGCCGTTTTCACATCCATTTGATGGATTTCAAGATTATACATTGCTGCTATAGCAATTAGCATCCTTATAGATGTAATTCTAGTAACAGGTGAATAAGTATCAAAATAATCAAGACCTTCTCGTTGCTTGTATCCTTTTACTGCAAACTGGCATATATTATCAATAGCACCATACGCTTTCATTTTCCTCTTGAAAATCCACTTACATTGTAGTGGTTTATTACCGGGGAGAAGGTAAACCAATTTCCATGTATGATTTGTGAGATGGATTGAGCTTATTTATTGATGGCTTCTTTTTTCGAGCGGGGCTTACGGTGAAGTCATAGATTCTTTGAATGTCAAGGCTCATTTTTCCAACATATACGTTAGAAATCGGAGTCCCAGAGCGTGGAAGTCCTTTGTCTTTTACTCGTCTAGGTTCATCCTCAGTTGGATTTGCCGGACATAAAATCTGAGGCCTCTTATTATTATCAATTGACTCATATACTATGTTATACGAATATATTTTCAAAAGAGCAGGCGTCAGCGGATCAATGATCGTATTGACATGTATGTCTAGGATCTCGACTTGTGAACAAGAAAGCGATATACATTGCTATTCGAGTGTCACGCCAGAATCGGTCCGACCAGGTGGCGGATCGAGCAGGTTCAGGAACAGCGAGACGAAATCTTTAGGACTCTTTACGATTTTTTTTTTTTTAGAAAGCCAGCGGCGCGTGGGTTATGGCCCACATCTTATAACGAATCAAAGACTACCACTTAGAAGTGGTGTCCATCCAAAATCTATGCATATCTTGAGTCCATTTACAAATACAAAACTTTGCTTTTACATTGCAATGTCGAGCACGGAACCTACATGTAGTGAACCCTTACAAGTGTGTTGGCCCTGTATGCGGATGTTTGCTGACGTCTTCTCTGGCCTGCAGTTAAACCGTGCTAAGCTTTGCAGCAGTAGGAAACATATCTTATAACCTCTGAGATGCATACTTATACACAGATTATAATAAGTGTATAACCATACTGATATCAAAATTTCATGCATTCATAACATGGTTCCTCTGATACTTAAGCTCTATAACAGGCTTATGTTTATTAGGACTCATTAGGAATTCTGAGGCTTATTCTTATGTAGGACTTATAATAGACTTATTTGATCGGGACTCAGTAGGAATTCTGAGAACTTATCTTATACGGGACCTACTTATAACATACTTACATTCATTCGCAGGGACTCATTAGGAATTCTGAGAACTTATCTTATGTCTACTTATACGGACTTACCTTCATTCGGGCTCAGTAGGAGTTCTGGAGACATCTTATACGGGACTTCTACTTATGCTACGGGTTTACGCCGGAGGTGCCGTGGGTATCCAGTTACGGGCATTAATGCGGTATTCGGAACTTATTCTTATCACGAAGTACTTGTAAGTACTACGAAACTTATCTGAGTGCCATTATCTTACTTGTACTAAAGTATATCTACGGAACTTATCTTTTGGTATTTACGAGCACATACAGGTATTTCGGATCTTATACGTGTTTTCTGAGAGCTTACACATGTATTTCAGATCTCATACATGTATTACAGAATTTATAATTGTCTTACAGATCTTATACTTGTGCGAAGGTACCCGTAGGTACAATAAGTCAGAACTAATCATAATCGTATCACATACAGGGTTAGATCAGACGTATGCAGATACATATCAGGTATGGACATTAGTCCAGAGCAGGTACATATACTTATTTTACGGATACGAGAGTACCCTTAGGTACTACTGGACTTATACTTGTTTTACCGATACGGGAGTACCCGTGGGTAATACAAAGCTTATGCATGTTCTTTGAGGCAAAGTACCCTTGGGTGCACTCTGGAATATACTTATGTTCGTCGAGTACGTGGGTACTCTGGAACTTATCAAATCTGGGAATACGTAGGTACCCGCAGAACTGTCGGTTACAAAATTACGTAGGTACCACGGGAATTTAATCGAATCTGAAGTACCCACCAGGTACTCTGAGCGTGATGAAATCTGAGAGTACCCATAGGTACTCTGAACTAATCGAATCTGAGGACGGAACTTATTCGGATCAGGAGACCGAACTTATTCGAATCTGGGGTGTCGAGAAAGCGGAACTTATTCGAATCTTGGAGTACATAGGTACTACGCAACTTATCTGACGGGAGTACCCATAGGGTACTCTGAGGACTTGTCCGGATACAAGATGGGAACTTGCACGTATCACGGGAGTACGTAGGTGCTACTGAACCTCCGGTCGAGGACTTATTGGTGCATAAGTACCCACATTAGGTACTCACGGACCATTAAATCTGGGAGTACCCCCAGGTACTCACGGAACTTATCAGTCGGGACTTAATCGAGAGGCGGAGTTAATCGAGGCGGGGCGTACCCACATAGGTACTCTGAGAACTAAATGAGACGAAACGAACTTAATTAAATACGGGAGTACGTGAGTCCTCTGAGAACATTTTCGAATCTGAAGTACCAGTAGGTACTACGAGGCTTAATCGAGGAGGCAGGGTACCGAAGTAGGTACTACATAACTTATTCGGAAGACAGGACTTGTCGGATACGAGTACGTAGGTACTGCAGAACTTATCGGATACAGGGAGTACGTAGGTACTACGGAGACGGTCGGATGAGTTGGATCTTTACTCTTATTCTTTATTCAGTGTCTTATCATATGTCTGTCTGACTACCTAGACCAATTATAAGAAATGAGTAGGACGCAGTACAATAAGTACCCAAAGGTCACGATCACGATCTTGGGGTGCCATAGCATAACGAAGTCTTAGAAATCTTGAATAGGAGTGTCGTTAACACTAATCGGGACAAGAGTGTCGTGCCCAATCGAGATGCAGAGTCTTGTCCAGTCTTGGGAGCACTAATCGGGGCCGTCCACTCATTCATTCGTTGGTCCTAGGTAGTCATATGATCATATATCTTTCATATATTCTTGTTCCTCTATGAATCATCTTTACTCATAAGTGGAATCATTCCCGTCGGATGAATCAGGCTTCGAGTTATGGCATTTTCATGCCCTGACTAGTCGGTTCTAGATTTTACACTCGGGACTGTTTGTATTACTCATTTTTTTGGGGTCTTAACTTCATATTTTGACAATATGTCCTTATACTCCTTTAAATATAAGGTGCTAAGGGTTCTATTCCAACTGGAATCACCCAATTAGACACTTAGGAACTTGAAGATACGTCAGAAACATCCCGGTTCTCCTATGTTCAAAAGCTGGAACCAAGAATTTGGCTTGCATGGTCCCACTTTGAGTGAATTTTAGACTATCTAGAGTCAGAATTTGGAGATACTTATTAAATATGGTTTTGTTCTTGAGTCTATTTTAAGTGGCCCTTGAATCACTCAAATCGGATAAGAAATGAGGAAGTTATGGTAAAAATACAAAAACTGGTGGAAACGGGAAAACCGGAACGAGGTTGTACCAGTACAAGCTCAAGTTGTACCCAGTACAACAGCCAAAATGACCGAACCGAAATTTATTGCGGTCCTGGCTCGAAGTTGTACGGTGCTAATCCCAGTGCCCAGAATGGGTATTTTCTCTCCTTTAATACACTTTCACCCTTAGATATCATAATACATCCTTAAATGCAAAACTAACATGGAAATCCTCTATGACTCCACAAACACTTTAAATTGCAAAAGAATCACAAGGTTGATGCCAAGAATTTCACCCAATTCTACAAATCCTTGGAATTTTGAAGGATTCCCTTATCCACTCACATTATGAGCTAGGGCTTGTCAACCAAACTTCCTTAAATGCAGAGTTATAATGTTTGCTAGCAAAACCCCAGAGATGGGAATCAAAATTAATGTTCAATGAAACCACTGGCAATCCCATACTGGTAATTCTTATACCAAACATGCTAAAATCCATGGTTTCCCATACCAGGTCAAACATCCATACCTTTGCTTGCTCCTCCTCCTTCCTCTTCTTCTTCTTTCTCTTCTTCTCCTTGGCTCTTCTACTGAATTCCCCCCTCGGAATGAGACCAATTTTGGTCTTTAAAACATGGATTTGTTAAGGCCTTGTTTAGCCCTAGACAAAAACCAATTTTTGGTTTTTAAATTTTCTTTATTTTCTTTTTGGCCCATAACTCTTTCTATTTATAAACAAACTCCCTTATTTCATTTGGCCTCAAATCTTGTCAAACTATGACTTTTGGCCCCCTTTTTGGACAAATTACAATTTTGTCCTTAAATCTTGTAAATTCCAGGGTCTCACAGTTTCCGTGTTTTAGCATTTAACTCGCTGATTAGTCAAGCTTAAAATACCACCAAACATGTCGAAAACAACTAGGGTATATTTGAGTCACATGAGCATGTCGGAAGTAAAAACCACGATCAAGTCTTTAGTCCTACCTTAACCTTTTGAAGCAGGAACATAGCCTTAATAAACACCCCACACTTTGAGATTATTCAAGTTAGGCATTACGCTCCATTTCTCATCACCGGGTTTGTTGTGTCTTTCTATGGGGTACTATTTAAAAATAAATTCATAGTCAAAAGCGGTTCCCCATGGGTGCGTAGTAAAAGCAAGAACTATTCAACAATGCGTATTATTCCCTTTAAAGCGGAATTTTCACTTCCTTTCCATTAGATTGTGGTGTATAAAGGCTTGATCATTTAGTGAATGATACTAACTCGTCTGAAATTTCCTCAGCGGAAATTCATATTCACCTCCCCTGTCACTCCTTATGATTTTTAATTTTCTTGTTCAACTGAGTTTCAATTTCGTCTTAAGATTGTAGTTCTTCGTGTTTGTTGAACGAGAAGCAAAATTATGAAGAAGCGAACACAGTACAAACAAAAAAATAGAAAGCGAATCAGGTAACAACGTTGTGTCCTTAAGACGAATTTGGCCCCTCAATTTGTACCGAGGATAGTGATCAATCGTCTCCCAGGATAGACATGTTGGTTCAAAAAAATTGTACCCGAACAAACGTGCGATTGGAAAAATAAAAGCTTAGATAGAATTGGACCGACCCGGCCGTGGTAGACGGATGGGCTATTAGCGCTGGCAAGGTGTCAGTTGACAACGATCAACTCGCGAATACTTCGTGGATCTTGCGTGGCAGAGCACCACTTTCGAAAATCGAGCGAGAGTCTCCTTCACATGCGGGAGGCTCTGCCACGAATCTGACGTGTCCCCAACGATTCAATATGACCTACAGGGGTCTATGAATAAAATAATGGCAGCCAGATTTACATAATACTCACAAAATATATATCAATGATCTATTACATGGTTGAGTTTTACATTACTCTTCGGCTTCTCATTAAGCCCCATGAAACTCACCCAATACATGTGTTATCACAATCAAAGCCCTGAGTCGGCTTTCTTCTCGAAATGACCTCTGTGAGGCCGCCTTCCCGATCCTCCTATTACTGAAATGGTGATCCCTCATTGGTGTGACGAAAACCCGATAGAATAATTTCCTACATGGGTTGCCTCCGCTAAGTGCTGTGCCAATGCGATCGAGCACATTGAATGAGTGCGCGATCTCAACATGTGATTATCTACATGTCATGGATGAGAATGTGACTCACCCTATCCCATATCAGGAATCCCTCAAGACCTATCCCACACATGCAAGTTGCCAGAAGTATGAACTCTTGTCTGTTTTATGATGGCTCAACCACCAAGTTACTCTTAATCTTTTCATTTTCATTGCAACCACATTGCCTCGAGTCCTCATTTGACTCCTCGAGCATGCATTTTGCCATGAATGAAAATTGTTTCCAAACAAGGTATTTGTTTTTAACTAGCGTGGACAACCCTCGATATCGAAAATAATTAGACCGGTTTCCAGATAATCTATTTTGTGGACATACCCTGGAGTGTATATCAATTGGCGACTCTATTGATTGATATTATATGAAACAGATGTATATCAATTGGGCAGACTCCGACGATTGATATTATATGGACAACCCTCCTATGTATATCAATTGGGCAGACTTCGACAATTGATATTATATGGACAACCCTCGGGTATAGTGGACACACTCCGATGTGCTTAATATTGTTAGTCAACCCTCGAACAATTCTCTCGAAACCACCTACATGCACTCACTCCTATTGTTCTAGAAAGTGCCCACACAGAGTATATGAAATACAATTAGCCATTACCATTTTCTTAACCGTGCGACTCATTTGGACGTTGTCTTGATAATCAAGCTCACTAATCAACACCCTACGCGATGTTGATCTACAACTATGTATAGAACCTTTTGTCAAACACCTAACCACAATCGATCTCATGACTACTCTTACTCACACTAATTTCTAGGTGCAGTGCATATGAATGCATGATGCCAATTCCAACACATTCATGTGCTAATATGTTCACGTACCTTATATGTGCTTCGCAATTAAATCACATAAAACATGTTATGCAAATTCAAATCGATTTCTACACCCAAGTAGCTCACATGGGGTACAATTAACGACCCGCAAGCGATTCATTTTGAATCACTTTCTGACCATGCACATTTTCACTCGAAAAATAATTTCGTGTTACTATTCATGTGAAACGGTAAACCCTTGGAGTTCTTGTTCCACGACCACTCAAATAATTTTCTCACTCGGTTCAAAGCTTTGAGATAGAGTCTCTGTTAAACAAACCTCGAACATTCTGACCATTTTACATGGCTCTAGCGAAGATTAACACAAGTAGGAAAGATCCTTTACCTCGTGGGGTTTGAATGAGAAACAGAGATTTTCAATCTTGCAGCGTAGCTCTTATCGCGTAGATCCTTTGCCTTGGCCAGACAAAAATCCTACGGTCAGATTTTCTATATAATCGAGAAAGAAAATAGAAAAGAAATAATAAAAATTAAAAAATCTCTTTTGCACGCCCTTTGTCTCTCCCGTCCGTCTCCTCCCACCAGTTTGACTTTTATACTCTCTTTTTTCTTTTATTATTATTATTATTATTATTATTATTATTATTATTATTATTATTATTATTATTATTATTATTATTATTTTGATATGATTAATAACTAACTTTTATTGAATCGTTTTTATCCGAAACAATTTATTTCTTTTAGTTCACTTTATTTTAAATGAACTTAGCAATAGTTCACGACTTGAGATTTTACGTAAAAATCTAGTCCTAAGTCATTGACTGACCTATCACCCGAGAAAATCGTAAAATATTAGGTGTCTCATAATTCATGAAACTTTTACGGGTCACTAGATTTTGCTTGAAGCGAATTTATGGCGCGGTCAGTTTCATCATCAAAGATCTAGAGAATTTTGATTTTGGCCAGAGTACCGTTCACAGTTTTTCGAAAAAAAATTGAATTTTCTCGGGTTTACGGACGGCGGCCTTGGCGATAAGAGGACTCAAGCTACAGCTTAGCGTAGGTCCTCTCCCTTCCACAAAAAGTGGGGTGCCCCTTTGGGTCGAACCCGTTTGAGGCTCAACTATTTAAACCCATTTCCCTCACTTTGTTTCTGTCGATGTGGGACACTTCATTCATATGGGTTTGTGGATTGAAGTCACGACATATATTCTGATAGTAGTAATAAGTGTAAAGTGATAGTCAACATTACAAGAACTAAGGTTGCGTTTGTTTTTTCACTTAATCTTTGAATAGAACTTTTTAAGCTTAATCTTTGAATAGTCTTAATAGCATTAAGTATTAAGTTTGTTTAACATTAGGTAGTGAGTAGGGATGACAAACGGAACAAATTATTTTAGAGTTCTGTCCTTGCTCTTAATAGCACATGTTTAATTATTTTAATCGGGTTTTTTAATGGGTTTTGAGTTTATTTTCTCCATCGGAAATCTGGGTCCAGTATTGTTACTCTCTGTAAAACCAGAGAAAAATTAGAAGTACAAAAAATGGCAAAATGTTAATAAAAATAATAAATTGTCATAAGGGTTTAGGGAAGTTTAGAAAATTCACTAGATCTCGGATAACGAAAGCAATTTCTTATTTCATTAAATTCGTCTCAGAGTTTAATCTTTCTAAAGTTCGTGGTCTGAGACAAATGGAATTTTTCGATTTTACGGGTGATAAGTTACCGATAACTCCAGGGCGAGATTTTTTCGATTTCGAGACGAAACGGACCTGAGAATGAAGCAATATGAACCATATATCCAAAATAATAATAATAAGCCCCTTAGATTATATTTTAAAAATATTTTTATTATTTTATTTTATACTTCAATATAATAATAATTATTATTATAATGTTTTTAAATAAATAATTTATAAAATTCATAATATTTTTATTTTTATGAAAAATATTAATTTTAATATAATAAAAATAAAAAAGCAAATATAAAAAATTAAAATTTAAGAAATAAAACCAAATAAATGTCTATGAGGAGAAGTTTGAGGAATTTTCTCATCTCATACATACTGTTTAATTTTTTAAATGAGACAAGATTTAAGGTGAAAAAAATAAGAAGAGATTAGGATGGGACGCCACGAGTCGAACCCTCTAGTTGTCATTCCTAGTAGTGTGTATTCTTTAGGCTGTAACTTTGTTAGACTGATGATTGAGTTTTAACACATTTTGTGGAAAATAGGCACTGAATAAAAGCCAAATATTTTTTCACTTTTTCCTGACCCGAGGAACTTTTGAGGTACTGTAGTATTGCAAGAGTTTAAAAAACAAACATGGCAGCTTAATCTTCGAAAATGACCAGTTTCGACGTCAGTCGAAAAATATTGTGCTTTAAGTGGCCTTAACAAAATGAGTAAAGCGTGTGCGTAAGTCGATCAATAATATTAATATTACAACAATCAAGCGTGTGAAAGGTCTGATCAACAAATCAAACTCTCAATATGATACGATAATCAAGTATACAAAAACACCAGTCAGTCTATCAATTGACTAATCCCAAAAAGTCAAAACCCAATTTGTATTCAAGCTTATTATCCACTATCACACAGTCGTGTATTTATTAATTTTTGTATTTTTTGGCTTTATGCATTTCCCACTTAAAATGCGAGACTCGTTTTTATTTTTGAAAAACCATTTTAAAAACGGTTTCGAGTCACTACTTATTTTTGTTTTATTTTAAAAGGAAAAACAAAATAATAAAGAAAAACCCTAAATATGACTCTTTGTAAACAAATGCAGGACAAACCAAGTCTATCCAGGGGTTAGGTTGCCATCGAGAAAGATGCAGTAGTGATGTGCCTTCTTATAAGCATAAGTTGGAGTGCTCTACTAAACAAATTAAAGAAAATGTGAATTGTGGCTAATCGATCGATAGATACAAAAGACAAGCAATGATATTATAACAACACACCAAACATATATAAATAAATAGACAGATAAATAAATAAATAAATAAGAAAAGTTAGATGAGAAAAAGTGTACTTTCGACAACCTGAGGAAATGCTATTAATTTGTGACGCCGCTCAGGAGTGCATTTGACGAATGACACGGAATGCTGCCGTGGATGTGCGGGTGCTTGGAGCAGGCTCGCGAAGTGGCGAGTCTTTAACATGCGAGAGTTCTGATGTACAAAACATGTCCCAATGGTGTCGCAGCCACACGAGGTCCATGTGTAGTAAAATGGCCACTTGGGCCCATGCATCAATACTCACAAAATTACATCAACTAGATACCAATAGTTCCATGATTATTACAATACTCTTAGCAAAACATATATCAAAATTTAAAGTTTTAATACATGTTCTACGATTTGAATGCGAAGCCTGGCAGACTTTCTTCTAAAGCAGCGGCCTCTAGTGGCCAGTCCTCTGTCTATAGCATGCGAAATAGTGATCACTCGACGGGCGAGCAAAGCAGAGTAGTGATAATTTCCACATTAGGTTACTCGCTAGTCTCTTGCGTGTCATGGCAAAGCAAATCGCCTCAGTAAATACATGATCCTCTTGAATGTCTACATGTCCCGATCCAATGTCTCGAGTCTCAGACTCCCTCACACACATGCTGACCAAATGAGTAAAAATATAGTTTTCGAAACAAAAACTTTTGTTCTACGAAAGCTTACTCTTAGAGTTTACGCAAAATTTATTGGACAACCCTCCATGGCGAATCTGTTGGATAATCCTCCGAAACAATTCATAGGCCCCTCAGGCGTGGTGTTAGAGCCGATCTCAAACACAATTCTCAGAAAAATCTTTCATGAAATTCCTTTCTAAACATTTTCCTTTTATTTTCTTTCATGTCATGCAACTCTCCCCAATATTACAGGGTCTTGCAGGTGCATATGGAATGCACATTATGACAATCCCAATGACTCATCTTTAATACCACAACATGTATATCTGTAATAGATGCATACATCATCGTGTTATTCAATTTGCAATAATAACACCAAATTAGCTCACATGAAATTTAATTAACCCGATCAAAGTAATTCATTTGAATCACGAAACACCATGACAATTCATGTGAATAGTGAAACCACAGGGTCGGCATTCCACGGCCCTATAAGGATCTTCTCACTCGGTTCAAGTATTTTGAGATCGAAAACATGGCTAATTCAAGCGCCGGAATATGCTAATAATTCCACGTGACTCTTGTGAAGAATAGCAGTAGAAGAAGGCCTCTGCTCTTGCAGAGTTGGACTCAGCGAAATCGGTCTTGCATTGGCATCGCGCGATATACTTGACTTTGCTTCTTGCTCGAAGCGAGTAAATGATTAGAGCGGTGGGAAATGCAGAGATAAGTCGCTCTTTATATACAAAATCTCGAAGCCCGACTCGCACGTTTTGTCTTCAAATTGGTGGAAAAGAAGACTATTCCTTTGTCTTATTCATTTAAACTTTCCAATAATTCCATCCTTGTCCCCTTTAAGTGACTTTTGACACTTGAAACTATCTAAATGAATTCATTTATCATCTATTAATCATGCAACGTGTCCCTTCAATTACGTGTAGTAGGTGACTTTAATGTCCTTTGTCATGAAGTCATTTCTGCGGTACTCGACAGCGGTGTCTTGAAAAAGCGTGAAATTATTGTCTCGAATTCTGGGCGATAAAAATTTGACGTGGTGACCCAGATTTGGCGAGGCGATTAAACGGTAAAATGCATTTCGATAAATCGAATCTCTAGAAAAATTTTGGGTTTTGACCAAAATTACCGTTTTACCCTTTTTCAAAAAAATTAGAATTTTCTCGGGTTTTACATAATTAAAAACTGTAATCCCAGATTATAAAAATAAATACAAAATATTCAAAATCAATTAAGTGGTTATAAATCAAATGTAAAATTATTTATTAAATGATACATAGAGATATTTGAGCCCACTGCAATCTCATTTATACATTACACAAAATTAGTTCCACAAGATTCCATTTTATAGGAATTGTAAATTAATCATGTGACCAGAAATTTTTTGAAAATTAGTTAAATTTGAAATTTTGAAAATTGGAAGTTTAAAAATTGAGAATCTTGAAATGAATTTGAAGTTTGGAAATTTTGAATTAGGATTTTTGGATTTGGATTTTGAAAATAAGAACTTGAATTTTATAAATTTGACATTTGAAAATTTCTGAATTAAATTATAATTTGAAATTATAGATTAGAGGAGACTTTAATTTTAAAATTATGGTATGAAATTTGAAAATTGAGAAATGAAAGTAGAACTTTCATTTATAAATTGAGATTTAAATTGCAATTTGGAATTTAAATTATAAATTAGAAAGCGAGATACTTGAATTTTGAAATTATAGTACTTGAAATTTGAAATTAGGGGGTGTAATTTGAAGTGGAAACTCAGAATTGAAATTGCAAAATTATGGGACTCTAAAATGTGAAATTATGACACTTGAATTTTGAAATTGAGAATTTCTAATTTTGAAATTTGGGATTTGAGAAATTTAAATTGGAAATTTGAGGATTTGAATTTTAAATTAAAAAATTAAAAATTTGAAATTGGAAATTGAAGGAATGAATTTTTTAAATTAAGATACTTGAATTTTGAAATTGAGAATTGGTAATTTTAAAATTGAAAACTTGAAATTTTGAAATTAGAAATTGGGAAATTAAATTTGGAAATTAAGGCACTTGATTTTTGAAATTTGAAATTTGAAAAATTAAAATTAAAATTTGAGGAAATTAAATTTTGAAATTAGGGCACTTGAATTTTGAAATTAGTAATTTGCAATTCTGAAATTAAAAACTTGAAAAATTGAAATTGAAAATTGGGGGAATTGAATTTTAAAATTGAAAAATTGAATTTTAGAAAATGAGAAATTGGGAATTTGAATTTTATGAAAGTGAACACTTAATTTTAAATTGAAAAATGAGAATTTAGAACTTGAATTTTTAAAATTTGGGATTTGGAGGACTTGAATTTTAAAATTGAAAAATTAAATTTTAGAAAATGAGAATTTGAGAATTTGAATTTTGAAATTTGGATACTTGAATTTTAAAATTGAGAAATGAAAATTTAGAACTTGAATTTTAAAAATTTTGGGATTTTAATAAATTAAGGGTGGGTGAGGGTTAATGTGTTAAGAAAAATAAATTGAATTATTAAAAAAAAAAAGCACAACCAATTTAATTAAATAAACAAAAAGCAATAATATACTTACAAGGAAAAAAAATAATAAGACTATAAATTAAATATATATACAAGACGATTAATTAAAAAATAACTATATAAAAGAAATTTTTCTCTATATAAAGAAGAGTTAAAAACTTACATAATAAATGGGTAACTCCAGAAACGATTCGCCTCCCAGCTAAAATCGCGCCAAAGTAGGGATAAATATAAAGTGCCCCAGGAACCAAGATTACCCCCAAGGTCATCTTATTAAAAAAAACTTTAAACTTTGAAACCACTTAAGGTCTCTCACTCAATGTGGGGACAACCCCATGGTCTCTTTAAAAAACAAACTTAAGGGACTAATATGGCCTAAAATATATAAGCTCATATTCCAATTTATTCCCAAAAAAATATTTAATTAAGGGTCATTAGAGCCTCTCATTCTCTGGTGAGAGGCCATGGTTTCTCTTCTCCTTTTCTACAAACCAAGGGGGAGAGGCCCCATTTTATAGGGAAACGGGGGCCTCTCCCCCTTCTCCATTTCCAATATGGGATTGCCTCCCACAAAGGAAGAAAGATCATAAGCCTTCAAATTTGGGGGTTTGCATGTTCATAATTCAATAGTGATATAAATTTTTCATCAATTAAATTATGATTTATTTTTTTTAGGTTTTAATGCACAACCACACATCAACTGTTTTATAAATACAAAAATTAATCTAATTTATACTTTTTGTAGTGTTTCTATATAATTTTTTTGTAACTATTCGAGAATGACTTTCAACACAAAGTTGATTAAAACACTTATTATGTTGATGAAATTGTTTAACATTTGTAATAATAAAGAGAAAAAAATGACAAAACAATAATATCTTCCCTTACCTCAACTCAGTGACAAGGGTGAGGCAGCGTTCTGAGAGGGTCTTAAGCTTAAATCGCTATAAAGAAACAGACATATAACAATAAGTAAAAAAAACAATAATATCTTAAATATAAAAAAGTGATATATATATATATATATATATATAGAAATATAAATGGTTGTAGTGCTGTATTATTTATAATATTTGTTTCTTACAATTTGTTTTCACTTTAACTTTCGAATGTGGACTGTTATTCACTTACATATGTACATTCGACTCTTGCTTGCATGAATTAGGCATATTATTAAGAAAATATATTTAAATTACATATAAAATAATTAGTGAAGTAAAAATTGTTATAATATTCAAAAGAATAACAATGTGGTTTGAATATGATTTTTGAAAAGAAATATAAATTCATAAATTCATCTCACGTGCCACGTGTACACTTACTAGTTATAACTAAATGTCCAAGGTTGTTTTTGTTCGAAAGTATTTTTCTTTTGCACTTTTTTTAGATTTCAAAGAAAAATATTAGTTTTGCAATTGTTTTTAAGATTTGTCCATTTTAAACTGTTGTCCTAATCAACAATATAAGTACATAATCTTAGATATGAAGGATGAAAATGTAAATTATAAGGCACTAAACTTTCTTTCCAAAGTTGTTTATTTTTATGGCTTTCAATATTATTCACTGTTTTTATTTGATCTACGCCATGTCGAGACAAGTCATATTAATGTTCTTTGTTTAGATTTTTGAATCTTTCTACATATTACCATACCTTTGTTTGATTCTCATTTCTCATCCTATTTATGTCATATAAAGCCAGATGATTAAAATAAAGTTAAAACATAGGATAAGCACTAACTTTGGATAAAGGGTAAAATGAAAAAGAAAAGAAGGTGTAACCGATTAAATGAACTCCAGCCAATTTCAAGAAAGAAATTTGAGTTTATTGATCCTAGTACTCCTATTGTATTCTATTCTATATATAGTGTATCTTTGCGTGCCTGAACTGAAGGAGAGAAAAAAAACGAGAAGAAAAAACTGAAAGAGGCGTGAAGAAAGCGAAAACAGTGAATCTCAATCAATCTCCAAGAAAGCGAAAATGAATAATGGTAGCAAAGACGAAGAACAGACTTTTAGTCTTGACAATTTGCCATTAGGGTATAGATTTTGTCCGACTGATGTAGAACTAATTCTGTTTTACCTGCGAAAGAAAGGTTCTTGTCAACCTCTCCACCAAACAGGATCATAGAAGTGGCGAATCTTTATGCTCATCCTGATAACACAGGTTCCTTCTTTAATTCTGTTTATTAATTTCTATATATTTTTGCAGATAGATCTTTTCTTTGATTCTAATCATCTTTTATTTGTTGGGTCGTCACCAATTGGTATTAGGGACTAAAAAAAAATTTCGTTGTCATGAAATTGTGTTTCTTGCTTCTTTCTGTTTTCTTTTTAGGTATTTTAAAATCAATCTTTTATCGATTCTGTTGTTTCTCTCTCTTTATTTGTTGTATTTGGATTATAATTAACGATCTTAGTACTTTTGGGGGAATGTTTTTAACTAGCTAGGGTTGTAGAGAAGTTGGAAATTGATGAGAAGCAATCAGGGTTTTGGATGGCTTAATTTCTTAACTAGCTATAGGGTTTTGGAGAAGTTGGAAATTCATGCAATATTATACTTGATCCGATCTTGTATGCAATATGTGTTTGTTTTTAATTTCATCACACTTATTGATTCTCTTGTTTCTCGATCGCTCTTTATTTGTGGTATTTCGATTATAATGATCTTACTTTGGGGAATGTTTTTAACTAGCTAGGGCTTTAGAGAAGTTGGAAATCCAATTCATGGGAAACAATCAGGGTTTTGGTGGGCAGCACTGATATTAGATGGGATGGGAAATCTAGGTTTCTTAGCGATCAAGGTTCTCTACCTTCTGGGGAAATTCATGCAATATGTGTTTGTTTTTGAATTCTTATTGGTCTATTGTGATCATTAATTTTTCTTAACTACAAGGGTTCGTTAATTGTATGGCCGGGGTTGGGCACTTTGTTTGATCATGTTAGTGAGTTAAATTAAATATTCTTTTGACATGCATTCTTGGTGATTTTTATTCCTTGATTTTGGTGTCAGAATTTGTGACCACCGTGGGGAATATTAATGAATGTTCTGCTTCACTAATATTAATCCAATTAATAATGGAGAAGAAGGCTCTGGTACTGAGAGGGGCGTAATGAGAGGTGGAGAATATGGATACTGGAAGCAGACAGCTGAAGGGGAAGAAGAGATCAAATCTGAGGAGGGTAGAAAGATAGGATACAAGAAGACTTTAGTCTTTTACCAATTAAAAGGAAGTCATCCTGACGGATCGGATGGAGTCGAAACTGACTGGATGATGTATGAATACAGACTTGCAGTTCCAGATCAACAACCTCCTCCTCCTCCAAAAAGGAAGAGGCAACAATTACAATTACAATTACATACATTCATATTCAGCCCTTCTTCTTCTTTTTTACCAAAAAGGAAGATGATAGGAGGAGGTTACAACAGGAAGACGAGCTTGCGCACATCCTTCATTTAGTCTTGATCATCCTCTCGGTGCCCCAGTACTCCAAGCCAACTACAGATTGCAAGAACTCATCACAGTGCAACATAATACCGCAGCCATCACACATGACACCTGGAATTTCTGAATTACATATATTATATTATCCGCTTTTCTTTTTATTCTTATTCGATCTATATATATATGTTCATTTTCTTGTTTGTTTTGTTTGTTGCAGTTGGTTGATTACTAACTATTCTATATTCACACAATCTTTAAGAGTAGTAATGGAGGATCCACTAGCTCAAGCTCAAGCTCTACGAATGATGCATTAACCTCAAGCCCAGGCTCAAGCTCTAATATTCCACGAGTACTTGAGCTTCACACCACTACTACTACTACTACTGATCAAACTAATGATGATCATCTCACAGCTACCGGTCAAATTGAATGTCTACAAGAAGAATTCACTGATCACGCACACAACCCGTTTGTTAATATTCCTCACACACTCCAAAATCAACAACAACAAGAACAGCAACAACCCATTAATGTTCATGAAATTTTAAGTTCCCATACCAACCGTCAAGTTCTTCCTCCGGCCGGAGCAGATGATGCATCAACCTCAACCTCAACCTCTACCATTCCAAAACTTGAGCATACCCCTGATGATCATACTCCACACCAAGATAATGGCCCCTTTCTGTAGCTAGCTTCATTTTGTTTACATCTTGTAAACTTTCTTCTTTCTTTTAAGAGATAATACAGTTTGTCAGTCCATATATGGTTCGTTCAATTTTTGTTTTAGTATTTTACATTTGTTGTTATTTATTAGATTCTAAAAAAATCAATTTCAAATAATGACTTTTTTACCATGTTTTTTTAAAGGACTTTTTTTACGTGTTTAGAAATAAATAAAAAATAACATTTCTATAGTTTACTATCACAAAATCGATAAATATAAAAAAATTATTATATTTAAAGCAATATTGAAACAAGAATCATGTAATAATGAATATTAAGAACAAATGATTTAAATATTAAATTAAAATTTTGAACAATGTCATTTATTAAAGATTTTTACCTTCTTATATATCACACTCCTAAGTTGTAAGACTAGTAATCATTTTCATCAAAAGTTGCTTTAATTATTATTAATTAATTATAGTATGCTTCATTATTTCAACTTCTTTATTTTGTTTTCTAAATTAGCTAGTGATATGTTTTCTAAACAATCACATGTTTGTCTTTGAAGCCTAACTCAAATGGTATAGAAGTAGGACAAGTTTGTAGGAGATTTCAAATTCGAGTTTCTATGAAAACGAAATACTACAATGAAACAATTAAAGTCATTAATAGGAGTAAAAAAGGGGGGAAAATAATCACAAAAGGTTTGAAGATGACAAATCTCCTTTTAAGCCAACTCTCACCAAAGGATTGGGGATTAACTTTATTCCCCATGAGCCTTATAATGGAAAGTGTGGAATGCTTAAATGGGACAAATTTTTTAATCCTCGAGAATTCTCAAACATTGAAAAGTAAAAACTATCTTCTTTTTTAACAATATGGAGGGGGAACCTCAGAGGCAAGCTCACATAATCACCCTCCCATACACCGCATGTCCAAGGGCATCTTGATGAAGGAGGTTGCACATGTCATTAGGAGAAGTCCTCCACCTTACAAACATGCCCCGCTGCAAGCCCATAGCCCTTTTTGCCATGGCATCAACAGTCATATTTCCTTACTTGTACACATGTTGGATGTTAATGATCCAACCTTTTCTCATCCAGTCTCATTCTGAATAAGGCTTTGAGGGAAGAGTATTGTCTCGTCTGAGCCTCTCAACCACTGCACCACCAAGAGGCAATCGGATTCTACTAGCAGTCGTTTCACCCCCATCTCCCTAGCCATTTTCATCCCATGAATAACTGCCCAAAACTCTGCCTCCTCGATAGAACAACGTCCTAAGTTCACAGAATATCCTTGGATCCGGACACCATCCTCATTTCTAAGGACCACCCCTACTCCCGTCGTCATTGAGTCTCCATGCATACTACCCTTCTGCGTTGAGTTTTATCCAACCCTTAGCAGGTTTTCGCCACCCCACCAAGCTAATTCTCTGCATGCCAATGCTTCCCATGGCTAATGCGTCATTTGAGAGGGCTGCAAGATTTCCTGGTGTTTGAACCTCACCAAGGCCACTTTCCTTTCCACAACCATGATCTTATTTGCACAGATTTCCTCAGTACACCACTTCCATAAACACCACATGCACAAGGCAAATCTTTCCTTCTAAGGCCCCTCATCCACTTGATTCTTGGCTTTTAGGTTCCAATAGAGCCAATCTTCAAAAGGAGGATACGGCAGCTCTTTCTAAAATCATCCTTTGCAAAACACGCCCAAAAGGATCTCGCTTTGGTACAATATCTGAATATATGGTTCAGATCTTCCCTTTCATCCATGCAGCAATGGCAAGTAGGGTTATCCATAGACCTCTTTTCATTCTTTCCACATTGGTGAGTAGTTTTCCATGCATGAGCAACCATAAGAAAATGCGGATTCGTTGTGGGATCTTTATGTAATACCCCTAAATTAAAAAAAACAAAAAAAAACAAAAAAAAAAAAAAAAAAAAACAAAAAAAACAAAAAAACAAAAAAAACAAAAAAAAACAAAATTTCCAAAATAAGAAAGGCTAAAATGCAAATTTTCAAAGTTGGAAGGAGCTTTTAACAAAAAAAATATAAATGTTTTGTTAAAAAAAAACAACAAAAGTTTCCTACACAATCCTAATCTTCTTCACTTTTCTCTCAATGAGATGATAGGTGAGCTAGGGTTTCAAAAGGGGAATTTCAAGCTTGAAGAAACATCCATCCCAAGTAAGTATTTCTTTTTCTCTCTCTAGTTTGAAGCATGTGATGTGTTTAGAAGTGAAAAAAATCTTTGAGAGAGAAAAAAATGCATTGAAAGGTTTTGTCTTTATTTTGGAATTTATGATGTATGCTCCTTATGCAACGTTGCTGGATTCTTTGCGTTGGATATGTTTGATTTAAGAGAATGATCTACAATCAGAACGGTGGAGATCGTGTTTTATGGTTTGAGTTGAGAGTTATTCTTGTTTGAAGAAAACAGTTTCAAAAATTAGTTTTAGTTTTGGTAAGATCAGTTTAAGCCTTCATTCTCCTTATACAACTGTTGGATTGCTTTTAATTTTGGATATATTTGAGATAGGACAATGATCTACGATTTGAATGGTTCAGATCATGTTTAGGTGTTTCAAATGAGAGTTATACTCATTTAGAACAAGCGGTTTTTGAAATCAGTTTCAGGTTTTGTAAGTTTAGTGTAAGCCTTTGTTCTCCTTATTCAACTGTTGGATTGCATTGAAATTTGGATATGTTTTATATAAGACTTTGATCTAAACTATGAACGATGAAGATCGGAATTTATGAGTTGAGAAATGAGATATTGGAGCAAAACCAGTGATCGAACTATATTTAAATTAGTTTGGAAAGAGAGTATAATTGAGGCAGTTATTCAAGTAATAATAATAATAATAATAATAGTAATTTTAAATAATAAATAAGTAAATTAAAATAACATTGAAAAATAAATAATAGTTGGAATAATTAATGAGTTTTTTATATTTTATTTGTTTAGGTAGCGTAGACTCTTAATTGAGTTTAGTATGGAAGTAGTATCATTCAAGACTTTTGAGTTGCTTTGAGGTAAGGAAGATTAATGCGGTTTTTCCTATAAAACAAAATATTTTGCTATTATATGTGATTATGAGTTTTTGATGAAGTTTTATGTTGATTAAATTATATGCATCAGTTCAAAATACAAGTTTTGTTTGAAAAATGGATTTGAAAATGTTTATGGTAGGGATTGAAAGTTATGAAGATATATTTTTGTATTTTTATGAATTTGGAAACATGAAAGGAATATTTGACTTTGGTTTTTATGGCCCTCATCAATGGGTATAAACTTGACAAACATGGCCCCTATCAATGGGTATAAACTTGACAAATACGGTCTTTGTCAATAGGTATAAACTTAAAAAAATAAGTCCCTTCTTAATAAATTATAACCAACAATCTGACTCCGTCGATAGGTGTCTATTTATAATCGGCCTGGTCATGGTTATATGAGTTAATAAAAATAGTCATTATCAGCGAGGTTAGAATAGTTATTATTTTATTTGAAAGAAAGATGTTTTGAGAACCAAAGAGTGTAAGTTTTTTGGAACGGCCCTTGTCAAAGGGTTTGAATAGTTTACATTTTATTTGAAACAAATCTTTGAGAATCATGAATATATGTGTTTTAAAATATTTGTGGATTTGATTATGATATGAAATTTGTTTGAGAAACAAGAAATATAATGAACATCAGTTTGAAATATATTTATATATATTATTTATTTGTACTCGGGTTTTGTAAGTTTGTGAGGAAAATAAAAGTAATGTTATATCTGATTTTATTGAATTTAAAAATATTTGATCCATAAAATGTATTAACATTTCCATATTGAGATTTTTAGCTCCTCCTTGTATTGATCATATTTAGTGCCTAAACCTTGGCGAAAAGTGATTTTGGGGTAAGCAATGATGGAAGTTGAGAACTATGTTTGAGTTGATATTTGTTGGAAAGACTTAGGATTATTGAAATACTTTAATGCTTTGTGAATTAATGTTTGCAAACTTTCATTTGAAGGATTTTAAGTTGCTAAAATTTTACATTTTAAGATTATTAGTTTTGAAAAATTTTATCATGTTGGAAGACGTTGGTTCAATGACATTTTATTATACTTTGGAAGGTTTTATACCTTTGAGAGATTTTGATTTTATGAAATTAGTTTAATTCTTTTTGTGAGTATATTCAGAACAAACAAAATTCATAAACATAAATTTTGAAAATATGATTTAAAGGTGGAATTTTAGAACTTTACATGTGAAGGATTAGTAATGCCCTTGCTTATCCTCCCACATCTATGTATGGGCGACTCAGTAGTCCTTAACCAGCATGCGAGTCTGCAAGTTAATTTCCTTGAGGGCCAAAGCAATAAGAAGAGTGTCCCCAGCCAGGGAACTAAAAGTCGGTTTTTTCGACCGATTTTTCTGCAATTTATCGGTTTTCGGTGGGAATGGATAGAAATATCCATGGAAAAAATCGGATTGAAGAATATCGGTGCAAAATCGTCGATTTTTCAACAAAAATCGGAAAAAATCCGATATTTCACCGATTTTTCGACGATGCGCTTCCACGGCACAGGAGTCTTGTCGGGGAGAAGTGTCGCGCTTTATCGACAAATTGGCATCGCCGATTTATCGATTTTGAATGATTTGCAACCGGATTTTTCTGGTTTTTGATCCAGCGGTCAGTTGCGTCGCGCTTTTTGAAGAATCCATTTATTTTGTGATCGATGGTTGATTTTCGTCGAAGAACGATCTGTGATGTTTAGAATGATTGCGGATATATGATGATCAGCGGTCGAATTTGGTAAAGTAATCCGGTAGTTAGAAATAATCATGGCGGTTTTTGACAATCCAATGGCTATTTTGACTCCAAAAAATTCTATAAATACCCCTAAAATCATACACTTTCATTACAAACTCATCCATCCACATCTAAGTTCCATTTCACTCTCAAATAATTTTTAATTTGTTCTTTATCCTAATTTTTTTGAAGATCATTGGGAATTAAGGTATGTTTCTTTGTTCATTAATTTTGTTTTTATGCATATTTGATTTAGTTTTATTTTGGTGTTGAAGTAGTTTATAATATATATTTTATACTATAGTTTTATTTTAGTTTATAATTTGATAATATAATTTTTAGTTAATTAATTATATTATTTATGTAGATAATAGTTATTTTAGTTATATAATCTTTCAAACTTAGTTATTTACTATAATCTTATTTTAGTTATATAATGTTTGAAACATTTTTATACTATAATCTATATTTTTATACTATAGTTTTATTTTAGTTTTATAATTAGATAATATAATTTTTAGTTAATTAATTATATTATTTGTTTAGATAATAGTTATTTAGTTATATAATCTTTCAAACTTAGTTATTTTACTATAATATTATTTTAGTTATATAATGTTTGAAACATTTTTATACTATAATCTATATTTTATACTATGGATTTTATTTTAGTTTATAATTTGATAATATAATTTTTCGATTCAATTAATTATATTATTTATTTAGTTAGAAATTTAGAAATTTAATGTTAGAAATTTAGATCTTCTTAGATATCTTAATGATATTATTAAGCTAGATATCATGTGTATAAACTTAGGTCTTACTTTTGTTTAAATTACATATATAATGTTATTATAATCATCATATACAAAAGACTTGATTTGATTTTGGCTTTCAGTAATCACATGTATTTATAGAATGAATTTGAGTGGAGAGTGGTAGAGATCTGCCTTTGGAGTGTGCGCACCTTTGAAGGGACATAAAGGAAATGGAACAATTTGTAATTATTGTGGTTTAAGCATAAAAAGTGGTGGAATTACTATTTTAAAAGTTTAAATGCATCACATACAAATCTCCATTCAAATACTAAAGTGTCGAATGTGCCGCCCGGAGTAAAACGAAATGAAGCAGCTTTTAGAACATAAAGTCGTAATAACCGGCGGTGATATAGAAGAAATTCGAGGCGGTGAGGCCTGATAGGAGGGAAAACATCACTATCTCATTGATGATAATGATGAGGAGGAGGTGATGAGGATGTGCATATGTATCCAGGCTAACATACTTTTGATAGGCGAGATGAATATCAAGAAGCGTCACGTGCATCAAAAGCTAGTGAGCAGATCGGGTTGCGGGGATTTATGAGGGAGGCAAAGAAAAATAGAGTGAAATCTTTATACCTGAATTCATTTCTTAATTATGTATAAAATAATGTAAGTTGATTTTATTTTTGCATAATTGCAATAGGCGAGTCTTCACTGACCAAGTCCATCGAGAAGGCGTATACAAAGGTCACAAAGTGTTCGGCATACGGATCCCATCACTTGCTTGATTGCACCCATCATTGCCTCTGATCTTATTGAAAACAAAAAGCCTAAAGAAATATGTTCAAGATTGGTTCAATCAAGGAAACAATGGAATGATTAATTAGCAAGTTCTTCATATGAAAGTGTTTCACCTCAAAAAAGCGGACTCTAGTTTACGAACATGATTTTCTTGCTATGTGATTTGTCTGATATATAATATGTTTGCATTATGATCTCCATATGAAATATGTTTTAATAATGACATTATTATCTCCGTATAAAATATGTTTTAATAACCAGCTTTCCTTGAATTATTTTATGTAGGGATGGGCATCGAACCACCATCTCCGTATGAAATCAAAAGCAAGTACTTGGAAATGGAGTATAAAGACATGGAAGCTTTTGTCAACTTCTTGAAAGGGAGAAATGGGAGACATATGGATGTACAATTATGTGCGCTATGGATGAATGGACCTACTAAATTGAAACATAATTAATTACATGGTATATTCAAAAGGAAGCAAATTTTCCTCAAATGCATTGATGCATGAATGAATTAAAAGACAACAAATACATATATGGTTTGTTGAAGGGGCGTTATCAAGGAAGTTGGAGAAGCAAATGTGGTTCAAATTGTAGCGATAATGGATCGGGCATTGTGAAAGCGGGAAAGTTGTTGATGAAGAAATACACCAGATAGATCTCCATGTGCAAGACACCGCATTGATTTACCGTTTTGAAGACATTGGTAAAAGGGAGGGTGTTGCCAGCTTGACGGGGACGGCCGAAAGATAAATTCCTCCTCTCGGTGGGGAATCCTCATTTACAATCATGGTTAGTTGCTTGCAAAATGCGATTGTATGTGGTGGGAGATATCGTGCATCCCGGAGCAACAAGATTTGCAACAAACTATATCGCCTGATGCCTTCTAAAAGAGGGTCGATTTTGAAGCAAAGTCTTTATTAGTAATGAATGGTCATCTCACAAGCTTAGCCGGATCAGAGCTGGGCAAGAGGCTCAAAGATTCATGTTTGATCATCAATATTGGGAAAAGGTGAGAAGCTTAGTGTCCATCTATGAGGCACTATACACGCTGCTTGCATTGTTGATTCGAAGTCGCCCCAATCCATGCCATTTGTCTGGTCAGTTGATTCTGCTGGATGAAGGCAAATCTAGATCGACTCAAAGCTAAAGAGTGGGTGAAACTTATCATTGCAGATCGTTGGGATAGAACTCTTAAGCATTCTCTTCATGCAACTAGTAACTAATTAATATCCTCTTCCCTGATATTTACATTTAATAATATTATGTTTATATTATTATCGCATACTACTCTCAATCACTACAGCATACTATCTAAATCCAAAATTTCAATACTGCACTGAGTCGTTCCAACCCCCAGCCACTTCGTCGCTCTTCATGATGTTTTTTTTCTTAAATTAGATCCTAATGCTAAAGGCCTTTGTAATTTTGGAAACGAGGTAAATTAATGAGTTTCTAATTCTACTAATTGATCTCAATTTTTCGATTAATTTTTTATTTTAGATTTTGACATTTTGAATTCACAACTTATACTATTCGTGATGCAAAAAAGATTTGGTGATCGGCAAACATTAGCGTCAAGATCAAAATTGTCATGGTGAGTGTTAATTCTCATTATAAGTAAATTTTTAAGTAACTATTTTATTATTATATATTGAATATAAGTACTTTTATCATAAATTCGAATGGTGGTTTTTGATGGAAATCACGTCCAACATTAAGGAGTTGGCCCAGCTGTTCTTACCAAACCGCATCATCTTCGCCAGAAAGAAATTGGAGCACATTTAACTCTAATTCATACCAAAAAAAAAAAAACAAAGAAATCGCCTGCTTATCCTAGGCTCCAACACCGGTTTTTGTTATTACAACATGAAACTAAAGATCCGTGATATGGAGGCAGTGGACCGATAAAGTTGCCAAAAGACTTTTCTCATGGATGCATTAGAAATTTCACCAGTTTGGTGAAGAAGACGAGAATCAACTATTTCAATGGGTTAAACCTCTCCATTTAGATGATGAAGATGGAAATCCTAATCCACGAATTGTTGCACATGTTCGAGTAGCTAGTGTGCAAGTACGTCGAGCTGGTTTATTTGAAAGGTTCATAGTGAAAGTTTTAGTCAAGACACTAGGGACTCATTTCAACCCTGTTATCGACCCTCCTTTTTGATTCAAGTAAGAAACATGTAGTAGATCAAGTTTTGTCAGGTACTTCTACTACAAAGTTGCGATGGCTCAAGAGGAGAGGGGGACCAATGATGGTAGTGATACCGAAAACGATGAAGGGATATCGTTGCATCCACAACAAAGTCAATATCCATTGAGCCCATTCACCTGTTGAAGATGATTTCCCTACCATGCATAAAGATGAAGCACCACTTCCGACCTAGGAGAGTCAAGCCAGCATTTGGAGCCACCGGAAAGCGCATAGAGGAAGACAACGAAGGATGACAATTTGGCTACAAATGAGGATTCGTTTCTGCCAGTTTTGAGTCCATGAGTATTGGAACTCAATTCAGCAGATTCATCGAACAGGCAACATATTTCCTCCTTATATAAACGAGTTATGGTCGCCTCTCTTCACATCCTTAGGTTCTATCAGTGAAGAATATGGGAATGGTTAACTATCCTCATGTCCACACAAATGCCATTCCAAATTTCCATATCAATGCAAGAAGGATTTCAAACAAACATGTGGGTGAACCCCAAATTTCCTATCCACGAGAGGCTGTGGGTAGGAGTCAACATATTATGCATGGCATGTTCGAAGTTACAATCAATATTTTTAAAAACACCATGTCTTGCATGAATATTGTCTTCATCAAGATGGATCCTTCACAAATAATGTAATGGAGCCACATAGGTCTTCATTTTTGGTTTTAAATGCATATTGTGATGGTTTCGATAAATTATAATGAATATCGCCTTTCTACCAAAGTGTATATTCTTATTTATGCATTTAAGTAGTTCAACAAAGTATTTCCATGAATTTCAAAGTATTTTTGTTAATTTCAGACACGATATTTTTGTCAAAATATCCACCTATATTTTCCGATATTTCTGTAAAATCTAAGTACCGATATATCCGTAATTACCGATATTTTGTTCCTTGTCCCCGGCCAGATGTCTCTCCAGAATAGGGTCTTGGCCCCATTATAGACACTCACTCGAAGCCCTTTTTTGATGGTTTCTTGGGTTGCTGCCATTCCTCTCCAAGCATTGGAGGCAATCTTCTTCTTTTGGAGCTTTGGGATCTCAATCCTGCCTTTCACATATTTTGCATGGAGAATTTTGGTCCAGAGTTTGCCTGATTCAGTAAGGAATATCCACCCCGATTTTGCCAAGAACGCTAGGCTCATCTCTCTCATTTTCTTAATTCCAAGACCTCCAAGCTCTTTTTGTTGAGGTACTGTATCCCAATTTAGTAGGTGGATCTTGCGGTGGCCTTGAGAACTGCCCCAGATAAACTGTTTCACCTTTCTGTCAATAGCATTGCAAAGAGAGATTGGAAGCATAGCGGACTGCATTGAGTAGAGAGGAAAATACAAAAAATGGTCTTCAATGTTTAGAGGTATTAAAGAATTAACTTTGATTTAAGTCACCAATAAATACAATTCTAGACGTAAATTTGAAATATCTGATTTAGGCACAAAATAAAATAACGTCGGATGACACGATTATCCATAATCATACTAATTATATAATACATAGATTCATAATCTTATAGCGAATAAGATTTGGCTTGGTGGTTAAGGGTTGGATGAGGTATAGAGAAGAGACTAAATTCAAGTCTTCATGGGAACAGAATACTATAAATGTTGTAATGCAAACTATATAGTTGCCAAAAAAAAAAAAGATTTATAATCTTATATATTCGACTACAACTCCCTAAGAGGTCCATAGAAGACGGAGATGAATACTGGAAGGCCACTGGGGCGGAGCAAGAGATCAAATCATCATCATCATCATCGGAGGATGGTAGAAAGACAATAATAGGAAGGCACAAGAAGGCATTGGTGTTTTACCAAGGAAAACATCCCAACGGAGTCAAAACCAACTGGAACATGCATGAATTCAGACTTTTTGTTCTTCTTGCTAAATTATTTTGTTGAAACCAATAGTATTTATTGATCCCAAAAACAATTGCTCAATAATTAAAGGACTCAATAAATACATTACAAAATAATAACTTTATTGAACAAAGAAGCATATCAATTTTATTTGGGTTATTAACATACCTGGCATGGATCCTAATTGTTTGATCAAGGTCTCCAAAATCTACAAATGATGAAATCAAAGAAAGGGTAGAGTTGAAGATGGATCTTTACTTCTCTCCAAAGTGTGTTCTACCAAACCCTTGTTAAATTCTAGGGCTCTATTTACTTATATATATAAAGCACAAGGAACAATTGCGTTTTGGTCCAATGGGCTTACCAAAGCAAGGAAGAAGATATAATCAATTGTCTATAACTAGTTAATATTAAATCATCCCATAAATGGTCCATAATTAACATGCACATATTAAAATTAAATTTGTAATATGATTATACTTAGTCCATAGATTAATAAATTCATTTAACATTCTCCCACTTGAACAGCATAATCATAACTCAAATGTTTTCACTATAGATTTAAATAGCCATAACCAATCATATACAATTAACACACTGAGAGGATGCATAAATCATACATACTCAGGCGCTACTAATCAAAATCATAACTCAAATGCTTCAACAAGAGACTTACATAGCCATAACCAATCATATGCAATTAATACATCTAGAGGATGCATAAATCGTACATAATCAAGCGCTACTGGTGTAGAAGCATTTCAATGACAAGAGTATTGATTCAATAGAAAGAGAAAACACCATTCTGTTATTCATCTGGTCAAAATGACACAAAATCATAAGATAATGACAAACGTCAAAATGTGCATGTAATAACAAAAAAACATGAGATTTCCTTACAAAATACATGAAAAAGGCATAACACCCACTAACACAAAGATTCTAGGCTCCTAACAATCCCATGCGGATGATGTGTTCTTGAAACACACAAATAGGTAAGCCTTTGGTTAGTGGGTCTGCCAACATGCTAGTCGTAGGCGTGTGCTCAACTAAAATGAGGGACTCTACAACTTTCTCTTTCACAAAAAAGAACTTCACATCAAGGTGCTTAAAGCGAGAAGTGCTCATAGTGTTCCTAAAGAAAGATATAGTTGCTGAATTATCACAGAACAATTTCAGTAGTCTAGAAACGGAGTGAACAACCTCCAAAGCTGAAATGAAGTTCCGTAACCATATTGCATGACAAGTAGCTTCATAACACGCCACATACTGCCTCCTCTATAGTAAAAAGAAGTCAGACGCGGTTCGCTTGACACTTTTCCATGAAACAGCTCCTTCAGCTCCTTCAGCTATTATAAAGATATAGCCAAAAGTGGACTTTTTATCATCCATGTGGACTACATAATCAGAATCACTAAAACCAACCACCCCAAGAGTGTCGATACGTTGATATGTCAACATGAGAGTCCGATACGCACTTCAAGATACTCAAAAAACTTTCTTAGTCACCTAATGGTATTTTGATCAGATCACTAAGTATATGCCCAACACGTTGACATCAAAAGTGGGCTTCATCGTGATCGTGTGCATACTTGAAAGGGCGGCATCAGTCGCCTCAATAACCAAAGAATAAGAGATTACTTTCATCCGATCTCTCTCAATATCATTTAGTGGGACACGACATTTGGAAAATTCACACCCTTACAATTGGTGTCTTAATTAAAGAACATAGATTGTATATTGAACCTTTTCAGAATGCTGTCATAAGACCGTTGAGACAATCTCAAATGTCACAGTTGGTTCATCGCGGTTGAACTGTATGCCTCAAGACATGACGCTCCCCAAGATCTTTCATATCAAAAATGGCTAAACACAATTATTTCTTGTCTTCAATCAATAGGTCAAGATCATTAAGTCATGAGCAAAATATCATCAACATATAAAACCAAGAATATGTATTTGCTCTCACTGACCTTCATATATATGCATTAATCGATGATATTCTCCTTAAAACCATTGGCGGTGACAACTTTATCCAGCTTGAGATACCATTGCCTAGAAGCTTACTTTAAACCATAAATGGACTTCTAGAGTTTACAAACCATGTGGTCCTTACCAACTTCCTCAAAACCAATATGTTGAGACATGTAAACATCTTCAACTAAGTCTCCATTCACAAAAGTTGCTCTCACATCCATCTGATGTAACTATAAATCAAAATGACCAACTATAGCCATAATAATTCATAAAAAGTCTTTAGTGGACACATGAGAGAAGGTTTCTTTAAAATCAATACCTTCTCGTTGACTATAGCCCTTAGCTACTAATCTTGCTTTACCAAATCACATTCTTTGACATAAAAGAATATATATATATATATATATATATATATATATATATATATATATATATATATATATATATATATATATATTCCTTAATTCAAATGGGGCCCCATAACTACATTTCTAATAACATTTATACAAATTGGCATTCCATGCCTTTTCAAATACATTTACAAAATGATATTCTTAGAGTTCACCTCTCTTTAAAACACATTCCATAAATGTTCAAAACAAAATGAGTAAAAACTATATTCTTCTCATGAAGACTTTGACATCATTGAATTCAATGCAAAATAGTTACAAAATATCATGAATGGAATGATATGCATGGGACGGAGCATTTACTTATACTCCGCATTGTTTGACGGTGACTCTGTGCCTAGCGATCTTCGGTCCCGCTACTTTCTACGTGGTGCCTACGCATTGATAAAAACAACACGCTAAGCATTTTCATGCTTAGTGGTTCTATACAATTCTCTCTTTATTTTAGTTTAAATCAAATCATGTAATTTCATAAGACAATGCTTTCTGTAGATTTCTTAAATGACCAATGCAAGACATAATACATACATAAGATATATTTCCATTTAATCAATTACACCACTGTCACCTCAAACTATACATTTCCATGTGCAACAAATCATTCAGATCATAAATCATGCCCTTTTTTTTATTCTCATTATCATTTTTCATTTTTGCCCTTATCGAATTTAACCTATTCTTTCTATAATGTGATAACGACCACCGGTACTCCGCCCCACTGGTTGCAAGCCGCAAACACGATTTTATAAAAATATGTACTCAGTTGGTGTACACTACCGATACTGTCCCATTGGGCTACGGATCGGTATGCCACAATAGTACGTTTGTTCGACTCTTATTGGTATACCAATTTATCCTTAACTTGAATTCTAACGGTTAACATTCTTTTAAGGGCATTAAAATCATTCACAATTTACAAATAGTATATATATATATATATTTATATGTAAATAGAACATTTTCACATTCATGCAATTTTCTTATACAAATTCGCTTGCTGCGCTTGTCTCAAATCACTTAAAAACAAACTATTTCAAACACAAATCATCATGCACTTTCTTGTCAATCATACCCAAAATTCAAATCATTTCGTAATTATTCAAATATTTTAGAAATAAAGAAAGGGTTTGAGAACAAACCAAAAATCGTCAGCTTTGATTCCAATCTTCGTAATCTGATCTCACGCGGGCTTGCCTCCTCGTCAGCCCCTATTCAAATACAATGACAATCACATATTAGTCGGTTATTTTAGGAGTTTTTTGTTAGGGTTGATGTCTACCAAATACTCCTTCACTTGAAAATTTTTCTAGGGACACATGAGCCATATTTTGCTCATGCTTCCTTCAAGAAAATTATATCTCTATGATTCTAGTTTTAGTAGGAATTGGAATCATCTCATTTGGATCACCCAAACTCATGCTACGGCATTTTAATGCCAACCTCCGGGTCGGTATGCCCAGCTCACTCGGTTACCTACTATTATTCTCAATTTCAGGGGTCTTAATTCCATAAATTGGTAATGATTACTTCTAATAATTTGAAGCTATGGTTCTAAGGTTTCTTCTCCAATTGGAATCATCCTATTTGGATCACCAAAACTCAAGTTATTTCATTTTACATCCAAACTACTCCAATTTGCAAGGCAAAATCAGACTATTCTTACACATAGCTCCACTTTAACAGATTTCTGGGCACTTTGGGGTAACAATTTGCATACACTTCCTTCAAGTAAATTATTTCTGGGTTTATTTTACTCCAAAAATTTGAATCACTCAATTTAGATGAGTGAAACTCAACTTATAGCCAAAACACTACATACGAACACCCAAAACAGTAGCATACCTCAGCTAATCTCGAATCCCACCTTTAAGCCCATATTCTGAGCCTGTGCTTCTTCAATTTGCTCCTATTCCCTTCTATACATTTGTATCCCTATATCTTATGGTTCTTTACCAATTGGAATCACTTCATTTGGATGATTATAACTTAACCTATAGCCAAAACAAAAATAGTTTTGACAAATTTTTGACATCATTTCCTTTGAAAACCCAACATTCTCCTTTTTACAAACACTCCTCCAAACCAATCCAAACCAATACCAAAACCCATTTACAACCAATACAAAACACCTTTATCCACATTTGGGTTTCCTAACCCAAACACAAGAGAAACGGGTTGTGGTTTAGTTTCTACCATTGAATCTCTTAATTCTCAAGCCCTAACTTCTCCTTCTTCTTCAAGATCTCAACAAATGGGATGACTTTACACCAAATCTCACCCTCTTCACACAAACCCTAGCTTCTCCTCTCTTAAGCTCTCCACGGTTTTTCCCAAATGGGCATTCTAAGACCAAATGGTCTTAAGTCATTAACATCATATGCCTTGCTTACCTACAAACCATTTTACCTTGGCAAGGCAGAAAGTGTTCTCCTAATTTACTATATAGCCCATACTTTTCTCATTTGCACTACAATCCTATATTTACACCTAGACATGTATTCTTATAACTTATGACCCTTAGGTCCTCTTTTTCTAAATTTTCCATTTTTGCCCTTTCTCGTAGGTTAATTCGGGTTCTATCATTTGACATTTAGCATTTATCACTCAATCCACATATACTCATTTCGACCATATAACATTTAAAATTTTCATTTTATCATTTATCAATTCGGAAAATCCCCATTTGCTTTCGATTTATACACTAAACATATAATAAAATTATTATAAAAATTCTAGGGTATTTTTGGGGCGTTACATCTACCAAGCTCCACACTTTATTCTGTGACATGGAAGACATCTCATCTTTCATTACATCGATCCAGAAGTTGGATTGAGGACTAACAATAGCTTCTTTGTAGGTGGTAGGATCTGATACATCACCCACATCATACTCATGCTCTTGCATGTAGACAATATAGTCATTTGAAATTGCGGGCCTACACGCCCTCTCTGATCTCCTCAAGGGTATATCCATGGCTAAATCTAGGGCTACTGGATCTACATCTAGTGCTACTGGATCTACATCCTCAATTGGTTCATCATTGATAGTGGCTATTGAATGCTGGTCAACAATAGGGCTAAAGATCAAAGCGGAAAAATCTGGGTGTTCCTTGAACACATTTTCTCTTGGCCCTTGGCTTGTACCAATATCATCCTCAAAATAGATAGCTCAATCTTACTCAATCACTCTGGTGGTGTGCGACGGGCAATAAAACCTGGAACCTCTTAATCCCACACAATAACCAATAAAGTACTCACTAATGGTTTTTTAATCATGTTTCTTAAATTGCGGGTTGTACGGTCTCACTTCCACCTTGCAGCCCCAAACATGGAAGTGACAAAGACTAAGCTTCTTCTATTGACCATAGCTCTTATGGATTCTTAGGAACAAACTTTCTAGGCATGAGTGTCAAAAACTGAGAAATCAAGATCCAAAAGAATCTCATCTTTAATTAATCTCTCAATTCTTTTGGAAATATGACTCACTGCTTATGCCAAAGAATATAAGTCTTTTCTTTCAATCTCAAACGCTTGGTCCTACTAACAGTGTGTGGTAGGAGAAAAGAAAGCAAACATACAACTCTAATCAGTAAGATTCTTATAAAGTGTTCCGGCCCTTGTCCAAATAAAGTCTCGATATAAATTAACTTTTCCAGTTCCAAAAAAAAATTATATCCAAGTCTATCCAAAATAGGTATATATATTAAATTTCTTCTAATAGAGAGTATGTACCTCACATCCTACAATTCCAAAAAAATTCATGTACTGAGCTATAATCTAACAACACCCAGAAAATCAACTTGGACTTTTGTACCGTCTCCCATGTACACATACTGCTCCAAACTAGTTGTACTTCTTCTGTTTATCACCGCTTACATAGAATTGCAAGTGTGAATTGCAAGTGTGAATGGTAGCACCACTATCTAACCACCAAGTATCAAACGACATGTAACACCAAGAATTTGTATAGGTATAAGTTAGGGAAAATAATAATGACAGGAATTTGTATAGGTATAAGTTACGAAAAATTATAATGACAGGAATTTTTATAGGCCTGTGTTATGAAAATAATAATGGTAATTCAATTAGTAATTAATTAATTACTTTAATGAAAGGACGTTATGAAAATAATAATGGTAATTCAATTAGTAATTAATTAATTACTTTAATGAAAGGACGTTATGGAAATAATAATGGTAATTCAATTAGTAATTAATTAATTAATTTAATGAAAGGGATAAAAGGTAATTTTCTAATAGATACCCCAGTATAAGTGGAGTAGATAAGAAAATCACTTTCTATTCATCTTTGAATTTCTCTCTGACGGGTAAATTCTGAAGGACGTACGGCTTTTGGATTTAGGGTTTAAAGAACAAATTTCTCTAGGTAAGATCTTCCTTATTTTATTTTTTTAGATTTCTTTGATGTGGATTCTTAATTTTATTTCAATTTAGATGAACCCTGAAGAAGTCAGTTAGATTCGCTCTCATTCTGCCCAAAAAATAAATAAATAAAATAAGGATTGAATTGGTGTCATATTGAATTACTTTGAGTGTAGAATGAAAAGTATTTAGGATAATTTTGAAAAGAAAATAATGATAAACAAATACAGGATAAATTTAAAAGGTTGGTCTGTATAAATATTTGTATTTGATAAGTATTTAAAGATATATGTATTTTGACAAGTAAATATTTTATTAAGGATTGAGATTTTATTAGATAAGGAATATGATTAGAATAATTATTTAGTAATTATAGGAAATAAGATCCGTTAATAATACTTGTTGTCAAGTATGATAATTGTTAGGTAAAAGGCTAGATGTGTATTGTGTAATAATATAATTTGTAAAATATTATTAATATTATTTCTTTCTATTAAAAGATTTAGTTCGAATTAAAAAAATAAATAAATTATTAAAATAGATCAGAAAGGAATATGAGTTTTATAAAATTTGTAAAACATAATTCAATAGTTATCATTTGAGCAGGTTGTCCAATATATATTTGAATTGAACAAAATAATATAATTGTTAAGAATATCAAATTATGAAAGTTTTAAGAATAAATAAGTAATAATGATAGTCTCTTCCTTATTATTTTAGGAGAAATATTTCATTGAGGTGAAATTCTTCGGATTAGCTCTTTCAAAGCTTTTGAGTACTCCTTTGAGGGTAAGGGATTCTATCGACACCAGTATCATTTTATATATATGTACGTGTAAGAGGGATTCTATATCTGACTTTAAAAATTATCATTTTTATATATGTACGTCATTAAGGATTCTAATACAGCTTTTCAAAAATTATTATTTTTATATATATATGCGTGTAAGGGATATTAATGTGATTTTAAAAGAATTTGTTTGTTTTACTTCATTTGAGGATGGTGTTTAGCAATTATATATAATCTTGGTTTATGAAAGGTTTTACTTATTTTATTTATTTGATTATCCATGGATCAAAAAAGTAGTTTTGTATGATTGTACTTTTAAGATTTGTTTTGTTTACGAAAGAAAATGTGGAGATATGATGTTTTGTAATTTGAACTTTTGAATGAAATATTTTCCTCTGGTTTGTTCGGCCCTGTCAACAGGAATAATAGTTGACACTATTTGGCCCTTGTCAATGGGATATAATAGTTGACTTTTACATTTTCTTGGTGGGGAATGTAATTGATTTGAACCCTAGCCTCTAGGGGTTTGGTTAGAGGTTACTAGTACTAGTAGTGTTTGGTTGCGTCCACCTTAAAAGGAACAATTTGCGACCTAACCACCCATTTGAAAGTCCATGCTTGGGCACCATTTGATGTTGTTGATGACGGAGAAAATATATTTGAAATATATTTGATTTTGGATTTGATATGAAAGTGTTTGAATCGAAATTTGATATGAAATTGTTTGGATCACATTTGATATGAAACTGATTTGAAATGGATGTGAGAATGTTTGAAGTATATTTTGTTAATGTTCAAACTTATTTGTGAATCAAAAGTTTTGATGAAAAACATCTCCTATTTGTTATATGATTGAAAACTTTTTATCCATGAAAATGTAATGGTATTTCTTATTGGGCTTTGAGCTCACCCTTTATTCTTTTTAAAAATTTTCAGGTACCCTTAGTTCGGGCGAGGAGTGACGTTTAGGACGGGAAAATGGTTTTATTAGAATATTTGTTTAAAACTTCTCTTGGGACATTGTTTAGATGTTAAAGTTTAGTTCTGTTTGGAATATTTGAGTTTGAAGTTATTTGGATAAGTATACTTGGGTTGATGTATTGGTTTCTTAAAGTTGATATTTGAGGGATTTAGAAGTTAGCATTTACTGCGAGCAATTGATTGGTAGTGGACAAAAATCCGAGTTACAAGGAAGGTTAGTGTGGTTTCCACACTTCAAACCTTAATTTGAAGGCTTGAGGTGTGAATTGGCAGTCATGCCCCTGGTGGAGTTTAGTAGTGATACGACACATCAATGATATTGGATTCAAAACAAACATTCACCCAATGATTATCAGATAACTCATTTTTCCCATTCTTGTAATTATTCATGTTCAGTTTCGTGATGACAAAGAACTGAGGAAAGCTCAAAGATGAAGAATAAATAAGAAAGCGATGTCAGAAAATACATGTAAAACAAAGACATGTAAATTGCTCCATTCTTCGGCTTACCAAATGAGCTACAAATGTGGTCATCAAATGCTAGAGTCTATAAAATATAAAAAGACTCATACATAGGTAAGAACAATTACTAGCCTTCACAACCAAATGCGTCAATTTCCCACGATAGGGTAGTAAAATTACGAGATTCAGGATACTTAATGAAATCTCTTCGCCAAACTAAGCATCCTACCAAATAATAAAGTTTTCGATAGGATAACTTCTCTATCCGTATGGATCTTAGCAAAATTAATATGTAAAACGGGAGAAATAACAATTGTAATATTAATTCGAGGCAAGTTCATAAACATTCAATATTTCTCAATTTTACCCAAATACAAGAAAATAATTTTATTCATAACATTATGCTATAAACAATCTCAAATAACATAAACATAGAGCGATATTGTGAAAAATGAAACATAAAAAAATATTATAAGATTGGGTAAAATTCAATTTTGTCTCAAGATCAAATTTAATTTTTAATGAGATAAAATATCCAAAAAAAACAAGAAAATGAAACTGATAACAATCAAAATCGAAAAAAAAAATCGATTTCATATCATCTTTAATTTCATGAAAATTTGAAAAACAATTATTGTTTCTCATAGTTGAGAATCAAATATTTGAATTAATTTAATCCTTTCAAAACAAATAAAAAAATATGTCCTTTAATGCTAAGTTAATGCCAAGAAACTTGAGTGATTGCGTCAAATCCAAAAGCAACCGTATAACCCGCAACAAACCTATTTGGATTGAAAAACTTGAGTGATTGAGTCAAATCAAAATCATGTCAATCCAAACTTAAATTGTCTTTTAATGTCAATAAACATAATAATAATATAAAAAAAACAACCAATATTCATTGGAAAATAAAAATATATTGGATTTCTTAAAGTTTTTTTATTATTCTATGGAGAATTGTGGTCCATTTTTCAATCAAGAGGCAAAACTCAAGACTAGGAAAGAAGCATAAAGGCAAAAAAGAAGCATAAAGGCAAAAATACGGATAAAGAAAAAAAATATGAACCAGACCTGGAAAACGAAGAAAATAAAATTGATACTTTCGATGCCAATTAAAATTGCTATGATAACAATTGTTAAATTATTTTATAAATATCAAGAGCTGATCCCAAAAATAATTACTCAATAATCAAAAGACTCAATAAATACATTATAAAATAATAATTTTATTGAACAAAAAAACATATCAATTTTATTTGAGTAGAAAACAAACCTGACATGGATTCGAAATTGTTAATTGTCATCATTCGTCTCCAAAATCTACAAGGGATGAAATCAAAAAAATACTATAGTTGAAAATGAATATTTCATTCTCCTCAAAGTATGTTTTACCAAATCCTTGTTAAATTCTAGGGGCTCTATTTACTTATATACTAGTAGTCATGTGTTTCCCCACAACTACCTTTAAGTTCTACCTTCGGATGAAGCAGATGTTTTTGGGCATCCCCTAATGGCGTTTTTTCTAACGATACTGAGTCAGAGCCTATAGGAGTCGATGGGCCGACTTGTTAAGCTGGATCGCCGTACAACTTACAACCTGCACTAAAAGGATGATCCGGCGGGAGTGCGTCTGCCAACTCTCCGATGTCTAAGTCAGTCTCTTTCTTACAGAAATGGAAGAATTCAATTGTTGATGGCGTTATGACTGCGTACCTTTCGTTGGTGGGATTGCTTGACATTTATAGTGGATGATCATGACGACTTTCCTTGTTGGATGGTGATACGACGTCTTCCCGATTTGGTAGGGGATCTTCTCTTCCTTATCGCTGACTAAATATTTAGAGGATAATTAGAGAGTCGTAATTGCGGGGGATCTTTCTTCCCTTAATAAATAGATATCGGATCATGAATAAGGAGTGCTTTCCTTTCTTACGGCTCAACTGGCGTCCAACGGATTATCCTCGTCGCCAGTTCGGCCCACTGGGCTTAGTTTCAACCCTGGGCTCACGCCTTGGGAGGGACTAGGACATCATTATGAGCCGAGTTCCCACGTGAGGCTCTTCTGCCGGCCCCATGGAGGATGCCAAACCGTTTCAAGGTCCGTTCCTTGGGCCTGTGTCATGGGCCTGTGGGATGCTTTTATTTTAGGCACTATCAGTTGCCCCCCAGCCCTTTGCCGGAGCAAACTTGGGCAAGGGCTGAATCGTTTCTTGGATCGAGCGACAAGTTCCACGTGGTCGACAAGGTTTTGGTTCCAGCTTGTCGGCAATCGTATTGCGAGCACGTATATTTTTCTTGACTTTCGCGCTGCTTCGCTAACGTTTCCAAGGTTTTTAGAAGCTGCCTCATAAGCATTTGAATCGTATTCCCTTGTTCTCTAGTCCTTCTTATCGCTTCCTCTTCTCGCCCTGTTCTTCGAACCTCTTTCTCTATGGTCTCGGATTTTCTTTTTCTCAAACTTCCCGGATTATCGCGTAGGACTGTTCTAGGTGGTTTCGATCATTCTATCTTGCTTGGAGTTGTCTATCGTGTTCTTTTCCCTAATTTGGTACATCTTTCTTCTTCTTCCCCTGTTTCATGGGTCCCTAGTGGTCATTGTTTGTCCCTTCTTTCCCACTTTTTCGATCGGAATTTTGCCTCTTTTATCATTCGTCCGGCTTCCCTTACGTTTGCCCAATCATGCGTACTTCCTCTAGGCCCAGTCGTTCTTCTGGTCTACGCATAGGGGGTAAACCTGCAGAGGGATCAAACTTAGGGCCGATAGGAGGAGGGCCCACCTCCGTCCCGTTATTGCGCCGCCGATCGGGGTCCTTACGGACCCTTCCTCTCTAGCAAAGGCAAGAGTAAGGTCAATGAGATCAGGTATCCTAGCGGCTCTAACTACTTGAGGGCTACTATGCACGGCAAGCCGGTGGCCCTAGTCAGGGTCAAGCCCTCTTTGGACGTGAATCTCGCTTCTCGCACAGCCCCCTTCGATGTTCGGTTTGGTGCCCCGATTTTCCTTTTTTTTACCTCTACGTCGTCTAAGTGCCAAAGATGGTTTGCTTCTTCAAGGCGGCCTTTGAGAACGGCCTCCGCTTCTCTCTGCATCCCTTTATCAAAAAGCGTTTTATAGCATTCCGACTCAACTTTCTCCCAATTTTAGTCAGACTGCTAGTCATCTTTAAGGATAGAGGTCTCGAGGTTCCTAGCATTGCTTTGCTCTTGGACTTCTTCAGTGTGAAGGAGTCTACAGAGGGCTTTTTGTACATCGCCAAACGCTCCAATGCCAAGCTGATCATCTTGGATCTCCCGTCTTCCCACAAACACTGGAAGGAACGGTATTTCTTTGTTGGTGGTCATAATTAGGAATATAATCCGGCTAACCGAGAAGACAAGCTCAGCATTCCGACCACCTGACTACCCCCGAGAACCTCCATGAGCTCCGCTTATGCACTGGGTTTAGCCATGAAAGTCATGAGGATGTTTTCTAACCTGCTTCGCTGCACGGCCCGTGCATTTCCGTCCCGGCCCCACCCCCAAGGACAAAGAGTGGCGAAAGTCGCTATGTCGCCCCCGCATACCGAAAGCAACCAGTCAAAATTCCGGCCTTCTGGCCGTGTGTCTCCTTCGCTCCCCGGCCGAGGCCCTCTTTGCCCTTTATTATGAACCCTTCTCATGAGGAGCCCTCTGTCGTGAAACCCACTTAGGAAGAGCTCCAAGCCCAAGTCGAGTCGTTGGCAAGGAAGAAAAGGATCGTTGTGCCAGCCCCAAGCCCCTGAGATGCTCTCTGCAATTCATGCAGGTCTCAGGTCAGGCATCTTCTCCGTTGTCAACTGCTAAAGAATGGGGATCTTCTGACCGAGTCCCAGCGAGAGGTCAGGCGTCTCCTCCCGTGGCCGAGGTGTCCGAGGCAGCGGGTTAGAAAAATTCCTCGAGGAGGAGCGCCGAGCTTCCTCTTGTTGTTCTGCCCATTTCTGTTCGGAGTCCCCTAGCACAAGATTTCAAGCGTCCTCCTACGACGCCGGAGGAAAGGGAAAGGGTTGCTTCGGAACCGAAGGGGAAGAGGACTCGTTGCTTGCCAATTCGGAGCTTACCGTCAAGGCCATTGCTCATCCTAGCTGTGATTCCGATCTCAAGAGGGCGACGCCATGTCCTGCGTGAGGAGGTTTCGCGACGTTTAGGAGCGGCCACCGTATGTCCGGACACTTTTATTTGTTTGTTCTATCTTTGATTTCGATTTGCCCTTACCTTTGTCTTGTTCCGACAGGTGGCTACCTACGTGAAAAGCCTGACGAAGAGGGCTTGTCTTTCTGAGGGGTCTGCTAGGGCGGTAGAAGCGTATAAAGATGAGGTCGCCTCCCCGACCCAGAGAGCCGACCATGAGCTCACAAAGGACACATGAGCGAGGCGTAGTGATGCATAGATCCGACTGGCATACCGGTCGGCTAAATCGCTGAATAAGAACATGAGAAGAAGGCCTGATAAGCTTTAGACGCTACGAGCCGCTATGGCTGGCTGGATGAGCCGCAGATCGCCAGTGGGAGGACAAAAGGTCGCTAGTGAGCTACGTTGTCAAGGTCGGGTAGCGTGACGTGACAAGGAAGAACTACAGGCGGATAGGGACGAGTTGTGTGTTCAAGACCACGCACCACGCCCTCCAAGAGGTCCTAAGGCGAGAGCATCAGCGCCTCGAACGAAGAATGTCGCGAAGCCAGGATGACCCCGCAGGCGTGAGGGCCTTGGTTTTTTAGAAGGAAGGGGTGATCGCCTAGCTGAGGAATGAAGCATGTACCTTGTGGGCCTCCGGTTGGCTCTCTTTTCGGCGCAAGGCTTCTAAGGTCTTCCCAAATTTGCTCTTCAATTTTCCCGTTCCCACTGAGGACGAGATAGGGGAATCTGAATCTAACAGGGAAGATGACCTTGGGGTTTCCTCGGCTGCCCCTAACTCTGCTTTTCTTCCTAGCGACCCCATGGTCGAGGCTACCCATACTTCGTCTTCCGATACTTAGGCTTTTTCCTGTCATTCTTCTTTGTTTTGGTAGCCTTTGGCCCTTGTAACGATGATTTTAACCTTTTATTGAGACGTTGATTCGTATATTCATACTCTCTGAGTCTTTTGCTTTTTTCACCATTTTTATGGCTTCTGAATGAACTGGATTCTATGATTCTTACTATAAGTGGGGCTACGCAGCCCTTTGATGGCCGAGTTGCTGGGCTCTCAAAAGCTGAGCCTCATGGTTCTTTTGAACGGAGCTATATGGCTTCTTAGGAACTGAGCTACGTGGGCTCTTTGCAAACTAAGCTACTGGGCTCTTTGCAAACTGAGCTACTGGGCTCTCTGCAAACTGAGCTATTGGGCTCTTAACGAACTCTGAGCTCCGAGTCTCCTTTGGACTGAACTACATCGTTCCTTCAAAGTCTCGAGCTCAGGTTCCAAATTCCGACCGAGCCGCATGGTCCCTTCAAGTCCGGAGCTTCAGGTCTCCCGTGGATCGAGCTATATGTGTGACGCCCAAACCTCGGGTCCGTTGACTACCAACACCCGCTGAAATTCTATACGCCTCAGATCGCGAGACGCACCGAAAGTAAAAATGGCCACTGGGGCCCCGTGATCAATACTCATCAAACATGTACCAACTATATTCCAATAGTCCAAGAGTTATTTTATTACTTTAATACAACACATATTAAAATCTACAATTCTAATACATATTATCCAAAAACATTAAAGCCACAACCCGGCTTCCTTAAAACCGGTCTCTAAAATGAGCCGTCTTCTCAGGCGCCCCCTGTACCTGAAAAAAATGTTCTACAGGTGAGCTATCGCCCGCAGTGGAATCACCTCACCGGGTTACTTCCTCCACCTAAGTGCATATGCAATGCTCCAATAAACACACACTCAAGTAAATGTGTGATTCTACTTGAATGTCTACATCTATTCCCATGTCTCGAGTCCTCACCCACTCACTCACACTCTGCCTGGTCATGTATGAGAAATAATCATTTTTAAACTTGTAGGTTTTGAAAATATATCACTTCATAATGTAAAATACGATCACCCTCCAAGGCGAATTGGTTGGTGAGCTTTTCCGAAATACTATAGTCCTCATCCGAAATGATCGATCGCCCATCTCCCAACCCAATTCTCCGTAAAATCATCCTGTGAAATTCCTTTCGCAACCATGTTCGTTTTTCAAAATTCATGTCATGCACTCACACCTAAATTCTAGGTTACCTAAAGGTATTATGAAATGCATTATGCCATTTCAATCATTTTTATACAATATATCAATTATGCATATATTCACAAATTAAATTCACACCACATGTAATTTAACATGGATCAACCATCACCCAAACTAGCTCACTTGAGCTATTCAATATTCATCAAACATCACTCCAAATTAGCTCATTCGAGCAATCTACAATCTCATTCCAATGACCTACACACACAATTATATTCCATATAAATTGAGCAAATCACAATCTCATCTCCAAAGGTTTATACACACAATTATATTCCATATAATCACGATATCATGTTAACACATCAAGCTTTATGCATTGAACTCTATTAATTCCACTAATAAGCTCGCTTTGTATTCTCTTCTTAATTCTCTAATCAATTACACAAAAATTAGCCTGTAGGGCTGAATGACCAACACTACAATTCAATTTGAATCACTCACCTAAACACATTCTCTCACCGGTTCCATTTTGTGAACCCTAAATCCATGGCCATTTCCGGCCTCATACACACCAACACACAATTTATTTCATAAATTATGAAACAAACACCCCAAACAGCCCCTACACAGTCACGGACTATCCAAATGGGATCCAAAAATTCCAACAATTCGGTCCCAAGTTTTGGGACCATCAAACGGCCGTTCAAGGCCTCAAACCAACCAAAACATTACAAAACACTTAAACAAAGCGTAACTTCAAGTAGGATAAAACCCCTACCTCACAGAGTTTGTCAAAACTCCAACTTTTTGGTGTCCACGCGTAGCTCATCGCAGATCACTTTTGCCTTCAAATTCGAAGAAAACCTATGGTCCAATTTTCGTAGATCTAAGAAAGAAGCAAAGAGAGAAAAAAATTAAAAAAAAAACAATTCTCTCTCTCCAACGCCTCCCTTTCCGTATGTCCGTTCCTCTACCCCCTTTTTATGATTTTTTTTTTCTTTTTATTATTATTATATTATTATTATTATTATTATTATTATCATTTGGGTAAACGATTTCTATTGTCTCATTCGGGTCCATTTCTGCCCTGAAAAATTTTATTTCTTTTCAGTTCACTTTATTGTAAATGAACTTAAATCAAGTCACTTCCTGACTTCCGAGATTTTCATAAAAATCTCACCCCTGAAGTCACTGGCGATTTATCACCCAGAAATTCATAAAATATTCCGATTGTCTTAGAATTAGACGAAACTTTTCTGGGTCACTAGATTTCACGAGACAAATTTAACGGCGCAGTCCATTTCGTCATCCGAGATCTAGAGAATTTTCGGTTTTAAACCAAAATTACCGTTTTAACTTTTCGTAAAAAATCAATTTTTCTGCCTTACGCATGGTTCCTTCGTCCGAGCTCCTTGTCTCCTTTGGACCGAGCTGCATGGTTCCTTCGAAGTCTGAGCTCCATGTCTCCTTTGGACCAAGCTGCATGGTTCCTTTGAAGTTTGAGCTCCGTGTCTCTTGTGGACCGAGTTGCATGGTTCCTTCAAAGTCTGAGCTCCATGTCTCTTCGTCTTCCTTTCCTTAGGAAAGTGAGCGTAGTTTTAATGCCGGTCTATGGAGAATCGGAACATGATGAAGCTTCAGGATTTGATTGCCACTACGCGAAGTCTGTTTGGTGGTCATAGGTCATTGTTCGCTCGTCGCTCTCGCCATTTGTCAAGGCGTTGTTCCCTATCCCGCTAGTCGCGGGAGCTGCATTGTTCCCTAGTCCTCGCTATTTGATGGATTTGGATCAAAAATCACACTTGAGGCGGCGTGAGTTGAATGCTTCACCTACCTGCCTTATGCTATGCCTCTCCTCCCCTCTTTTCTCCTTCTCCTTATTTTTCTTTTTCTCTTTCTTGCGGTTTTCGCCTTGACTGGGTGTTTGCCAATTGTAATTTTCTGAGATATAGAGAATGGCTTTGCTAATTGTAATTTTCTGAAATGTAGAGAACGACTTTACTAATTGTAATTTTCTGGGATAACTGTAATAAAAGTATAGTCTTTTGAAAATGCGTGTACTTGTCTGATGTTTTTTTTTTTTTTTTTTTTTTTTGTATCTTCCCCGGGCCCTTCTGGGTCCCGCATATTTCTAACTAACCAAGCCTCCTGGCTCTTTCTTTATGATTTATGAGGTTGGTAGACCCGTGATAAACAAAAAATGTTATTTGAGCGGAGTAGGCATTGCGCTTTATTAATAGGTCTGACTTGAGGTTTATAGGTAAAGCGGCCGAGGTGCTCGGCATTACAGGAGTGTTCGGGGTATTTCCCTCCTCGTTTGGAGCTCTCTATGTACTAGTTGCTAGAGACGGATTACGTGATACGATATAGAGTCCTTCCCAATTGAGATTACGATTTCCGTGGTAAGTCGGCTTCCCTTCTTTGTCGGGAGTTTCTTAAGTACACTAGGTCCGGGCTTAAAAACTGTGAAGCTGACCAGATCCTTAGTACCTTCTTTGTTTTTAGTTGGTGGTCTGGTGCGTTTTAGAGCTTGCTCTCGCTTCTCTTCCAGGATATCGAGGTTCAGGTGGAGAGTCTCCTTGTTGCGCTCGGCATTGCGGAGCAACCTGGGTGACTCGGGCGACTTCAGTGGGCTCAGCCTCGGTGCCAAATGCCAAGAGGCTGAGCAGAAGTTTCTCGGGGATTCAGACTTGCGTGTCAGTTCTATCATATAAACCTTTGGATTATTCCACCCATTTTCCCTTATGTTCTTCCAAACTGATCTTAATCTTTGCCCAGCGAGAGTCCTTATATGATGACATACCCTTGTCAGTTAATTGGATAGATGAGATGGAATAGTAATTCTTGATTAAACAGTTTAGAAATTTTGAATTTACAGTTTGTCGACATTTTCCATTATCTGATATCAGTGCTTTTAGGATCCCGAACCTACAAATTATGGACCGCCAAACGAAGTTGCGTACCTTTTTCTCGGTGATTGTCACCAATGGCTCGGCCTCCGCCCATTTAGTGAAGTAGTCCACTCCTATAATAGTGAATTTGCATTGACCCCTTCGCAGGGGCCGGAGTATGTCTAATCCCCACTACTAAAAAGGCTAGGGGCTTAAAATCAAGGTCAGTGGCTCGATTGGAAGATAGGAGATCTTGGCATGATTTTGATAGATTTTTCTTTGACTGATTCACGTAGGCGTCTTTAAGCATCATCAGGCGATAATACCCTTGCACAAAAGTTTTCTGCCAGGCCCGGCGAGCTTGATAACGTTTGCCACGCGGATGCCTTTGTGCACCTCTCTAAGTACGTAGTTGGCATCTTCATTTCCTATGCATTTGAGAAGGGGTGCAGAAAAACCTCGTTTATAAAGGGACCCCTACAAAAGAGCAAATCTAGATGACCTTGATCTTAGTTTAGATGCTTCCTTCGGATCGCTTGGTAATATCTTGTTCAATAGATAGTCCCATATAGGATCCATCCATCTTGGTGCGGTCATTACTGGGAGGAACTGTCATTTACGTTGGCGTCTGTCGAGATTCTGCGCCAGCTTGTGTCAAATCTGTGTGCTAAGTGGTGAGTGGATCAAGCGTAATTCTCTATTGGAGTGTCACGTGGTGGTCGGATTACGACTTCGCATCTTTGGATGCGAATGTCTCTCCCACTCACCAGATCATCTATTTCTTCGATAACCTGCGATCGTGGATTAAGTCGAGCACCTCCGAGTGAGGATCGTGACGATGTGTTCTTTGTTCAGATCTGGATCAGATCCAGGTCGTAACCGATCAGTCCGTGGGATGAAATCAGCACTGCTTCCATGGGCATTGGAGGCCCTATCTATGAACCTCGAGATGGGAGGTCGGGATGCGAAACTAAACGATTGATAAACTCTTGAGGTAGATTCAGGTGGTACCAAAGTGCCCTTTGATCGTTGTTCTTGGCTTGTACTGTGTTTGAACTCTTTCATTTCATAGCCCATTTTACCTAGTCTTCACGGGGTTTAAGTTTATGTAGTATTTGTTTCATTAGGTGTGTATTTAGATTTCGATGGTGTGGGCTTGGAGGTATGTGGGAATCTTTTGGTGGTGGTCACCAACGCTAGAACGGCAAATGCCTGGATACCTTTCTTATGCTTCCATGATGACCTCATTCTTGATAATAGATCGGCTGTGGCTGCGTTATCTCGTTTCCCGACCGGCGGCGCTGGTCGAGAAATCAGCGGCTAAGTAGGCGTGGGAGTTCTCCCTCGGAGGCTTACTAGGATGGGGAGAGCTCGATAGAGTTCGGTGTGCGAATGCCTCTTCATAGTGGGCATCAGGTGGAGCCTTTCGAACTTGAAAGAAGAGTGACCTTGTCGTGAATCTGGAACACAAGCGACTCAACGCAGCTATTCTCCCGGTCAGGCGTCAAACTTCTTTAACGTTTGAGGTGGTGCATCATCAGGCACAACTCTTATTTTAATGCGGATTTGCCTCATTCCACGGTGACTATAAAACCTAAGAACCACATTAGAGACTGCAAAAAGCACACTTTGTTGGGTTTAACTTCATCTTGTAGTCCTTCAAGACCTAGAATGACTCAGCTAGGTGGTCTACGTGGAGCTCGGCCTTAACTGTCTGACTTGGCCAGCTTGTCGTCTATGTATACTTCCATGGATGCTCCGATCTGTTTTTGGAACATTCTATTTACCAACCTTTGATAGGTGGCCCCCGCGTTCTTTAACAGTATTCGCCCAGTAGTAGTCGTTCCTGCTCGGTCCACGAATGAGGTCTTCTCTTGGTCGCTGGGGTCCATTATGATCTAATTATAGCATAGCCCGAGCGTCCATGAAGGCGAGGAGCTCGTAGCCGGGTTAATGGCGTCCACTATGAGGTCGATTCGGGCGGGGGAAAACATCCTTGATGAAGCCTAGTTAACACTCCAGTAAATCAATGCATAGTCATGGCTGTGGCTTTCTTAGCGAAAACCACATTTGCCAACCGGTCGGGGTAGCTTTGCTGCTTCTTAGATAACTCGAGGCTTAGAGGAGTTTACGAGCCTCTTGATTGATAATATGCACCTTTCTGGGGGTGAAGCTTCTTACGTTTGACGGGTTTGAAGGAGGCGACATTGATTTATGGGTGATACTTCATTGGGTCGATTCCCCCATGTCCTCTTGCTTCAGCGAATATATCCCACGTTTTGCTTTAAGAAGTGGATGAGAAGGTCTCGACGTCTTGTTTAGCTTGGATCCAATAGTAAGCGAGTGTTTGGTTGGTGGTCGATTTGTCTTGGTTCGGCTCTTACGAGGAGTGTTGGTCGGGTGTCAGTTCGTCTCTCATGTTGGAGCTCTCCCACGCGTGGGCGTTATCAGCTGGTTCCATTTCATTGAAGTAGCTCTGGAACTATCAGTGGTCTCGGCCTTTCCTACGTCTCAGGGCTGACAGCCATATGTTAGGCGGAAGGATGGCCCTTATGGCATTGAGAAGGCTGCCCGATGGCATATTGAATGCCGATGGGGCCTCCACAGATGGGAATTTTGTTGTCGTTGCGACACGGCATGGGGGTTCTCTGAGTGAGCACGATTATCTTTTTGCGTCCTAGAGGCGATATATATATAGAAGTCCTTAAGTGGGCGTTTCTGGGTTCCGGCTTCTCCGCTTCCCGATGCACATTTTGTCCAATGCTAATGTCTGATGATATCAGTCGTTAGCAGGTTGTCGTCGAGACCTTATGGACTATTTATTAGCCCTGACGACCCTTATCACTAAGCGGGTCATCATGGGGTCATTGACCTTCGGTCGTCAGAAGTTTATGGTGGTGTCCGTCGGGGGCTTGGACCTGACACGCACCTGTTATATCACCGATGCGGGCTGGCGTAGGTGGGCCTTCAATTTATTGGACTCCCATCCGTGAACCTGAAAATCGTAATCTCTCATGGGTTCTTGTCTTGGCCAGGGAGCTACTGACGGAGTGGTCTGGAGAGGTGCGGTTGTCTTCGGAGCCATGTAGCGACGGGAGATGTCCACGTCGGATTAGGGTGACTTCTTTTTCCAATTATGAATACGATCATCTTGTCCGTCTGTGATCTATCAGTCCTTGATACTTGGTCATGTATCTTTTGGTTGGTCAGATCTTCATCTGAGGCGATATCTGCTCTTCTTATGATGCACCTCGTACGGGGACTTGAGATCTGGGGCCATGGGGTGAACTATTAAGGGGTACTGTCATTGAAACTTCGAGAGTGGGGTGGACCCAAGCGGTCCCTGACGTTACCTCTTCTCTTTGAAGATCACTCTCTGCCTTTGATTAGTGCCTAAAAGTCTTTATTTTGAACCACATTTTTAATAATTTTGGCGCTTTGTATGCTAATTGATATAATTAACATTGACATATTGCCATAAAACTTATTGACTCTCACGAAAAACACCTTTACAAATTTATATGTCGTTGGAGGACTATTGTCTAATCACAGGCACCGCCCATAAAACTTATTTGAGACCCGAGGATCTCTGTATCTATCATTTCCAATTTTGGTTGGTAGATACACTGCGAAGTGCAGGTCGACAAGTAATAAAATGGATTTAAGATCGGTCTCCCGATCCACGAGATCTAAAGAATTTTCATCAACTACGGACCCTTGAGATTCATACTATTTGGACCCTTGATTGATAACGGTGTTCGTAAGGCGTAATTAAACTAATCGCAAAAAAAAAATGAAATGAAATAAGCTGAAATAAAATGAATAGAAGTAAAACTAAGTTCTCAGAAATGAATCTTTGAATAGGTATCATAAAGGAGGGCCACATAAAGCTTGGTATGACGAACGATCAATTCACTGTAGTGAGTGATTAGATTTGTGATTATCTCAATTTCAAAATCGTCGAGCAAATGTAGTACGGCCTGGATTTCTCCACCTCCACATTTCGATTTATCTAATTTTTCTGATTCTCTAATTACGAGGATTTAGATAACTACTTTTAACAGAACTTCCTTTGAATAAGGTATTTTTCTTTTGCAATACTTCATACCCCATTTATGGTTGCCATAGCTTCGAGTTATTGGTCAACGAGGTTATCGACTAATTCTCTTCTCGAAATTAGAATAGATCAACCTTTCCTTGATTGGATCTCTCGAGTAACCCAAGTTGGCCTCCTTATCCAGAATTGAGGTGAAATCTACCTTGTTAAATAGATAAGTTCTTCAGCTCGTTCTTGACTTCAAGTGAGAAGAGTTGTAAGTGAACTTACCATGTAAGAAGGATCCCAATAAGCGGAGTTAGTATACGTGAGCTGAAGACGTTACCCCGGATTGTCTTCTGTGTCCACTCGGAGGACTTCGAAATCGGGAGTAATGGCCATGATTCTTAACGGGTATAGAAGACGTATTCGGATCAAAATCAATAAACCGTAAATAAAGTAAATTCGCAAGGCAAAAATAAAACGAATCTTTGGAAACTCTAATAGATCTGAATTCTGGCTTCAAGCGTTCTCTAAATGGAGAGGTGAGTTCGTAATTCTTGAATTCCTTTTTCTGACATTCCAGCGTCGATAAACATTTGCAAATGAAGTAGGTAATCAATTTGGAATTTATCAAATTCATACGTTCAGTGATTGAAAAATTATTTTCAAGCATTAAACCCCATTTCAGCGATAACATTCGGATCTGACAATAGAAAAGAAAAAAATCGAGAAACAATACTGTTCTAAAATGACAAAAATAAAAGAAGAAAAGAAAAGAAAATAAAATAAAAGTGAAGCCTAGGCTGGATCTCCTCGTGCGCTGCGACTTGCGTTTTCGATCACAGGTAGCCTTATTTATCGGGTTTCGGTTGGGCCTAAACCTAATGTGACTTGTGGATTCGGTGGCGGTGCAGAGATTCTTGCTCGGTTGTGACCCGGTTCTCTTGTCGCGTCAATTCATGCTCGCGACATTTGACTTCAAGTTCACGCATCCACATGGTAGTGCGTTCAGGGTTGTCCACGACGCGATCGCGTATACGGTTCGGTTGGTGCTTGTGATGTCGCGACATCATGGCGCTATTCGCGACATCCATTCTAGTCCTTTGCGGTCTTCACTTGGTTGTTCACGATGTCGCGACATCGGGATCATTTATCGTGACATGGGCTCGAAGCCTCCTGCGACCTTCCTTTATTTGTCGTGATGTCGCGACATCAATATCTGTCGCGACATGTCCACAGTGCCCATTTCCTTTGGAAGGGTTTCCACGATGTATTGACGTAACCTCATAGTTTCAAAGTCTTGGATGTTCTTTGTGATGTCTCCAGCTTCATCCATAATTCTCTGCTTAAATTATCGGTGGTTGTACTTGGTGTCATGTTGCTCCAGTCTTCTTGTCGCGACATCATTTGATCTTTAACTGGAAGTTGCGTTGTTTATGATGTGTGACTACATGCCTCTGTCATGACATCGCTCTTTTAATTTGCTCTTTCTCCATTGCCTACATTTGTGTTCCTGTAAGACACACATCAAATTCTCTTCAATCTTCTTGATATCGCAACTCTAGAAGCGCTGGGTATGCGGACCATGGCGCATCGATGACTCATCAGTTAGTTCCATTTCATACACCATTCGGCGCATTTTATTCCACTTATTTACGCATTTTCCTCTTTGCTTTTTCTTCTTTCTTCCATTCTACACGCTAATGATAAATTGGTGAGTTTCTTCATAATTACGTATATTAATTATTCAATTTTAATGAAAATCAAACGAGAAAAAATGAACTAAAAGAAATGACTTTTAAGCTCATCAAAGAAAGGGTCCCTAATGTATACGATCGCATTAGGAAATTTGTTTTTGTAGTTTTGCGAGAATTGGAAGCCAAATGCGTTGTGTCAATCCATTCATAACAAAGTCGAGGTTGATTTCCATCAATTTCATGGTTTTCTATCAATTTAAATAAGCCAAGAATGAGAAGAATATCAAACGAAGAAAAATGAATGATGCGGCGCCAGATAAATGCTTGACATGGAGAAGCCGATGAGACAGTATGGCATTGATGAACAAGAGGAAAAAAAATTCTCACCACAATTTGGAAATTCGCTACATGAAGTGAATTTTCGCTACAATATATTTAAGCTATGTAGCGAGAATTTTACTCGTAGCGAAAATTCCCGACTCTTGACGGCTTGTTTTTGTTTCTCCTTTCTACCCTCATTATAATTATACTAGTTAGGTTATATTGGTATTTTCACCTGTTTGTAAGGTTATATAAGCCATTTTGTGAACATTTTGTAGCCTAACTTTAATTCGAAGCATTCTCCAGTGCGGGCCCCTGTTTTTGGCCTTCACGTTCTCTCTTCTCTCTCCTCTTTCTCTGCTTTCTAAATGACGAAACACACCCTTTGAGGATGACAACTCCAAAAGGATGTTTGGCTAAAGCCTCTAAACCTTGAAGAAGAGGGTTGCTAGGCTTGGGAAGTAAGGTTTGCATTTTGTTCCCCTGTTTTTCACGCAGCAGGTTTTGACATTTTGGTTCCCAAATTTACAACTCTAGGTTTAAAGCTCTTTGATGTACTTTCTTTAGTAATGCGGAAGCTTTTTAGGGTTCGAGTGGATTCTTGGCTTTTAGATCTGCTTGATGTCATTGGTTGCTATTTACGAGCCCTTCCAGGTAGGTTAGGGGGTTATATTTTCAACGCCAGATGCATCCTCATTGGTAATACTTGGTAATCTTTAGGGTTCGAGTGGATGTATAGATCCAAATTCATTAGTTTGCCCTTTACGAATCGTGTGGATGGGTCGGTGATAGATTTTCCTTTGTAGGAACCATAAATGTTAAATAAATACTTTCTATCAAAAGGAAAATTATTAGGGTTTAGTTTTAAAGCTAAATGAAGATGGGTTGAATTGACTATGGTTATCCTCCCGTGAGAAATGAACAGGGACCCTCTTTGTAACCCTATCAACCCAACCTAGCAGCTCAACACTTCAAGGATTTCTTTTTTACACTTTGTTTTAGTTTATTTAGTTTTATTTTCAATTTCCACAACATCAACTCCACACACTTTTTACACCAATTCCTAAAATCCAAAACAAATTCACCATTTTGAGCTGACAGCAAATCATTTAATTGCGAAGAAAACCCGTCCACGTGTTGATCCACCGAGCCACTATCTTTGCGTTAGTTGTACTGCGGCATTAGGAGTAATTTAGGTTATAAATTTTGTTGATTCACCAGCACCTCTTTTGTGGCCTGAGTGATGGCGTCGATTCTGGGGATGAATTACTGAGGTGAGGAATGATGACACATTGAACCTTGTGATCCTCATCCACGAGTTTTAGTGAGAGAACCTCTTGTATATATATCTTTTTAGTGTTTTCGATTAGTATTCCCAATTTTGTTTCATTTTATTTTGTTTTTACCTTCTTTACCCCTTTCGGTAAGTTGTTTTTTCTTGTTTGGTGTTTGCTTTGTTCTTGTTACGGGGGTTCGTGTTCCGAGTGGGATAGAGTTTATGTCGAGTTGAATTTGAACCAAATGGAAGAGGAGACGATTCCCCGGTCGACATGTGGCAGGGGGTAACCCTAGTGCATATATGTCCATGAGGGATTACAGAAACCAGCCATGGCAAAGTCAACAACCCATGGAGAGAAACCTAAATGAATATAGGTCCATGAGGGACTATAGAAACCAATGGATGAGTTCACCATATGGTAGTACTTACAACCATAGTTGGGGAATGCCTGAAATTCCTCATGGGAGCAGACCTCCCGGTATGCACCTCTTTGAACCTCCATATTATGCCTCAACTCCTCAGTCACCTCAGCCACCACAATCAATCCCTCCATTTGAACAAACCATTTGGACCTTACCCCAGATAGTGGATGACTTTGTGGCAGCGAAAGGAATTAATGCCGATTCGAGATCGGAGAATTGTCAGCGTGAGCAATTTAAGCAAAGAGAATTAGATGGGTACGAAAAATGACTTTGAGCATAAATGGGACAACTACAAGACTCCATTGAAAACCTCATGTTCAGCGGAATGTCCACCAGAGGAAGAGTGCCAAAAAGTGACACCATGGTAGGAGGCGGTGTCGATGCGATACGTGAGGGCTTATAGAGGATTACCTGTTGAATTGTACGAGAGGATTGTAGAATCCTCATATATGTGCATTGTTTTCAAGGGAGAAGAAAGAAGAAATCCTTCCCTTTATAAGCGGGGAGGCGTTGGAAAGAAGCGAGTGAAAGAGCCCAGGCTTGTTTTGAAACCATTTCCCACGAGAGTGAACCCGTTGCGATGCAGACCACTACCTGACCGCTGCCCGGTAACGCTACATCGACGATGTATATCAATCAGCCATTCGCGACACAATTCACACGACACACGCTCCCCCAAGGCGAGTCCATCCCATATCTTCTTGTGCAATACTGAGATTAGTAGCCTTTGTTCGGACTTTGCCACTACCTCCAAAGAAGATGCAGTGGTACACATACGCATGGCATAGTGGATGCGGGTCTTTGGTTAGTTTGGAGCACCGAACCTCGACATTTCCCAAAGCTCCACCAGTTCACCAGCACCAGGACAAGACATGAGCAACTGGTTTGAGTGAACAAAGTTCATAGTACACATTTGATTTTCTTATTTTATTTGTTTTATTCTAGTTTATTTTGATTTCTTTAATTTTTTCTTTTAGATTTTCTCAAAATTTTTTGATTAATCTTTGTTTTTAAGATTAATTTTAATTTTCTGCATTTTTTAATTTTTTTTTCTTGTGTTAATTTTTGCAAAAGGAATGAAAATCGAGACGAGGAATAGAAAATCAAAAATTCGCAAAAGAAATTTTTTAGCTATTGTAGCGAAGAATTAGCTACGTGTGAGTCGCTACTCTCCTGTTTTGCCTCGATTTTGTTTTAAGCATAACCTTTTCATCCGAACTCTTTGTTTGGCGTTCTTGAGTGCAGATTGAAAATATTAGAGTGTAGAATCTAAATCTAACTTTTGAGAAAGAATACTTTTGAAATTTTTATGAAGTTAAAATTTTCAAAATGCTCAACGGTCACTTTTCTTCTCTTTTCTTCTTCTTGTTCATTTGAAGCCCAAACGGAGTGAATAAGGTGTCGATGGAAAGCTTGCAAAGTCTCCTATCCAAAAATGATTACATCTCATCAAGGAGGTAACACTTCCTTCCCTAACTTTCCAATCCGAGCCCCATTGCGGACAATGAGACATTTGGTTGGGGGGGAGAGTTAGCGAAGGAAGTGGCTTTTGCATTATATTTTTGTTACTATTTTGAGCAAGCCCATTTTTTGATGTTCAGTGGCTTGCTGGTTTTCCTTTTTGTGAAGCTGTCATCCTATACAGCTTATTTTTTTCAAAAACTGCACCCTTTTTTTTTTTTTGAGTTTAGCTTAGCTTGTAGTTTGAAAAATTGACACTTTATCAAATTCTATTGATGTTAGATTGATGCCATGCCTAGTTGAGTGGATGGTTAGTTGAACTCTTGTTACTTCGATATTTTTCTTCCACAACATTGCTGTAACCTGCCCATTACTATCGAGTTTCTTCAATAACCTGAAAAACTGCCTAGCCTCCTAAGCCTTGCAATAACTATCCTAGTGTCGTTGACTACCTTTAATAGGTTAAGGACCCCTGTGGAAAGAAGGCCAATGAATCTTCCAAAAAAAAAAAAAGAAGAAGAAAATTGCAATGCTTTGCCTTGAAACCTGAACCGCGGTCAGGTTTTTATGGTAAAGCGCTACAAAACACAGTGCCACTAATGCATTGGTTGGAGCCACCCAGGCTTAGTGTTATTTTTGCAGGGTGGATGGCGGAGTTTGCTTGAGTTGTAGGTGCTAGAGGCTCGAAATCATTCGAAGTCCAGGGTGACACCTATTTAGTTTGTGGTCGAAAGATCCTCATGACTTGATGCCCTAAACCTTAATTGGTTGGGAGACATCGGCGAATCCTCGTTACATGGACTTTGGTGAAGTCGATTCCTCAGCATTGCACCCTACAACACAAAAAGAATTGTGGAATAAGAGGTGGGTCTTGATCTATTTAGGTTGGTTAGCATACTGAAGTTGTGCAGGTGGCAGTTGTGGGGAGAGTACAATTTGGCAGTTTATTGTTGAGAGCTAATCAAACAAACACTTAGATTTTGGTGGAAGTTCCTTCCCTGCCCCTCTGTGGAGATCTGTTTCGGTCTCTTCGTCTCCTGGGGCTTCAGTCCCGCTTTTTCTCATCCTTGGTTCTCTCCTTTCGCATGGAAGAGCTTCCCCGCTTAGACATAAGGGCCTCCTCTCCGTTGATGTACTTTTCTACATTGGCGAGCACCTCAGCCATGCTTGCCTAAGGGTTCTTCGAGATGGAGAACATTAGGTCTTGGGATTATTTATGTCTATTTGGCTATAAAGCGTTGATCGCGAATTTTTGTCAAAGATGTCACCATAATGACTCGAGTTGAACCTCACAGCGTAAGACCTCAGGTTTTCTTGAGGGCCTTGCTTTACGGTCAACAAGTGGTAGCTCTACTTTCGATATGTCCAAGCTCCGATGAAGTGGGACATGAAAGCAATGGAGAGTTCCTTGAAGGACAAGGCCCCGTCTTTGGCGGAGCCTATTGAACCATGCGGGGCGAGCCGCTGGCGTGGTGGCAAAGGCTCACGCATCTCCATGAGGTTTTATTAGCAGTGTAGCTCATCGGTTCTTGTAGGTGTTAAGGTGGTCTATAAAGTCTTTCATTCCATCGAAAGCTTCGATCTGCAGCATTCTGAACTTTGTTGGGAAAGGAAGTGTAGTACCTCGGCCGTGAACGTGGATTTTGTTTGTTGTACTAGAGCATCCATGGAGACTGGGGCTAGAACTTTTACCGCCTCTTTCATGTGGCTGAGCTCTTGTTAGATATCAGGCCAGCTTTGCCCCGAGATCGTTCCTCCTTCCCCTTTGATGAGGATGATAACCACCTCCATAGATCCACATCAAGCATTCCTTCATTGCGACCATCTCCGGGGGGTACGTAGGGATCATGCCCCCTGGTCCGACTATTTTCTTCTCCTCCTTCAAAGTCTCGAGGGGCGCCGAGGTGTTGTTACTCCTCCTATTGGTATGGTATTACGGCCTTCATGGGCCTGTTGTTCATCCTGTGGTCGCTGCACCTGTCTGGTGAGTTCCGCTAACTCCCTCAACAGGTGCTGATTGACGAGACGGAGGGCCTCCATCTCGTTGCTAGCAGCGTGAAGAGCTCCGGGAATGTCTCCTAGTTACCGACTATCAACGTCATCCTGTTGGTCTTACGTCCTCGGGGGGTTGGCATGACTCATGCTCATGTTTCGAGTCGATACCATCAGTCATTAAGGAATCAGTTTATTTGTAAAGGCGATCGTTCCCATGACGACGAAGCCGACCGCGGTAGCTTTTCTCTATCGTCTTGGTGAGACCTATAGGAATCGTTGGGCCGACTTGTTTGGTTAGATCGTGTCTGACACGCAACCTACTGCGAAAGGATGATCAGGAAGTGCGCTGCCGCTCTCAATGCTAAGTCGTCTCTTTCTTACGGAAAGGGAAGAATTCAACTATTGATGGTGTTATGACTGCGTACCTTTCGTTGGTAGGATCACTCGACATTTATAGTGGATGATCACAACGACTTTCCTTGTTAGATGTTGATACGGCGTCTTCTCGATTGGGTAGGGGATCTTCTCTTCCTTATCGTTGACTAAATATTTAGAGGATAATTAAAGAGTCGTAATCGCGGGGGATCCTTCTTCCCTTATTCAATAGATATCGGATCATGAATAGGGAGTGCTTTCCTTTCTTACAGCTCAATTGGCGGTCAGCGGATTATCCTCGTTGCCATTTTGGCCCACTAGGCTTAGTTTTAACCCTGGGCTCACACCTTGGGAGGGACCAGGACATCATTATGGGCCGAGTTCCCACATGAGGCTCTTCTGCCGGCCCCATGGAGGATGCCAACTCGTTTCAAGGTCCGTTCCCTAGGCCTATGTCATGGGCCTGTGGGCTACTGGCTAGAGCACTATCACTAACAACAAGGAAACCACGATCACGATCCACGAATTTAGCATCTTTAAAGGACCGTGGGAGATGTCGATGATTTTACTCTGGCAGATGTTGGACATGGATTTGAATCTGGGGTGTGTGGGAAATTTATGGCTACTACCTTGCCATTCAACATTACTACTTCCTTCTGATATCAATGCCAATGTCAATACCAATGTCAATAAGGGATTTGAAGTCAGACGGCTACATGCCAAGTACTGATGATATGTGGGGAAATACCTGCAATCCCAACATGGATTCGCCTACACTACCAATGCCAATGGGTAGCATGAACCCCATCCTAGATACCCCATTATTTACCCGGCCCCCAATTAATCAATGGCTTATTACCGTGTTTTAAAAATCGGATCAGATCAGATCGGCCAATTCGACAAGTGGGACCATCAATCGATGACCTTTCCGATCTGGTTCCAATTTGATTCAATTGTGCTTTGACTAATGGTTCAACCTATGAACAGTGAATATGTAACTCTTCCTATCGTCATTGATTCAATTGTGGTTTGATTATTGGTTCTCATGAAACGTGAATAGGTAATTTTTCTGATTTTTAAATATTTTATTATTATTATTATTATTAAAAAATTTAGCAATATTTCTTGCAATCAAAATTATTTTACTTTTCTTTTTAGTGTTCTTGATCTTTTTTAATAAAATTAATCTATAGATTCATTGTCAATGTTTTTAATATTTTGTTTTTCTAATTTTGATGTTTGATAATTATTCTTTACTTTTATTACTAATATCAATAATCATTTATTTTAATATGAAAAACTCCAATATATATAACCATTGAAAAACTTGAATTAAGTCCTATATATATATGTACATATGTACAAAAATAATAGAATGAAGAAAAAGATAATAAATAATGGCATGGTAGATAATAGTAAAATAAAGAATAGTGCCTATCAAAATAAATAAATAAAGCATTGGATAAGATGTTTTGTTGTTTTATTCGAATGAGGGGGCTACCCAATTATAAAAAATACACGATACTAATTTCTTTCGAGGACCCTTGGTAATCATATTGCTCCATAACTATCTTCATGCAAAATTTGTGCTCTCTCTCTCTCTCTCTATATATATATATATATGCATAATTTTCATTTCCCCAGTTTTCTTTTGCAAGCGTCTAACTCGTTGATCCAATGCATTTGTGGTAAGTGACGTTGTTGCAATCAGTTGACAACCGACTTCAAATTTTTCCATACAATTTTTAAACTCTGAAGAATCGCTCAAAGTTCTACCTCGATAGCATTACAGCTTCACCAATATCATGGTAAGATCGTTGGCTAAGCACTCGCCTCCCGAGTAAGATGCCTCCATCTTATAGCTCATTGATTAATCCACTTGCACCACCCATTATGTATTTGTATTTAATTTTACCTGCCCTTGTTCTGGCTTTCACTAGCCAACATATTTATTGGTATAAACTTTGATGTAGCTTGACTACAAAGAATAATAAAATTAAAAAGAAAGCGAATAAAATAAATGGAACGAAATTCTCAAGTTTTCAATATTATGAAGTCTCCCCAAAAACAATAACATAAGATGCTATTTATAGGCACCAATAGAAAATCCTAATGGATAAATCCAAAAAGTACTAACGAATAAATCCAAAAAGTATAATTAAATAATAACTAATAATAATAAAAATCATCATTGGACTTGAGCTTCTTATCTCGTCTAGGCCTAGATATGGGCCTACTCCATGCCCCATATTTCCTCTGTGTTGAAAAGAACTCGACTCCGAAGAGTGAGAGGAAAGGTAGCAATCCAACAATGAGAAGGATCAAATGGCGAAAAACGTCGCCACTTATATCAGTAGCATTAGAATCAAAAAGACCATGTCATTTGACAAGGAAACGATGAAACCCACCATCTCTAGAAGTCACGAACTTATCATCAAGGATAATATCCACCGTCTCCTTAGAATACTGTAATGAAGGCATAGTGGGTGCACCTTTGCTAGTTTCACCTGCAGACACACTAAAAGGCAAAGTAGAAGGCTCAAAAGTGCCTCGGTAAGGTAGCAAATCCTCTACATTGAAAACATGGCAAATATCCATGTCATTAGGCAAATCAAGAAGATATGCATTAGATCCCATTTTACGAATAATAGAATAGGGCCCATGGCTCTTGCATAAAGTTTTTTTGAAAACGTTTTCGGAATTCTTTCAAGACGAATGTGAACCATGACATAATTACCAGCATTAAATTCCTTAGATCTACGATGCACATGAAGCAGTTCTGCTATCATTACTTAAATCTTTAGCTGCATCTCGACATGTAATTCATGGATGTGTTTTGCAAAAAGTTTGCGAGTTTAATTTACGCATATGGGTGGTAAAAGGAATTAACAATATCAATGGGTGTGCGGGTGAGTGGCCATTAACAATTTAGAAAATGACTTTTACCGGTTGAGCGGTTAACGAGGTATTATATGACTTAGCTATTGAAAGCAAAGTGTTAAATCTCAAACACCATGTTTTACCCTAACCAAACACTGGCATGTCACCTGAGCTTCGATTAACAACCTCGGTTGTCCCTTAGTTTGAGGATGAAAATCATATGAAAATTTTAGAGTAGTGCCAAACAATTTCCAAAGGGTTTTCCAAAAATAGCTAACAAATTTCACATACCTATCAAATACAATGGTGGAAGGCAAACCATGCAAATTAAAAACTTCTCTAAAAAAAATTTAGCAACATGTGAAGCATCATTGGTTTTGTTACATGGAATAAAATGTGTCATCTTAGAAAACCTGTCAACAATAACCAAAATAGAATCATGTCCTCCCTATGATCTAAACGATCGAGAACAAAGTCCACTTTTATCTTTCCAAGGTTTGTGAGGGACAGGTAAAGTAGTATATAAACTAGTGTTTTGTTTATTAGCCTTAGCTAGCAACATGTTGCATTATCTGACTATCTGTAACATCCCTTTTAGAGAAGACCCAGTAAAACCTATCTTGACCAATGCGTGGTTTATCCCTCCCAAAGGAAATGTCCGGCTAAACCCTTGCGTGCATCTTCAAATTAATAAATCCCTAAATGATGTTCGGGGTGTACCTGATTTAGTCGCGACAAATAACCAAATTTTCAGCAAGGAGTCGATACTCACGACAGTTACCATTACTAACCTCATTATAAATAATACCAAAGTCGGGACATGCGAATAATTGTTTTCAATCTATCAGAGCCCGATGACATAAGCACTCATGCGTGGAGTATGATAGTTAATCGATAAGTCGTCAGCTAGCTTTGTTTTCAATATCCATGATGATTAATCACAAAAGAATACTCATTCAAAAATTCCAAGCCCACTTAGCATATAAGGTATTCAAATTTCTTTTGTGAGTTTAAAATATCTTAAGTTTGGTGGTTAGAAACAACCGCAAGGTCGATGAAATGACAAATAAAACCTGCAAATGAAGACTCTACACTATAGCATAAAACTCTTTATCATATATGAGAATATCGTCTTTTAGCATCATTGGAGTTTTTCCACTTCAAGAAGGCTATGGGTGACCTTCTTGACTCAAAGACACCACTGATACCTACACTTGTTGATGCATCATAAACAACCTCAAAAACTTTAGTAAAATGGGATATCACCAAACTGAGTACCTCAGTCATTCGAATGATTTCTCTTAATGCCTGGCTAGCTGCATTAGACCATTGAAACTCTTTATTTTTTAAACATTCTGTGATAGGAGCAACAATAGTGCTAAATGCCCTTATAAATCTCCTATAAAAAGAAGCTAAACCATGAAAACTAAATTTAGTGATAGGTGTGGTTGGACATCACAACTAGCTCTAACCTTTAAGGGATAAGTTGAAATGCCATGTTAGACAAAATAAAGCTGAAAAGCACATGTGGTTGCATAAAGAACATGTAAGGTTAACATAAAAATTTGGCCTCTTAAAGGTGAAAAACATGTCTTAAGTGTGCTAAATGCTTCTTGGATTGACTATAGATCCATTATGTCCTTGAAGAGACCACTAAGTACCGAGGCTATGGGACATGGGTCATAACTCTCATGAAAGTAATAGGAGCAGCTGAGACAAACCAAAAGGCATGACTAACCACTTAAACAAAACCATCTTGGGTTTTAAATGCGGAGTTTCCACTCATCTCTTGGCACAAAGATTTGATGATGGCCACTCGCAAATCTATCTTAGAACTGGTAGACCAGAATTTATTAGATGTGAACATATCCTCGAGACGGGGATGGGAAATCTATATTTGATTGTGATCTTATTAGTGAGCTCTACTATTCACACACATTCTCAAGATCCATCTTTCTTGGGTGTCAGCAAGGCGACAGCACCACGAACTAAAGCATGCACAACAATCCTCTTCTAAAGTCCTTCTTCTTGCCTATTCAACTCCTCTCTTTCTTTAGGATTCATCCTATAATGTGGAAGGTTAGGCAGTTGAGAACCTAGAACTAAATCTATAGCATGTTGGATGTCTCTTAAAGGTGGTAGTTCACTAGGCAACTCATCAAGCACCATATCAACAAAATCATCTAGCAAATTCTTCACTTCCAAAGAAACATCGACAATTGAAGAGAATCGAGGAGGAACTTCTTTTCACTAATGCTCGTACGTACCAGTCTCAAATTCCTCTCTCTTAAACTTCTTACATTTTAAAATATGAAAATTCCTTTCAAGAAGTTTAGAGATGTCACGTTTACCATTGCAACCTTTAGGCTTAGTCGATCTCAAAATAATATTCTTACATGTGCCAGCGAATAAATGTTATCTTTCTTAGAAATTGGTAACATTAAGATCATAAAGCCAAAGGCGACCTAAAAGAACATCAGGCAACATCCATGGGAAGCACCTCACGTAGATTTCATCCTTATAAATCACCATTTGGACCGGACTAGACACAGCCTTTGAGTGATAGGTAAAAATGTGGTCACTCACTTGACTACTCACAAGGATTTGAATGTGGTTCTACTTTTAGATTTAAAAATTTAACAACATCCTTAGAAACCACATTCATTGAACTATCCTCATAAATCACTAACTTACATTTCTTATCTCCATTCTGTATGCCTGTGTGAAAAATACTAATACGCTTCCAATGATCATTATCTACAGTTGTGGATAGCACACATACTTCCCACACCAACACATCATCCTCTAATCTTCGAGATCATCTTCATCACCAGAATAATCTAAAGGATCAACAATTTGGTCTTCCTCATCCTCCAAACTAATTTGTTCAACATCTAATTCCAATGCATGTTAGGGACAATGAGACGCAATATGACCCTTGTGATCACACTTATGACAGACAATCGATGAATTACTTATGACCCTTGTGATGGACTGACCTGTGTGTGCAAAATAGGAGGATCTGAATTTATAACCTTCTAGACATTTTTATATGTCATCATCTACAGTGTGCAGGAGCATTACAGTTTAACACATCAGCAGAATCAAACCTCGGACCATTAACAAAAGCAGTGCATGTAGCAAGTTGAGTCCCTCGACATGGAACTCCACTACATCAGCTTCCTCGGAATTTAACAGAATATTCAACTACACTAAGAATCATTTGTTTTAGATTAATCATGGTGGAGAACAATTGACTCTTATGTGATGGAGGAATGTACTTTTCTTGCAACATTGCTTTCATAATAGCCCATTAGGTGATAGGTGGATTACCCAGGGCAGATCATGTCTTACAACACATTACGCGGTACATTTTAGGCGAATTGGTTAGCGTTCATTCGAAATGAACCCACGTTCACTATCAATCATTTCATACCAATTAAAATATTCCTCAATAGCAACTAACCAATCAGAGAAGGCATTAGGATCCATTCTACAATCAAAATCAGGAGCACTAACCTTGACATTTTTTGTGATGTCCCTTTGAGGTTGTCTAACCTATCTATCATGATCTCTACCCACGATTACCGATGGCCTTAGGCTGGTGGCGAAGAGGAACATCTTTTCTCCACTGATTTAGTGGATAATTTTGCCTTGGTGGTTGGTAATCTAATGGGGAAGTTGACGTGTAAGTTGAGCTTAGATCACCTAGGTTGGAGCGAAGGTCTCTGTGCAGGGTAACCTTGTGTGAGTTGAGCAATTGAATTACTACCTAAGTTCATTTTACCAGTTATGCGTGCAAGCCATTTTGAATTTAAGGACTTGAACCCTAATGTGTGGTGACTAGCGTGTGTTCTAACGGTTTCATCAACATATTCACCTATCTCATGTTTACGAATGTTTTAAAGCAAGTCCGTTTTTTGATTTATTGCATGAGTTTGTTGTTTGAAGCAGTTGATGTTCAGGTCAGTGACCATACATCGAATTTAAAGTACTTCTGCGTCTGATGACTAAATCCATTAGGCTATTTGCATCATGGTGACGGGTAATACAAACTAGACTATCATTTAAATCTTGAGATAAAGCTTGTAGTCTTAAGTCAAAATTATTAAGTCTTTTAGTTGGATCATTTGTGTTAATTAGGTGAAGAAGAAGATGCAACAATATCACTTTTGGTGGTTGACATGGTGGCTGACATGTTTATATGCTAATGCAATAAACACAAATCTAAAAAATGTAATGTCATTATATATCACATATTGCATGAGTCACGAAGAATAAGCCAAAAACAAAGTTTTTTTTTAATACTCTTTATGTCTATCAAAAGCTGAGACCTAAAACAATCAAACAAAATATGCTTAAATATCACGAATATTAACTGATTTTTCAAAGGAAAAGAAAATGTACCCCGTTGAAGAACCTTTAGGATGCCTACAATTCCTTAGCGAGGTTGAGGAATGTCGAAAAGAATGTGTGCAATTCCGGCCAATAAATCTTGACCCGATAATCCCAGTGATCAAAGTTTTTGTGCAACAACGATGAGAAGGCAATTGTGGCGGGATGAGAAGCTAGTGCAAGGCGAGAAGTTGCACAGTGATTCTTGATACAAAACCACACAGAATGCTCTACATTTAGAAAGTATATATAAAGATGGAGACTCGAAACACGTATGAATACGCTTTCTTTAAAGCGTTATTTGTCCCCTCTCCTAAGAGTTTTGCTTTGGGTCTCTGACAAATCGCTTCTAGGATATGACAAGCCTTTGTGAATTTGCACCAAGCAAAAGGTGAAAATTCACTTTAGGAATGAAGAACACTTTTAAAAGATGTCTGGAAAGAATAGATTGCTTTTTTTATATACTTTCATATTAAAAACAAAGTATTTATAATAACAAATACACCTTTTAATGCAAAAACATATCTTTTGGTTGTATTGTTTCCTGGCGCCTCCTTTTAAATTCAAATACTTGCCTCCTTTTAAATTCAAATAAAATAGTTTTAATAATTTAAACAAACAGTTATATTTGAACAAAACTCTAACAATCCCCCACTTGTTCAAATATAAAAAAAAATATATTCTTTCGATTTGTAAGCAAACGTTTATGAATACGATAAAAAAGTATCTTCCGATTTGAACTTTACCTTAGTGTAAGCATTACAAGGTGTTCGTCGAGAATCTCGGGTAACCCAAAATAGCCAGACAGTTATTCCTTGGCGACAAAACCGGTGACACTCACACACATAATATCGTTGTGTTCTTATATTCCCTGTATACTCACTTAGCACTTTTAATGGCCATGTGCTCGTATCTATTTTATGAACTTTTTAGAGAAGAAACTCCCTACTCCCATTTGGCGCACCACCTCTAAGTTCACATAAATTGAATTTCTTCCCAACATCTTTGTTACATTTGAGATACTTGTCAGTGACTAAATTTCATTAAGAGTTTAGTTTACTCAACCTCATCTGCAGTGACCCGACACCTTGTATCTTTAGATGAGAGATATATTTGTCGATCTTTGAAAACTGCTCCACAAATCAATGACATGTTTGTACCCTTTGAACCTAAAACTATTTAGTTTATAGTGTTATGTTGGGTTGCTGTCATTGGTGGATTATTTAATTAAGAAGTTTTAGCCCATCCCTCTAGATGTTGATCTTACTAAGTCTATTACGAGAGGCTTGGTAAACGAATCTGCTAAATTTTCACTTGATTTAATATATGTAAGGGAAATAACTCCATCTTTAATTAATTTCCTCACATAATCATGTCTAAGACTTATATGTCTAGACTTCCCATTATATATTTCACTATAAGCACGGGCTAGAGTGGCTTGACTATCCCGATATTATAGATATGGATGATACATTTTAAAGTCAAAATTTTCTAAGAAAATCCTTTATCCACTCGACCTCTTTTCAGTTCAAAAAGCTAAGGCAGCAAATTCTGATTCCATTGTGGGAGTGTGTAATACAAGTTTGTTTCTTGGATCTAGAAATTTGCACCTCTCTAAAAGTAAACACCCAACAGATGTAGACTTATTTTCTCTAGCTATAAATATCGAACTTGCATCGGTATATCCTTCCAAATAGCGGGAAATTTTGAATAATGGCCAAGATTTTTAGTTTCTTAAGTGTAAACTCTACCAATGGCCTTCAGTGATCAACTTACTCAGTTACTAAGTAAATACGTAGTTTACTATTGCAAATGCAATGCGGTCTTGTACATTGTGTTGCGTGCATTGAACTACAATATGCTTGCATCATTCAAGTTGTGCAATTGCTCTTCCGCTTCATTTCTTGACAGAAGCTTAATACTTGGATCCGTGGAATTATTAACTTCTTTAATATTTAAGTGGTGATTTGTTAAGTTTCTATATAAATGTGATTGATTTGCTTCCACCTTACTAATTCTTTTCACTTTGATACGAAAATGGTATCAACATCCAAGATCTTTCATTTTGAATGTGGAAGATAAAAACCTCTTGTTTCTATTGCCCTTTCCATGTCATTTACTCATAATTAATATATATGTCAACATAAAAGACAAATAATAATATAGGGTATTTGCATACTTTGATATACAAACATTTATCCCATAAATATTATGAGCAAATCCATTAGAAAGAATTGTAGAATCAAATTTATGATGCCATTGTTTTAGTGCTTGTTCACCAAACCATATAATGATTTAACAAGCACACTTTATGTTTATTTCAGGTGGGAACAAACCCTTACAGTTTGTTCCATGTAGATCTCTTCTATTAAGATCACCATTTAGAAATGTCGTTTTCCGATCATTTGATGAACATAAAGATCATGAATAGAAGTAAACAAACAAAATTCTAATAGAAGTTATTCTTGCCACGACCTGTATCAAAATAATCCGATTCCTTCCTTTACATCGATAACCCTTAAGCACTAATCTAGCCTTAAATGTATTGAAGATATGATCCCCGGTATGGTATTTTCTAAAAACCACTTTGTGGAGTAAACTTGGGGCCGGAGGTAAATCGACAAGTTCCCATGTGTGGTTAAACATAATAGAATCCATCTCTTCATTTATTGCATCTTTCCAAAAAATAGAATCTCTTGAAGACATAGCTTCTTTATATGTTTTAGGATCATCTTCAACCTGAAGAATAATTGGCATTTTGCTCATGATTTTCTCGTATTTCCTTCTGAGGTAAAGTAGAAGATTGAGAATCAATTTGTA